>OX371224.1:280128499-280728499 GCA_947310385.1 Nephrotoma appendiculata | reverse complement strand
AATCCAGGTTCGATGCCATAATATAACCTGAATTCAAAATACGAAATTTCCAATAACCGAGCTTTCCATATACAACCAACCGTTAATTACTTTCGTAATATGCTATTTTCATTACCTGTAATCATTTTGAACCGGAATTTCAACAATAAAATATTTTCCAATTTTTGTAAAAATCCCTGATGGTTAGCCTTACTGATTTTGAATGGATAAAATTTATAGTAACCGATTCTGTATGTATCGGTTATTTTGGATTAATGATGTTATTTTAAGCAGCTCAGCGTTCCAGTTGTTGCAATATGTCGCCTCATTCGCCTGTAATCCAGGTTCGATGCCATAATATAACCGGAATTCAAAATACGAAATTTCCAATAACCGAGCTTTCCATATACAACCAACCGTTAATTACTTTCGTAATATGCTATTTTCATTACCTGTAATCATTTTGAACCGGAATTTCAACAATAAAATATTTTCCAATTTTTGTAAAAATCCCTGATGGTGTTAGCCTTACTGATTTTGAATGGATAAAATTTATAGTCACCGATTCTGTATGTATCGGTTATTTTGGATAAATGTTGTTGTGCTAAGCAGCTCAGCGTTCCAGTTGTTGCAATATGTCACCTCATTCGCCTGTAATCCAGGTTCGATGCCATAATATAACCGGAATTCAAAATACGAAATTTCCAATAACCGAGCTTTCCATATACAACCAACCGTTAATTACTTTCGTAATATGCTATTTTCATTACCTGTAATCATTTTGAACCGGAATTTCAACAATAAAATATTTTCCAATTTTTGTAAAAATCCCTGATGGTTAGCCTTACTGATTTTGAATGGATAAAATTTATAGTAACCGATTCTGTATGTATCGGTTATTTTGGATTAATGATGTTATTTTAAGCAGCTCAGCGTTCCAGTTGTTGCAATATGTCGCCTCATTCGCCTGTAATCCAGGTTCGATGCCATAATATAACCGGAATTCAAAATACGAAATTTCTAATAACCGAGCTTTCCATATACAACCAACCGTTTATTACTTTCGTATATGCTATTTTCATTACCTGTAATCATTTTGAACCGGAATTTCAACAATAAAATATTTTCCAATTTTTGTAAAAATCCCTGATGGTTAGCCTTACTGATTTTGAATGGATAAAATTTATAGTAACCGATTTTGTATGTATCGGTTATTTTGGATTAATGATGTTATTTTAAGCAGCTCAGCGTTCCAGTTGTTGCAATATGTCGCCTCATTCACCTGTAATCCAGGTTCGATGCCATAATATAACCGGGATTCAAAATACGAAATTTCCAATAACCGAGCTTTCCATATACAACCAACCGTTAATTACTTTCGTAATATGCTATTTTCATTACCTGTAATCATTTTGAACCGGAATTTCAACAATAAAATATTTTCCAATTTTTGTAAAAATCCCTGATGGTTTGCCTTACTGATTTTGAATGGATAAAATTTATAGTAACCGATTCTGTATGTATCGGTTATTTTGGATTAATGATGTTATTTTAAGCAGCTCAGCGTTCCAGTTGTTGCAATATGTCGCCTCATTCGCCTGTAATCCAGGTTCGATGCCATAATATAACCGGAATTCAAAATACGAAATTTCCAATAACCGAGCTTTCCATATACAACCAACCGTTAATTACTTTCGTAATATGCTATTTTCATTACCTGTAATCATTTTGAACCGGAATTTCAACAATAAAATATTTTCCAATTTTTGTAAAAATCCCTGATGGTGTTAGCCTTACTGATTTTGAATGGATAAAATTATAGTCACCGATTCTGTATGTATCGGTTATTTTGGATAAATGTTGTTGTGCTAAGCAGCTCAGCGTTCCAGTTGTTGCAATATGTCACCTCATTCGCCTGTAATCCAGGTTCGATGCCATAATATAACCGGAATTCAAAATACGAAATTTCCAATAACCGAGCTTTCCATATACAACCAACCATTAATTACTTTCGTAATATGCTATTTTCATTACCTGTAATCATTTTGAACCGGAATTTCAACAATAAAATATTTTCCAATTTTTGTAAAAATCCCTGATGGTTAGCCTTACTGATTTTGAATGGATAAAATTTATAGTAACCGATTCTGTATGTATCGGTTATTTTGGATTAATGATGTTATTTTAAGCAGCTCAGCGTTCCAGTTGTTGCAATATGTCGCCTCATTCGCCTGTAATCCAGGTTCGATGCCATAATATAACCGGAATTCAAAATACGAAATTTCCAATAACCGAGCTTTCCATATACAACCAACCGTTAATTACTTTCGTCATATGCTATTTTCATTACCTGTAATCATTTTGAACCGGAATTTCAACAATAAAATATTTTCCAATTTTTGTAAAAATCCCTGATGGTGTTAGCCTTACTGATTTTGAATGGATAAAATTTATAGTGACCGATTCTGTATGTATCGGTTATTTTGGATTAATGATGTTATTTTAAGCAGCTCAGCGTTCCAGTTGTTGCAATATGTCACCTCATTCGCCTGTAATCCAGGTTCGATGCCATAATATAACCGGAATTCAAAATACGAAATTTCCAATAACCGAGCTTTCCATATACAACCAACCGTTTATTACTTTCGTATATGCTATTTTCATTACCTGTAATCATTTTGAACCGGAATTTCAACAATAAAATATTTTCCAATTTTTGTAAAAATCCCTGATGGTTAGCCTTACTGATTTTGAATGGATAAAATTTATAGTAACCGATTCTGTATGTATCGGTTATTTTGGATTAATGATGTTATTTTAAGCAGCTCAGCGTTCCAGTTGTTGCAATATGTCGCCTCATTCACCTGTAATCCAGGTTCGATGCCATAATATAACCGGAATTCAAAATACGAAATTTCCAATAACCGAGCTTTCCAAATACAACCAACCGTTAATTACTTTCGTAATATGCTATTTTCATTACCTGTAATCATTTTGAACCGGAATTTCAACAATAAAATATTTTCCAATTTTTGTAAAAATCCCTGATGGTTAGCCTTACTGATTTTGAATGGATAAAATTTATAGTAACCGATTCTGTATGTATCGGTTATTTTGGATTAATGATGTTATTTTAAGCAGCTCAGCGTTCCAGTTGTTGCAATATGTCGCCTCATTCACCTGTAATCCAGGTTCGATGCCATAATATAACCGGAATTCAAAATACGAAATTTCCAATAACCGAGCTTTCCATATACAACCAACCGTTAATTACTTTCGTAATATGCTATTTTCATTACCTGTAATCATTTTGAACCGGAATTTCAACAATAAAATATTTTCCAATTTTTGTAAAAATCCCTGATGGTTAGCCTTACTGATTTTGAATGGATAAAATTTATAGTAACCGATTCTGTATGTATCGGTTATTTTGGATTAATGATGTTATTTTAAGCAGCTCAGCGTTCCAGTTGTTGCAATATGTCGCCTCATTCACCTGTAATCCAGGTTCGATGCCATAATATAACCGGAATTCAAAATACGAAATTTCCAATAACCGAGCTTTCCAAATACAACCAACCGTTAATTACTTTCGTAATATGCTATTTTCATTACCTGTAATCATTTTGAACCGGAATTTCAACAATAAAATATTTTCCAATTTTTGTAAAAATCCCTGATGGTTAGCCTTACTGATTTTGAATGGATAAAATTTATAGTAACCGATTCTGTATGTATCGGTTATTTTGGATTAATGATGTTATTTTAAGCAGCTCAGCGTTCCAGTTGTTGCAATATGTCGCCTCATTCACCTGTAATCCAGGTTCGATGCCATAATATAACCGGAATTCAAAATACGAAATTTCCAGTAACCGAGCTTTCCATATACAACCAACCGTTAATTACTTTCGTAATATGCTATTTTCATTACTTGTAATCATTTTGAACCAGAATTTCAGCAATAAAATATTTTCCAATTTTTGTAAAAATCCCTGATGGTTAGCCTTACTGATTTTGAATGGATAAAATTTATAGTAACCGATTCTGTATGTATCGGTTATTTTGGATTAATGATGTTATTTTAAGCAGCTCAGCGTTCCAGTTGTTGCAAAATGTCGCCTCTTTCGCCTGTAATTCAGGTTCGATGCCATAATATAACCGGAATTCAAAATACGAAATTTCCAGTAACCGAGCTTTCCATATACAACCAACCATTAATTACTTTCGTAATATGCTATTTTCATTACTTGTAATCATTTTGAACCAGAATTTCAGCAATAAAATATTTTCCAATTTTTGTAAAAATCCCTGATGGTTAGCCTTACTGATTTTGAATGGATAAAATTTATAGTAACCGATTCTGTATGTATCGGTTATTTTGGATTAATGATGTTATTTTAAGCAGCTCAGCGTTCCAGTTGTTGCAATATGTCGCCTCGTTCGCCTGTAATCCAGGTTCGATGCCATAATATAACCGGAATTCAAAATACGAAATTTCTAGTAACCGAGCTTTCCATATACAACCAACCATTAATTACTTTCGTAATATGCTATTTTCATTACTTGTAATCATTTTGAACCAGAATTTCAGCAATAAAATATTTTCCAATTTTTGTAAAAATCCCTGATGGCTAGCCTTACTGATTTTGAATGGATAAAATTTATAGTAACCGATTCTGTATGTATCGGTTATTTTGGATTAATGATGTTATTTTAAGCAGCTCAGCGTTCCAGTTGTTGCAAAATGTCGCCTCGTTCGCCTGTAATTCAGGTTCGATGCCATAATATAACCGGAATTCAAAATACGAAATTTCCAGTAACCGAGCTTTCCATATACAACCAACCGTTAATTACTTTCGTAATATGCTATTTTCATTACTTGTAATCATTTTGAACCAGAATTTCAGCAATAAAATATTTTCCAATTTTTGTAAAAATCCCTGATGGTTAGCCTTACTGATTTTGAATGGATAAAATTTATAGTAACCGATTCTGTATGTATCGGTTATTTTGGATTAATGATGTTATTTTAAGCAGCTCAGCGTTCCAGTTGTTGCAAAATGTCGCCTCGTTCGCCTGTAATTCAGGTTCGATGCCATAATATAACCGGAATTCAAAATACGAAATTTCCAGTAACCGAGCTTTCCATATACAACCAACCGTTAATTACTTTCGTAATATGCTATTTTCATTACTTGTAATCATTTTGAACCAGAATTTCAGCAATAAAATATTTTCCAATTTTTGTAAAAATCCCTGATGGTTAGCCTTACTGATTTTGAATGGATAAAATTTATAGTAACCGATTCTGTATGTATCGGTTATTTTGGATTAATGATGTTATTTTAAGCAGCTCAGCGTTCCAGTTGTTGCAAAATGTCGCCTCTTTCGCCTGTAATTCAGGTTCGATGCCATAATATAACCGGAATTCAAAATACGAAATTTCCAGTAACCGAGCTTTCCATATACAACCAACCATTAATTACTTTCGTAATATGCTATTTTCATTACTTGTAATCATTTTGAACCAGAATTTCAGCAATAAAATATTTTCCAATTTTTGTAAAAATCCCTGATGGTTAGCCTTACTGATTTTGAATGGATAAAATTTATAGTAACCGATTCTGTATGTATCGGTTATTTTGGATTAATGATGTTATTTTAAGCAGCTCAGCGTTCCAGTTGTTGCAAAATGTCGCCTCGTTCGCCTGTAATTCAGGTTCGATGCCATAATATAACCGGAATTCAAAATACGAAATTTCCAGTAACCGAGCTTTCCATATACAACCAACCATTAATTACTTTCGTAATATGCTATTTTCATTACTTGTAATCATTTTGAACCAGAATTTCAGCAATAAAATATTTTCCAATTTTTGTAAAAATCCCTGATGGTTAGCCTTACTGATTTTGAATGGATAAAATTTATAGTAACCGATTCTGTATGTATCGGTTATTTTGGATTAATGATGTTATTTTAAGCAGCTCAGCGTTCCAGTTGTTGCAAAATGTCGCCTCTTTCGCCTGTAATTCAGGTTCGATGCCATAATATAACCGGAATTCAAAATACGAAATTTCCAGTAACCGAGCTTTCCATATACAACCAACCATTAATTACTTTCGTAATATGCTATTTTCATTACTTGTAATCATTTTGAACCAGAATTTCAGCAATAAAATATTTTCCAATTTTTGTAAAAATCCCTGATGGTTAGCCTTACTGATTTTGAATGGATAAAATTTATAGTAACCGATTCTGTATGTATCGGTTATTTTGGATTAATGATGTTATTTTAAGCAGCTCAGCGTTCCAGTTGTTGCAAAATGTCGCCTCGTTCGCCTGTAATTCAGGTTCGATGCCATAATATAACCGGAATTCAAAATACGAAATTTCCAATAACCGAGCTTTCCATATACAACCAACCGTTTATTACTTTCGTATATGCTATTTTCATTACCTGTAATCATTTTGAACCGGAATTTCAACAATAAAATATTTTCCAATTTTTGTAAAAATCCCTGATGGTTAGCCTTACTGATTTTGAATGGATAAAATTTATAGTAACCGATTCTGTATGTATCGGTTATTTTGGATTAATGATGTTATTTTAAGCAGCTCAGCGTTCCAGTTGTTGCAATATGTCGCCTCATTCACCTGTAATCCAGGTTCGATGCCATAATATAACCGGAATTCAAAATACGAAATTTCCAATAACCGAGCTTTCCATATACAACCAACCGTTAATTACTTTCGTAATATGCTATTTTCATTACCTGTAATCATTTTGAACCGGAATTTCAACAATAAAATATTTTCCAATTTTTGTAAAAATCCCTGATGGTTAGCCTTACTGATTTTGAATGGATAAAATTTATAGTAACCGATTCTGTATGTATCGGTTATTTAGGATTAATGATGTTATTTTAAGCAGCTCAGCGTTCCAGTTGTTGCAATATGTCGCCTCATTCACCTGTAATCCAGGTTCGATGCCATAATATAACCGGAATTCAAAATACGAAATTTCCAATAACCGAGCTTTCCATATACAACCAACCGTTAATTACTTTCGTAATATGCTATTTTCATTACCTGTAATCATTTTGAACCGGAATTTCAACAATAAAATATTTTCCAATTTTTGTAAAAATCCCTGATGGTTAGCCTTACTGATTTTGAATGGATAAAATTTATAGTAACCGATTCTGTATGTATCGGTTATTTTGGATTAATGATGTTATTTTAAGCAGCTCAGCGTTCCAGTTGTTGCAATATGTCGCCTCGTTCGCCTGTAATCCAGGTTCGATGCCATAATATAACCGGAATTCAAAATACGAAATTTCTAGTAACCGAGCTTTCCATATACAACCAACCATTAATTACTTTCGTAATATGCTATTTTCATTACTTGTAATCATTTTGAACCAGAATTTCAGCAATAAAATATTTTCCAATTTTTGTAAAAATCCCTGATGGTTAGCCTTACTGATTTTGAATGGATAAAATTTATAGTAACCGATTCTGTATGTATCGGTTATTTTGGATTAATGATGTTATTTTAAGCAGCTCAGCGTTCCAGTTGTTGCAAAATGTCGCCTCGTTCGCCTGTAATTCAGGTTCGATGCCATAATATAACCGGAATTCAAAATACGAAATTTCCAGTAACCGAGCTTTCCATATACAACCAACCGTTAATTACTTTCGTAATATGCTATTTTCATTACTTGTAATCATTTTGAACCAGAATTTCAGCAATAAAATATTTTCCAATTTTTGTAAAAATCCCTGATGGTTAGCCTTACTGATTTTGAATGGATAAAATTTATAGTAACCGATTCTGTATGTATCGGTTATTTTGGATTAATGATGTTATTTTAAGCAGCTCAGCGTTCCAGTTGTTGCAAAATGTCGCCTCTTTCGCCTGTAATTCAGGTTCGATGCCATAATATAACCGGAATTCAAAATACGAAATTTCCAGTAACCGAGCTTTCCATATACAACCAACCATTAATTACTTTCGTAATATGCTATTTTCATTACTTGTAATCATTTTGAACCAGAATTTCAGCAATAAAATATTTTCCAATTTTTGTAAAAATCCCTGATGGTTAGCCTTACTGATTTTGAATGGATAAAATTTATAGTAACCGATTCTGTATGTATCGGTTATTTTGGATTAATGATGTTATTTTAAGCAGCTCAGCGTTCCAGTTGTTGCAATATGTCGCCTCGTTCGCCTGTAATCCAGGTTCGATGCCATAATATAACCGGAATTCAAAATACGAAATTTCTAGTAACCGAGCTTTCCATATACAACCAACCATTAATTACTTTCGTAATATGCTATTTTCATTACTTGTAATCATTTTGAACCAGAATTTCAGCAATAAAATATTTTCCAATTTTTGTAAAAATCCCTGATGGTTAGCCTTACTGATTTTGAATGGATAAAATTTATAGTAACCGATTCTGTATGTATCGGTTATTTTGGATTAATGATGTTATTTTAAGCAGCTCAGCGTTCCAGTTGTTGCAAAATGTCGCCTCTTTCGCCTGTAATTCAGGTTCGATGCCATAATATAACCGGAATTCAAAATACGAAATTTCCAGTAACCGAGCTTTCCATATACAACCAACCATTAATTACTTTCGTAATATGCTATTTTCATTACTTGTAATCATTTTGAACCAGAATTTCAGCAATAAAATATTTTCCAATTTTTGTAAAAATCCCTGATGGTTAGCCTTACTGATTTTGAATGGATAAAATTTATAGTAACCGATTCTGTATGTATCGGTTATTTTGGATTAATGATGTTATTTTAAGCAGCTCAGCGTTCCAGTTGTTGCAAAATGTCGCCTCTTTCGCCTGTAATTCAGGTTCGATGCCATAATATAACCGGAATTCAAAATACGAAATTTCCAGTAACCGAGCTTTCCATATACAACCAACCATTAATTACTTTCGTAATATGCTATTTTCATTACTTGTAATCATTTTGAACCAGAATTTCAGCAATAAAATATTTTCCAATTTTTGTAAAAATCCCTGATGGTTAGCCTTACTGATTTTGAATGGATAAAATTTATAGTAACCGATTCTGTATGTATCGGTTATTTTGGATTAATGATGTTATTTTAAGCAGCTCAGCGTTCCAGTTGTTGCAAAATGTCGCCTCGTTCGCCTGTAATTCAGGTTCGATGCCATAATATAACCGGAATTCAAAATACGAAATTTCCAGTAACCGAGCTTTCCATATACAACCAACCGTTAATTACTTTCGTAATATGCTATTTTCATTACTTGTAATCATTTTGAACCAGAATTTCAGCAATAAAATATTTTCCAATTTTTGTAAAAATCCCTGATGGTTAGCCTTACTGATTTTGAATGGATAAAATTTATAGTAACCGATTCTGTATGTATCGGTTATTTTGGATTAATGATGTTATTTTAAGCAGCTCAGCGTTCCAGTTGTTGCAAAATGTCGCCTCTTTCGCCTGTAATTCAGGTTCGATGCCATAATATAACCGGAATTCAAAATACGAAATTTCCAGTAACCGAGCTTTCCATATACAACCAACCATTAATTACTTTCGTAATATGCTATTTTCATTACTTGTAATCATTTTGAACCAGAATTTCAGCAATAAAATATTTTCCAATTTTTGTAAAAATCCCTGATGGTTAGCCTTACTGATTTTGAATGGATAAAATTTATAGTAACCGATTCTGTATGTATCGGTTATTTTGGATTAATGATGTTATTTTAAGCAGCTCAGCGTTCCAGTTGTTGCAATATGTCGCCTCTTTCGCCTGTAATTCAGGTTCGATGCCATAATATAACCGGAATTCAAAATACGAAATTTCCAGTAACCGAGCTTTCCATATACAACCAACCATTAATTACTTTCGTAATATGCTATTTTCATTACCTGTAATCATTTTGAACCGGAATTTCAACAATAAAATATTTTCCAATTTTTGTAAAAATCCCTGATGGTTAGCCTTACTGATTTTGAATGGATAAAATTTATAGTAACCGATTCTGTATGTATCGGTTATTTTGGATTAATGATGTTATTTTAAGCAGCTCAGCGTTCCAGTTGTTGCAATATGTCGCCTCATTCGCCTGTAATCCAGGTTCGATGCCATAATATAACCGGAATTCAAAATACGAAATTTCCAATAACCGAGCTTTCCATATACAACCAACCGTTAATTACTTTCGTAATATGCTATTTTCATTACCTGTAATCATTTTGAACCGGAATTTCAACAATAAAATATTTTCCAATTTTTGTAAAAATCCCTGATGGTGTTAGCCTTACTGATTTTGAATGGATAAAATTTATAGTCACCGATTCTGTATGTATCGGTTATTTTGGATAAATGTTGTTGTGCTTAGCAGCTCAGCGTTCCAGTTGTTGCAATATGTCACCTCATTCGCCTGTAATCCAGGTTCGATGCCATAATATAACCGGAATTCAAAATACGAAATTTCCAATAACCGAGCTTTCCATATACAACCAACCGTTAATTACTTTCGTAATATGCTATTTTCATTACCTGTAATCATTTTGAACCGGAATTTCAACAATAAAATATTTTCCAATTTTTGTAAAAATCCCTGATGGTTAGCCTTACTGATTTTGAATGGATAAAATTTATAGTAACCGATTCTGTATGTATCGGTTATTTTGGATTAATGATGTTATTTTAAGCAGCTCAGCGTTCCAGTTGTTGCAATATGTCGCCTCATTCGCCTGTAATCCAGGTTCGATGCCATAATATAACCGGAATTCAAAATACGAAATTTCCAATAACCGAGCTTTCCATATACAACCAACCGTTAATTACTTTCGTAATATGCTATTTTCATTACCTGTAATCATTTTGAACCGGAATTTCAACAATAAAATATTTTCCAATTTTTGTAAAAATCCCTGATGGTGTTAGCCTTACTGATTTTGAATGGATAAAATTTATAGTCACCGATTCTGTATGTATCGGTTATTTTGGATAAATGTTGTTGTGCTAAGCAGCTCAGCGTTCCAGTTGTTGCAATATGTCACCTCATTCGCCTGTAATCCAGGTTCGATGCCATAATATAACCGGAATTCAAAATACGAAATTTCCAATAACCGAGCTTTCCATATACAACCAACCGTTAATTACTTTCGTAATATGCTATTTTCATTACCTGTAATCATTTTGAACCGGAATTTCAACAATAAAATATTTTCCAATTTTTGTAAAAATCCCTGATGGTGTTAGCCTTACTGATTTTGAATGGATAAAATTTATAGTAACCGATTCTGTATGTATCGGTTATTTTGGATTAATGATGTTATTTTAAGCAGCTCAGCGTTCCAGTTGTTGCAATATGTCGCCTCGTTCGCCTGTAATCCAGGTTCGATGCCATAATATAACCGGAATTCAAAATACGAAATTTCCAATAACCGAGCTTTCCATATACAACCAACCGTTAATTACTTTCGTAATATGCTATTTTCATTACCTGTAATCATTTTGAACCGGAATTTCAACAATAAAATATTTTCCAATTTTTGTAAAAATCCCTGATGGTTAGCCTTACTGATTTTGAATGGATAAAATTTATAGTAACCGATTCTGTATGTATCGGTTATTTTGGATTAATGATGTTATTTTAAGCAGCTCAGCGTTCCAGTTGTTGCAATATGTCGCCTCATTCACCTGTAATCCAGGTTCGATGCCATAATATAACCGGAATTCAAAATACGAAATTTCCAATAACCGAGCTTTCCATATACAACCAACCATTAATTATTTTCGTAATATGCTATTTTCATTACCTGTAATCATTTTGAACCGGAATTTCAACAATAAAATATTTTCCAATTTTTGTAAAAATCCCTGATGGTTAGCCTTACTGATTTTGAATGGATAAAATTTATAGTAACCGATTCTGTATGTATCGGTTATTTTGGATTAATGATGTTATTTTAAGCAGCTCAGCGTTCCAGTTGTTGCAAAATGTCGCCTCGTTCGCCTGTAATTCAGGTTCGATGCCATAATATAACCGGAATTCAAAATACGAAATTTCTAGTAACCGAGCTTTCCATATACAACCAACCATTAATTACTTTCGTAATATGCTATTTTCATTACTTGTAATCATTTTGAACCAGAATTTCAGCAATAAAATATTTTCCAATTTTTGTAAAAATCCCTGATGGTTAGCCTTACTGATTTTGAATGGATAAAATTTATAGTAACCGATTCTGTATGTATCGGTTATTTTGGATTAATGATGTTATTTTAAGCAGCTCAGCGTTCCAGTTGTTGCAAAATGTCGCCTCGTTCGCCTGTAATTCAGGTCCGATGCCATAATATAACCGGAATTCAAAATACGAAATTTCCAGTAACCGAGCTTTCCATATACAACCAACCGTTAATTACTTTCGTAATATGCTATTTTCATTACTTGTAATCATTTTGAACCAGAATTTCAGCAATAAAATATTTTCCAATTTTTGTAAAAATCCCTGATGGTTAGCCTTACTGATTTTGAATGGATAAAATTTATAGTAACCGATTCTGTATGTATCGGTTATTTTTGATTAATGATGTTATTTTAAGCAGCTCAGCGTTCCAGTTGTTGCAATATGTCGCCTCGTTCGCCTGTAATCCAGGTTCGATGCCATAATATAACCGGAATTCAAAATACGAAATTTCCAATAACCGAGCTTTCCATATACAACCAACCATTAATTATTTTCGTAATATGCTATTTTCATTACCTGTAATCATTTTGAACCGGAATTTCAACAATAAAATATTTTCCAATTTTTGTAAAAATCCCTGATGGTTAGCCTTACTGATTTTGAATGGATAAAATTTATAGTAACCGATTCTGTATGTATCGGTTATTTTGGATTAATGATGTTATTTTAAGCAGCTCAGCGTTCCAGTTGTTGCAAAATGTCGCCTCGTTCGCCTGTAATTCAGGTTCGATGCCATAATATAACCGGAATTCAAAATACGAAATTTCTAGTAACCGAGCTTTCCATATACAACCAACCATTAATTACTTTCGTAATATGCTATTTTCATTACTTGTAATCATTTTGAACCAGAATTTCAGCAATAAAATATTTTCCAATTTTTGTAAAAATCCCTGATGGTTAGCCTTACTGATTTTGAATGGATAAAATTTATAGTAACCGATTCTGTATGTATCGGTTATTTTGGATTAATGATGTTATTTTAAGCAGCTCAGCGTTCCAGTTGTTGCAAAATGTCGCCTCGTTCGCCTGTAATTCAGGTCCGATGCCATAATATAACCGGAATTCAAAATACGAAATTTCCAGTAACCGAGCTTTCCATATACAACCAACCGTTAATTACTTTCGTAATATGCTATTTTCATTACTTGTAATCATTTTGAACCAGAATTTCAGCAATAAAATATTTTCCAATTTTTGTAAAAATCCCTGATGGTTAGCCTTACTGATTTTGAATGGATAAAATTTATAGTAACTGATTCTGTATGTATCGGTTATTTTGGATTAATGATGTTATTTTAAGCAGCTCAGCGTTCCAGTTGTTGCAAAATGTCGCCTCTTTCGCCTGTAATTCAGGTTCGATGCCATAATATAACCGGAATTCAAAATACGAAATTTCCAGTAACCGAGCTTTCCATATACAACCAACCATTAATTACTTTCGTAATATGCTATTTTCATTACTTGTAATCATTTTGAACCAGAATTTCAGCAATAAAATATTTTCCAATTTTTGTAAAAATCCCTGATGGTTAGCCTTACTGATTTTGAATGGATAAAATTTATAGTAACCGATTCTGTATGTATCGGTTATTTTGGATTAATGATGTTATTTTAAGCAGCTCAGCGTTCCAGTTGTTGCAAAATGTCGCCTCTTTCGCCTGTAATTCAGGTTCGATGCCATAATATAACCGGAATTCAAAATACGAAATTTCCAGTAACCGAGCTTTCCATATACAACCAACCATTAATTACTTTCGTAATATGCTTTTTTGATTACTTGTAATCATTTTGAACCAGAATTTCAGCAATAAAATATTTTCCAATTTTTGTAAATATCCCTGATGGTTAGCCTTACTGATTTTGAATGGATAAAATTTATAGTAACCGATTCTGTATGTATCGGTTATTTTGGATTAATGATGTTATTTTAAGCAGCTCAGCGTTCCAGTTGTTGCAATATGTCGCCTCGTTCGCCTGTAATCCAGGTTCGATGCCATAATATAACCGGAATTCAAAATACGAAATTTCCAATAACCGAGCTTTCCATATACAACCAACCATTAATTACTTTCGTAATATGCTATTTTCATTACTTGTAATCATTTTGAACCAGAATTTCAGCAATAAAATATTTTCCAATTTTTGTAAAAATCCCTGATGGTTAGCCTTACTGATTTTGAATGGATAAAATTTATAGTAACCGATTCTGTATGTATCGGTTATTTTGGATTAATGATGTTATTTTAAGCAGCTCAGCGTTCCAGTTGTTGCAATATGTCGCCTCGTTCACCTGTAATCCAGGTTCGATGCCATAATATAACCTGAATTCAAAATACGAAATTTCCAATAACCGAGCTTTCCATATACAACCAACCGTTAATTACTTTCGTAATATGCTATTTTCATTACCTGTAATCATTTTGAACCGGAATTTCAACAATAAAATATTTTCCAATTTTTGTAAAAATCCCTGATGGTTAGCCTTACTGATTTTGAATGGATAAAATTTATAGTAACCGATTCTGTATGTATCGGTTATTTTGGATTAATGATGTTATTTTAAGCAGCTCAGCGTTCCAGTTGTTGCAATATGTCGCCTCGTTCGCCTGTAATCCAGGTTCGATGCCATAATATAACCTGAATTCAAAATACGAAATTTCCAATAACCGAGCTTTCCATATACAACCAACCGTTAATTCTTTCGTAATATGCTATTTTCATTACCTGTAATCATTTTGAACCGGAATTTCAACAATAAAATATTTTCCAATTTTTGTAAAAATCCCTGATGGTTAGCCTTACTGATTTTGAATGGATAAAATTTATAGTAACCGATTCTGTATGTATCGGTTATTTTGGATTAATGATGTTATTTTAAGCAGCTCAGCGTTCCAGTTGTTGCAATATGTCGCCTCGTTCGCCTGTAATCCAGGTTCGATGCCATAATATAACCGGAATTCAAAATACGAAATTTCCAATAACCGAGCTTTCCATATACAACCAACCATTAATTACTTTCGTAATATGCTATTTTCATTACTTGTAATCATTTTGAACCAGAATTTCAGCAATAAAATATTTTCCAATTTTTGTAAAAATCCCTGATGGTTAGCCTTACTGATTTTGAATGGATAAAATTTATAGTAACCGATTCTGTATGTATCGGTTATTTTGGATTAATGATGTTATTTTAAGCAGCTCAGCGTTCCAGTTGTTGCAATATGTCGCCTCATTCGCCTGTAATTCAGGTTCGATGCCATAATATAACCGGAATTCAAAATACGAAATTTCCAGTAACCGAGCTTTCCATATACAACCAACCATTAATTACTTTCGTAATATGCTATTTTCATTACTTGTAATCATTTTGAACCAGAATTTCAGCAATAAAATATTTTCCAATTTTTGTAAAAATCCCTGATGGTTAGCCTTACTGATTTTGAATGGATACAATTTATAGTAACCGATTCTGTATGTATCGGTTATTTTGGATTAATGATGTTATTTTAAGCAGCTCAGCGTTCCAGTTGTTGCAAAATGTCGCCTCTTTCGCCTGTAATTCAGGTTCGATGCCATAATATAACCGGAATTCAAAATACGAAATTTCCAGTAACCGAGCTTTCCATATACAACCAACCATTAATTACTTTCGTAATATGCTTTTTTGATTACTTGTAATCATTTTGAACCAGAATTTCAACAATAAAATATTTTCCAATTTTTGTAAATATCCCTGATGGTTAGCCTTACTGATTTTGAATGGATAAAATTTATAGTAACCGATTCTGTATGTATCGGTTATTTTGGATTAATGATGTTATTTTAAGCAGCTCAGCGTTCCAGTTGTTGCAATATGTCGCCTCGTTCGCCTGTAATCCAGGTTCGATGCCATAATATAACCGGAATTCAAAATACGAAATTTCCAATAACCGAGCTTTCCATATACAACCAACCATTAATTACTTTCGTAATATGCTTTTTTGATTACTTGTAATCATTTTGAACCAGAATTTCAGCAATAAAATATTTTCCAATTTTTGTAAATATCCCTGATGGTTAGCCTTACTGATTTTGAATGGATAAAATTTATAGTAACCGATTCTGTATGTATCGGTTATTTTGGATTAATGATGTTATTTTAAGCAGCTCAGCGTTCCAGTTGTTGCAAAATGTCGCCTCTTTCGCCTGTAATTCAGGTTCGATGCCATAATATAACCGGAATTCAAAATACGAAATTTCCAGTAACCGAGCTTTCCATATACAACCAACCATTAATTACTTTCGTAATATGCTATTTTCATTACTTGTAATCATTTTGAACCAGAATTTCAGCAATAAAATATTTTCCAATTTTTGTAAAAATCCCTGATGGTTAGCCTTACTGATTTTGAATGGATAAAATTTATAGTAACCGATTCTGTATGTATCGGTTATTTTGGATTAATGATGTTATTTTAAGCAGCTCAGCGTTCCAGTTGTTGCAATATGTCGCCTCGTTCGCCTGTAATCCAGGTTCGATGCCATAATATAACCGGAATTCAAAATACGAAATTTCCAATAACCGAGCTTTCCATATACAACCAACCATTAATTACTTTCGTAATATGCTATTTTCATTACTTGTAATCATTTTGAACCAGAATTTCAGCAATAAAATATTTTCCAATTTTTGTAAAAATCCCTGATGGTTAGCCTTACTGATTTTGAATGGATAAAATTTATAGTAACCGATTCTGTATGTATCGGTTATTTTGGATTAATGATGTTATTTTAAGCAGCTCAGCGTTCCAGTTGTTGCAATATGTCGCCTCATTCGCCTGTAATTCAGGTTCGATGCCATAATATAACCGGAATTCAAAATACGAAATTTCCAGTAACCGAGCTTTCCATATACAACCAACCATTAATTACTTTCGTAATATGCTATTTTCATTACTTGTAATCATTTTGAACCAGAATTTCAGCAATAAAATATTTTCCAATTTTTGTAAAAATCCCTGATGGTTAGCCTTACTGATTTTGAATGGATAAAATTTATAGTAACCGATTCTGTATGTATCGGTTATTTTGGATTAATGATGTTATTTTAAGCAGCTCAGCGTTCCAGTTGTTGCAATATGTCGCCTCGTTCGCCTGTAATCCAGGTTCGATGCCATAATATAACCTGAATTCAAAATACGAAATTTCCAATAACCGAGCTTTCCATATACAACCAACCGTTAATTCTTTCGTAATATGCTATTTTCATTACCTGTAATCATTTTGAACCGGAATTTCAACAATAAAATATTTTCCAATTTTTGTAAAAATCCCTGATGGTTAGCCTTACTGATTTTGAATGGATAAAATTTATAGTAACCGATTCTGTATGTATCGGTTATTTTGGATTAATGATGTTATTTTAAGCAGCTCAGCGTTCCAGTTGTTGCAATATGTCGCCTCGTTCGCCTGTAATCCAGGTTCGATGCCATAATATAACCTGAATTCAAAATACGAAATTTCCAATAACCGAGCTTTCCATATACAACCAACCGTTAATTCTTTCGTAATATGCTATTTTCATTACCTGTAATCATTTTGAACCGGAATTTCAACAATAAAATATTTTCCAATTTTTGTAAAAATCCCTGATGGTTAGCCTTACTGATTTTGAATGGATAAAATTTATAGTAACCGATTCTGTATGTATCGGTTATTTTGGATTAATGATGTTATTTTAAGCAGCTCAGCGTTCCAGTTGTTGCAATATGTCGCCTCGTTCGCCTGTAATCCAGGTTCGATGCCATAATATAACCTGAATTCAAAATACGAAATTTCCAATAACCGAGCTTTCCATATACAACCAACCGTCAATTCTTTCGTAATATGCTATTTTCATTACCTGTAATCATTTTGAACCGGAATTTCAACAATAAAATATTTTCCAATTTTTGTAAAAATCCCTGATGGTTAGCCTTACTGATTTTGAATGGATAAAATTTATAGTAACCGATTCTGTATGTATCGGTTATTTTGGATTAATGATGTTATTTTAAGCAGCTCAGCGTTCCAGTTGTTGCAATATGTCGCCTCGTTCGCCTGTAATCCAGGTTCGATGCCATAATATAACCTGAATTCAAAATACGAAATTTCCAATAACCGAGCTTTCCATATACAACCAACCGTTAATTACTTTCGTAATATGCTATTTTCATTACCTGTAATCATTTTGAACCGGAATTTCAACAATAAAATATTTGCCAATTTTTGTAAAAATCCTGATGGTTAGCCTTACTGATTTTGAATGGATAAAATTTATAGTCACCGATTCTGTATGTATCGGTTATTTTGGATTAATGATGTTATTTTAAGCAGCTTAGCGTTCCAGTTGTTGCAATATGTCACCTCATTCGCCTGTAATCCAAGTTCGATGCCATAATATAACCGGAATTCAAAATACGAAATTTCCAGTAACCGAGCTTTCCATATACAACCAACCGTTAATTACTTTCGTAATATGCTATTTTCATTACCTGTAATCATTTTGAACCGGAATTTCAACAATAAAATATTTTCCAATTTTTGTAAAAATCCCTGATGGTTAGCCTTACTGATTTTGAATGGATAAAATTTATAGTAACCGATTCTGTATGTATCGGTTATTTTGGATTAATGATGTTATTTTAAGCAGCTCAGCGTTCCAGTTGTTCCAATATGTCGCCTCTTTCGCCTGTAATCCAGGTTCGATGCCATAATATAACCGGAATTCAAAATACGAAATTTCCAATAACCGAGCTTTCCATATACAACCAACCATTAATTACTTTCGTAATATGCTATTTTCATTACCTGTAATCATTTTGAACCGGAATTTCAACAATAAAATATTTTCCAATTTTTGTAAAAATCCCTGATGGTTAGCCTTACTGATTTTGAATGGATAAAATTTATAGTAACCGATTCTGTATGTATCGGTTATTTTGGATTAATGATGTTATTTTAAGCAGCTCAGCGTTCCAGTTGTTGCAATATGTCGCCTCATTCGCCTGTAATCCAGGTTCGATGCCATAATATAACCGGAATTCAAAATACGAAATTTCCAATAACCGAGCTTTCCATATACAACCAACCATTAATTACTTTCGTAATATGCTATTTTCATTACCTGTAATCATTTTGAACCGGAATTTCAACAATAAAATATTTTCCAATTTTTGTAAAAATCCCTGATGGTTAGCCTTACTGATTTTGAATGGATAAAATTTATAGTAACCGATTCTGTATGTATCGGTTATTTTGGATTAATGATGTTATTTTAAGCAGCTCAGCGTTCCAGTTGTTGCAATATGTCGCCTCATTCGCCTGTAATCCAGGTTCGATGCCATAATATAACCGGAATTCAAAATACGAAATTTCCAATAACCGAGCTTTCCATATACAACCAACCGTTAATTACTTTCGTAATATGCTATTTTCATTACCTGTAATCATTTTGAACCGGAATTTCAACAATAAAATATTTTCCAATTTTTGTAAAAATCCCTGATGGTTAGCCTTACTGATTTTGAATGGATAAAATTTATAGTAACCGATTCTGTATGTATCGGTTATTTTGGATTAATGATGTTATTTTAAGCAGCTCAGCGTTCCAGTTGTTCCAATATGTCGCCTCGTTCGCCTGTAATCCAGGTTCGATGCCATAATATAACCGGAATTCAAAATACGAAATTTCCAATAACCGAGCTTTCCATATACAACCAACCGTTAATTACTTTCGTAATATGCTATTTTCATTACCTGTAATCATTTTGAACCGGAATTTCAACAATAAAATATTTTCCAATTTTTGTAAAAATCCCTAATGGTTAGCCTTACTGATTTTGAATGGATAAAATTTATAGTAACCGATTCTGTATGTATCGGTTATTTTGGATTAATGATGTTATTTTAAGCAGCTCAGCGTTCCAGTTGTTCCAATATGTCGCCTCGTTCGCCTGTAATCCAGGTTCGATGCCATAATATAACCGGAATTCAAAATACGAAATTTCCAATAACCGAGCTTTCCATATACAACCAACCGTTAATTACTTTCGTAATATGCTATTTTCATTACCTGTAATCATTTTGAACCGGAATTTCAACAATAAAATATTTTCCAATTTTTGTAAAAATCCCTGATGGTTAGCCTTACTGATTTTGAATGGATAAAATTTATAGTAACCGATTCTGTATGTATCGGTTATTTTGGATAAATGTTGTTGTGCTAAGCAGCTCAGCGTTCCAGTTGTTGCAATATGTCGCCTCATTCGCCTGTAATCCAGGTTCGATGCCATAATATAACCGGAATTCAAAATACGAAATTTCCAATAACCGAGCTTTCCATATACAACCAACCGTTAATTACTTTCGTAATATGCTATTTTCATTACCTGTAATCATTTTGAACCGGAATTTCAACAATAAAATATTTTCCAATTTTTGTAAAAATCCCTGATGGTTAGCCTTACTGATTTTGAATGGATAAAATTTATAGTAACCGATTCTGTATGTATCGGTTATTTTGGATTAATGATGTTATTTTAAGCAGCTCAGCGTTCCAGTTGTTGCAATATGTCGCCTCATTCGCCTGTAATCCAGGTTCGATGCCATAATATAACCGGAATTCAAAATACGAAATTTCCAATAACCGAGCTTTCCATATACAACCAACCGTTAATTACTTTCGTAATATGCTATTTTCATTACCTGTAATCATTTTGAACCGGAATTTCAACAATAAAATATTTTCCAATTTTTGTAAAAATCCCTGATGGTTAGCCTTACTGATTTTGAATGGATAAAATTTATAGTAACCGATTCTGTATGTATCGGTTATTTTGGATTAATGATGTTATTTTAAGCAGCTCAGCGTTCCAGTTGTTGCAATATGTCGCCTCATTCGCCTGTAATCCAGGTTCGATACCATAATATAACCGGAATTCAAAATACGAAATTTCCAATAACCGAGCTTTCCATATACAACCAACCGTTAATTACTTTCGTAATATGCTATTTTCATTACCTGTAATCATTTTGAACCGGAATTTCAACAATAAAATATTTTCCAATTTTTGTAAAAATCCCTAATGGTTAGCCTTACTGATTTTGAATGGATAAAATTTATAGTCACCGATTCTGTATTTATCGGTTATTTTGGATTAATGATGTTATTTTAAGCAGCTCAGCGTTCCAGTTGTTGCAATATGTCGCCTCGTTCGCCTGTAATCCAGGTTCGATGCCATAATATAACCGGAATTCAAAATACGAAATTTCCAATAACCGAGCTTTCCATATACAACCAACCGTTAATTACTTTCGTAATATGCTATTTTCATTACCTGTAATCATTTTGAACCGGAATTTCAACAATAAAATATTTGCCAATTTTTGTAAAAATCCCTGATGGTTTGCCTTACTGATTTTGAATGGATAAAATTTATAGTAACCGATTCTGTATGTATCGGTTATTTTGGATTAATGATGTTATTTTAAGCAGCTCAGCGTTCCAGTTGTTGCAATATGTCGCCTCGTTCGCCTGTAATCCAGGTTCGATGCCATAATATAACCGGAATTCAAAATACGAAATTTCCAATAACCGAGCTTTCCATATACAACCAACCGTTAATTACTTTCGTAATATGCTATTTTCATTACCTGTAATCATTTTAAACCGGAATTTCAACAATAAAATATTTTCCAATTTTGTAAAAATCCCTGATGGTTAGCCTTACCGATTTTGAATGGATAAAATTTATAGTCACCGATTTTGTATGTATCGGTTATTTTGGATAAATGTTGTTGTGCTAAGCAGCTCAGCGTTCCAGTTGTTGCAATATGTCGCCTCATTCGCCTGTAATCCAGGTTCAATGCCATAATATAACCGGAATTCAAAATACGAAATTTCCAATAACCGAGCTTTCCATATACAACCAACCGTTAATTACTTTCGTAATATGCTATTTTCATTACCTGTAATCATTTTGAACCGGAATTTCAACAATAAAATATTTTCCAATTTTTGTAAAAATCCCTGATGGTTTGCCTTACTGATTTTGAATGGATAAAATTTATAGTAACCGATTCTGTATGTATCGGTTATTTTGGATTAATGATGTTATTTTAAGCAGCTCAGCGTTCCAGTTGTGGCAATATGTCACCTCATTCGCTTGTAATCCAGGTTCGATGCCATAATATAACCGGAATTCAAAATACGAAATTTCCAATAACCGAGCTTTCCATATACAACCAACCGTTAATTACTTTCGTAATATGCTATTTTCATTACCTGTAATCATTTTGAACCGGAATTTCAACAATAAAATATTTTCCAATTTTTGTAAAAATCCCTGATGGTTAGCCTTACCGATTTTGAATGGATAAAATTTATAGTCACCGATTCTGTATGTATCGGTTATTTTGGATAAATGTTGTTGTGCTAAGCAGCTCAGCGTTCCAGTTGTTGCAATATGTCGCCTCATTCGCCTGTAATCCAGGTTCAATGCCATAATATAACCGGAATTCAAAATACGAAATTTCCAATAACCGAGCTTTCCATATACAACCAACCGTTAATTACTTTCGTAATATGCTATTTTCATTACCTGTAATCATTTTGAACCGGAATTTCAACAATAAAATATTTTCCAATTTTTGTAAAAATCCCTGATGGTTTGCCTTACTGATTTTGAATGGATAAAATTTATAGTAACCGATTCTGTATGTATCGGTTATTTTGGATTAATGATGTTATTTTAAGCAGCTCAGCGTTCCAGTTGTGGCAATATGTCACCTCATTCGCTTGTAATCCAGGTTCGATGCCATAATATAACCGGAATTCAAAATACGAAATTTCCAATAACCGAGCTTTCCATATACAACCAACCGTTAATTACTTTCGTAATATGCTATTTTCATTACCTGTAATCATTTTGAACCGGAATTTCAACAATAAAATATTTTCCAATTTTTGTAAAAATCCCTGATGGTTAGCCTTACTGATTTTGAATGGATAAAATTTATAGTCACCGATTCTGTATGTATCGGTTATTTTGGATAAATGTTGTTGTGCTAAGCAGCTCAGCGTTCCAGTTGTTGCAATATGTCGCCTCATTCGCCTGTAATCCAGGTTCAATGCCATAATATAAGCGGAATTCAAAATACGAAATTTCCAATAACCGAGCTTTCCAAATACAACCAACCGTTAATTACTTTCGTAATATGCTATTTTCATTACCTGTAATCATTTTGAACCGGAATTTCAACAATAAAATATTTTCCAATTTTTGTAAAAATCCCTGATGGTTAGCCTTACTGATTTTGAATGGATAAAATTTATAGTCACCGATTCTGTATGTATCGGTTATTTTGGATAAATGTTGTTGTGCTAAGCAGCTCAGCGTTCCAGTTGTTGCAATATGTCGCCTCATTCGCCTGTAATCCAGGTTCAATGCCATAATATAAGCGGAATTCAAAATACGAAATTTCCAATAACCGAGCTTTCCAAATACAACCAACCGTTAATTACTTTCGTAATATGCTATTTTCATTACCTGTAATCATTTTGAACCGGAATTTCAACAATAAAATATTTTCCAATTTTTGTAAAAATCCCTGATGGTTAGCCTTACCGATTTTGAATGGATAAAATTTATAGTAACCGATTCTGTATGTATCGGTTATTTTGGATAAATGTTGTTGTGCTAAGCAGCTCAGCGTTCCAGTTGTTGCAATATGTCGCCTCATTCGCCTGTAATCCAGGTTCAATGCCATAATATAAGCGGAATTCAAAATACGAAATTTCCAATAACCGAGCTTTCCAAATACAACCAACCGTTAATTACTTTCGTAATATGCTATTTTCATTACCTGTAATCATTTTGAACCGGAATTTCAACAATAAAATATTTTCCAATTTTTGTAAAAATCCCTGATGGTTAGCCTTACTGATTTTGAATGGATAAAATTTATAGTCACCGATTCTGTATGTATCGGTTATTTTGGATTAATGATGTTATTTTAAGCAGCTCAGCGTTCCAGTTGTTGCAATATGTCGCCTCATTCGCCTGTAATCCAGGTTCGATGCCATAATATAACCGGAATTCAAAATACGAAATTTCCAATAACCGAGCTTTCCATATACAACCAACCGTTAATTACTTTCGTAATATGCTATTTTCATTACCTGTAATCATTTTGAACCGGAATTTCAACAATAAAATATTTTCCAATTTTTGTAAAAATCCCTGATGGTTAGCCTAACTGATTTTGAATGGATAAAATTTATAGTCACCGATTCTGTATGTATCGGTTATTTTGGATAAATGTTGTTGTGCTAAGCAGCTCAGCGTTCCAGTTGTTGCAATATGTCGCCTCATTCGCCTGTAATCCAGGTTCGATGCCATAATATAACCGGAATTCAAAATACGAAATTTCCAATAACCGAGCTTTCCATATACAACCAACCGTTAATTACTTTCGTAATATGCTATTTTCATTACCTGTAATCATTTTGAACCTGAATTTCAACAATAAAATATTTTCCAATTTTTGTAAAAATCCCTGATGGTTAGCCTTACTGATTTTGAATGGATAAAATTTATAGTCACCGATTCTGTATGTATCGGTTATTTTGGATAAATGTTGTTGTGCTAAGCAGCTCAGCGTTCCAGTTGTTGCAATATGTCGCCTCATTCGCCTGTAATCCAGGTTCAATGCCATAATATAAGCGGAATTCAAAATACGAAATTTCCAATAACCGAGCTTTCCAAATACAACCAACCGTTAATTACTTTCGTAATATGCTATTTTCATTACCTGTAATCATTTTGAACCGGAATTTCAACAATAAAATATTTTCCAATTTTTGTAAAAATCCCTGATGGTGTTAGCCTTACTGATTTTGAATGGATAAAATTTATAGTCACCGATTCTGTATGTATCGGTTATTTTGGATAAATGTTGTTGTGCTAAGCAGCTCAGCGTTCCAGTTGTTGCAATATGTCGCCTCATTCGCCTGTAATCCAGGTTCAATGCCATAATATAAGCGGAATTCAAAATACGAAATTTCCAATAACCGAGCTTTCCAAATACAACCAACCGTTAATTACTTTCGTAATATGCTATTTTCATTACCTGTAATCATTTTGAACCGGAATTTCAACAATAAAATATTTTCCAATTTTTGTAAAAATCCCTGATGGTTAGCCTTACCGATTTTGAATGGATAAAATTTATAGTAACCGATTCTGTATGTATCGGTTATTTTGGATAAATGTTGTTGTGCTAAGCAGCTCAGCGTTCCAGTTGTTGCAATATGTCGCCTCATTCGCCTGTAATCCAGGTTCAATGCCATAATATAAGCGGAATTCAAAATACGAAATTTCCAATAACCGAGCTTTCCAAATACAACCAACCGTTAATTACTTTCGTAATATGCTATTTTCATTACCTGTAATCATTTTGAACCGGAATTTCAACAATAAAATATTTTCCAATTTTTGTAAAAATCCCTGATGGTTAGCCTTACTGATTTTGAATGGATAAAATTTATAGTCACCGATTCTGTATGTATCGGTTATTTTGGATTAATGATGTTATTTTAAGCAGCTCAGCGTTCCAGTTGTTGCAATATGTCGCCTCATTCGCCTGTAATCCAGGTTCGATGCCATAATATAACCGGAATTCAAAATACGAAATTTCCAATAACCGAGCTTTCCATATACAACCAACCGTTAATTACTTTCGTAATATGCTATTTTCATTACCTGTAATCATTTTGAACCGGAATTTCAACAATAAAATATTTTCCAATTTTTGTAAAAATCCCTGATGGTTAGCCTAACTGATTTTGAATGGATAAAATTTATAGTCACCGATTCTGTATGTATCGGTTATTTTGGATAAATGTTGTTGTGCTAAGCAGCTCAGCGTTCCAGTTGTTGCAATATGTCGCCTCATTCGCCTGTAATCCAGGTTCGATGCCATAATATAACCGGAATTCAAAATACGAAATTTCCAATAACCGAGCTTTCCATATACAACCAACCGTTAATTACTTTCGTAATATGCTATTTTCATTACCTGTAATCATTTTGAACCTGAATTTCAACAATAAAATATTTTCCAATTTTTGTAAAAATCCCTGATGGTTAGCCTTACCGATTTTGAATGGATAAAATTTATAGTCACCGATTTTGTATGTATCGGTTATTTTGGATAAATGTTGTTGTGCTAAGCAGCTCAGCGTTCCAGTTGTTGCAATATGTCGCCTCATTCGCCTGTAATCCAGGTTCAATGCCATAATATAACCGGAATTCAAAATACGAAATTTCCAATAACCGAGCTTTCCATATACAACCAACCGTTAATTACTTTCGTAATATGCTATTTTCATTACCTGTAATCATTTTGAACCGGAATTTCAACAATAAAATATTTTCCAATTTTTGTAAAAATCCCTGATGGTTTGCCTTACTGATTTTGAATGGATAAAATTTATAGTAACCGATTCTGTATGTATCGGTTATTTTGGATTAATGATGTTATTTTAAGCAGCTCAGCGTTCCAGTTGTTGCAATATGTCGCCTCATTCGCCTGTAATCCAGGTTCGATGCCATAATATAACCGGAATTCAAAATACGAAATTTCCAATAACCGAGCTTTCCATATACAACCAACCGTTAATTACTTTCGTAATATGCTATTTTCATTACCTGTAATCATTTTGAACCGGAATTTCAACAATAAAATATTTTCCAATTTTTGTAAAAATCCCTGATGGTTAGCCTTACTGATTTTGAATGGATAAAATTTATAGTAACCGATTCTGTATGTATCGGTTATTTTGGATTAATGATGTTATTTTAAGCAGCTCAGCGTTCCAGTTGTTGCAATATGTCGCCTCATTCGCCTGTAATCCAGGTTCGATACCATAATATAACCGGAATTCAAAATACGAAATTTCCAATAACCGAGCTTTCCATATACAACCAACCGTTAATTACTTTCGTAATATGCTATTTTCATTACCTGTAATCATTTTGAACCGGAATTTCAACAATAAAATATTTTCCAATTTTTGTAAAAATCCCTAATGGTTAGCCTTACTGATTTTGAATGGATAAAATTTATAGTCACCGATTCTGTATTTATCGGTTATTTTGGATTAATGATGTTATTTTAAGCAGCTCAGCGTTCCAGTTGTTGCAATATGTCGCCTCGTTCGCCTGTAATCCAGGTTCGATGCCATAATATAACCGGAATTCAAAATACGAAATTTCCAATAACCGAGCTTTCCATATACAACCAACCGTTAATTACTTTCGTAATATGCTATTTTCATTACCTGTAATCATTTTGAACCGGAATTTCAACAATAAAATATTTGCCAATTTTTGTAAAAATCCCTGATGGTTTGCCTTACTGATTTTGAATGGATAAAATTTATAGTAACCGATTCTGTATGTATCGGTTATTTTGGATTAATGATGTTATTTTAAGCAGCTCAGCGTTCCAGTTGTTGCAATATGTCGCCTCGTTCGCCTGTAATCCAGGTTCGATGCCATAATATAACCGGAATTCAAAATACGAAATTTCCAATAACCGAGCTTTCCATATACAACCAACCGTTAATTACTTTCGTAATATGCTATTTTCATTACCTGTAATCATTTTAAACCGGAATTTCAACAATAAAATATTTTCCAATTTTGTAAAAATCCCTGATGGTTAGCCTTACCGATTTTGAATGGATAAAATTTATAGTAACCGATTCTGTATGTATCGGTTATTTTGGATAAATGTTGTTGTGCTAAGCAGCTCAGCGTTCCAGTTGTTGCAATATGTCGCCTCATTCGCCTGTAATCCAGGTTCAATGCCATAATATAAGCGGAATTCAAAATACGAAATTTCCAATAACCGAGCTTTCCAAATACAACCAACCGTTAATTACTTTCGTAATATGCTATTTTCATTACCTGTAATCATTTTGAACCGGAATTTCAACAATAAAATATTTTCCAATTTTTGTAAAAATCCCTGATGGTTAGCCTTACTGATTTTGAATGGATAAAATTTATAGTAACCGATTCTGTATGTATCGGTTATTTTGGATTAATGATGTTATTTTAAGCAGCTCAGCGTTCCAGTTGTTGCAATATGTCGCCTCATTCGCCTGTAATCCAGGTTCGATGCCATAATATAACCGGAATTCAAAATACGAAATTTCCAATAACCGAGCTTTCCAAATACAACCAACCGTTAATTACTTTCGTAATATGCTATTTTCATTACCTGTAATCATTTTGAACCTGAATTTCAACAATAAAATATTTTCCAATTTTTGTAAAAATCCCTGATGGTTAGCCTTACCGATTTTGAATGGATAAAATTTATAGTCACCGATTTTGTATGTATCGGTTATTTTGGATAAATGTTGTTGTGCTAAGCAGCTCAGCGTTCCAGTTGTTGCAATATGTCGCCTCATTCGCCTGTAATCCAGGTTCAATGCCATAATATAACCGGAATTCAAAATACGAAATTTCCAATAACCGAGCTTTCCATATACAACCAACCGTTAATTACTTTCGTAATATGCTATTTTCATTACCTGTAATCATTTTGAACCGGAATTTCAACAATAAAATATTTTCCAATTTTTGTAAAAATCCCTGATGGTTTGCCTTACTGATTTTGAATGGATAAAATTTATAGTAACCGATTCTGTATGTATCGGTTATTTTGGATTAATGATGTTATTTTAAGCAGCTCAGCGTTCCAGTTGTGGCAATATGTCACCTCATTCGCTTGTAATCCAGGTTCGATGCCATAATATAACCGGAATTCAAAATACGAAATTTCCAATAACCGAGCTTTCCATATACAACCAACCGTTAATTACTTTCGTAATATGCTATTTTCATTACCTGTAATCATTTTGAACCGGAATTTCAACAATAAAATATTTTCCAATTTTTGTAAAAATCCCTGATGGTTAGCCTTACCGATTTTGAATGGATAAAATTTATAGTCACCGATTCTGTATGTATCGGTTATTTTGGATAAATGTTGTTGTGCTAAGCAGCTCAGCGTTCCAGTTGTTGCAATATGTCGCCTCATTCGCCTGTAATCCAGGTTCAATGCCATAATATAACCGGAATTCAAAATACGAAATTTCCAATAACCGAGCTTTCCATATACAACCAACCGTTAATTACTTTCGTAATATGCTATTTTCATTACCTGTAATCATTTTGAACCGGAATTTCAACAATAAAATATTTTCCAATTTTTGTAAAAATCCCTGATGGTTTGCCTTACTGATTTTGAATGGATAAAATTTATAGTAACCGATTCTGTATGTATCGGTTATTTTGGATTAATGATGTTATTTTAAGCAGCTCAGCGTTCCAGTTGTGGCAATATGTCACCTCATTCGCTTGTAATCCAGGTTCGATGCCATAATATAACCGGAATTCAAAATACGAAATTTCCAATAACCGAGCTTTCCATATACAACCAACCGTTAATTACTTTCGTAATATGCTATTTTCATTACCTGTAATCATTTTGAACCGGAATTTCAACAATAAAATATTTTCCAATTTTTGTAAAAATCCCTGATGGTTAGCCTTACTGATTTTGAATGGATAAAATTTATAGTCACCGATTCTGTATGTATCGGTTATTTTGGATAAATGTTGTTGTGCTAAGCAGCTCAGCGTTCCAGTTGTTGCAATATGTCGCCTCATTCGCCTGTAATCCAGGTTCAATGCCATAATATAAGCGGAATTCAAAATACGAAATTTCCAATAACCGAGCTTTCCAAATACAACCAACCGTTAATTACTTTCGTAATATGCTATTTTCATTACCTGTAATCATTTTGAACCGGAATTTCAACAATAAAATATTTTCCAATTTTTGTAAAAATCCCTGATGGTTAGCCTTACCGATTTTGAATGGATAAAATTTATAGTAACCGATTCTGTATGTATCGGTTATTTTGGATAAATGTTGTTGTGCTAAGCAGCTCAGCGTTCCAGTTGTTGCAATATGTCGCCTCATTCGCCTGTAATCCAGGTTCAATGCCATAATATAAGCGGAATTCAAAATACGAAATTTCCAATAACCGAGCTTTCCAAATACAACCAACCGTTAATTACTTTCGTAATATGCTATTTTCATTACCTGTAATCATTTTGAACCGGAATTTCAACAATAAAATATTTTCCAATTTTTGTAAAAATCCCTGATGGTTAGCCTTACTGATTTTGAATGGATAAAATTTATAGTCACCGATTCTGTATGTATCGGTTATTTTGGATTAATGATGTTATTTTAAGCAGCTCAGCGTTCCAGTTGTTGCAATATGTCGCCTCATTCGCCTGTAATCCAGGTTCGATGCCATAATATAACCGGAATTCAAAATACGAAATTTCCAATAACCGAGCTTTCCATATACAACCAACCGTTAATTACTTTCGTAATATGCTATTTTCATTACCTGTAATCATTTTGAACCGGAATTTCAACAATAAAATATTTTCCAATTTTTGTAAAAATCCCTGATGGTTAGCCTAACTGATTTTGAATGGATAAAATTTATAGTCACCGATTCTGTATGTATCGGTTATTTTGGATAAATGTTGTTGTGCTAAGCAGCTCAGCGTTCCAGTTGTTGCAATATGTCGCCTCATTCGCCTGTAATCCAGGTTCGATGCCATAATATAACCGGAATTCAAAATACGAAATTTCCAATAACCGAGCTTTCCATATACAACCAACCGTTAATTACTTTCGTAATATGCTATTTTCATTACCTGTAATCATTTTGAACCTGAATTTCAACAATAAAATATTTTCCAATTTTTGTAAAAATCCCTGATGGTTAGCCTTACTGATTTTGAATGGATAAAATTTATAGTCACCGATTCTGTATGTATCGGTTATTTTGGATAAATGTTGTTGTGCTAAGCAGCTCAGCGTTCCAGTTGTTGCAATATGTCGCCTCATTCGCCTGTAATCCAGGTTCAATGCCATAATATAAGCGGAATTCAAAATACGAAATTTCCAATAACCGAGCTTTCCAAATACAACCAACCGTTAATTACTTTCGTAATATGCTATTTTCATTACCTGTAATCATTTTGAACCGGAATTTCAACAATAAAATATTTTCCAATTTTTGTAAAAATCCCTGATGGTTAGCCTTACTGATTTTGAATGGATAAAATTTATAGTCACCGATTCTGTATGTATCGGTTATTTTGGATAAATGTTGTTGTGCTAAGCAGCTCAGCGTTCCAGTTGTTGCAATATGTCGCCTCATTCGCCTGTAATCCAGGTTCAATGCCATAATATAAGCGGAATTCAAAATACGAAATTTCCAATAACCGAGCTTTCCAAATACAACCAACCGTTAATTACTTTCGTAATATGCTATTTTCATTACCTGTAATCATTTTGAACCGGAATTTCAACAATAAAATATTTTCCAATTTTTGTAAAAATCCCTGATGGTTAGCCTTACCGATTTTGAATGGATAAAATTTATAGTAACCGATTCTGTATGTATCGGTTATTTTGGATAAATGTTGTTGTGCTAAGCAGCTCAGCGTTCCAGTTGTTGCAATATGTCGCCTCATTCGCCTGTAATCCAGGTTCAATGCCATAATATAAGCGGAATTCAAAATACGAAATTTCCAATAACCGAGCTTTCCAAATACAACCAACCGTTAATTACTTTCGTAATATGCTATTTTCATTACCTGTAATCATTTTGAACCGGAATTTCAACAATAAAATATTTTCCAATTTTTGTAAAAATCCCTGATGGTTAGCCTTACTGATTTTGAATGGATAAAATTTATAGTCACCGATTCTGTATGTATCGGTTATTTTGGATTAATGATGTTATTTTAAGCAGCTCAGCGTTCCAGTTGTTGCAATATGTCGCCTCATTCGCCTGTAATCCAGGTTCGATGCCATAATATAACCGGAATTCAAAATACGAAATTTCCAATAACCGAGCTTTCCATATACAACCAACCGTTAATTACTTTCGTAATATGCTATTTTCATTACCTGTAATCATTTTGAACCGGAATTTCAACAATAAAATATTTTCCAATTTTTGTAAAAATCCCTGATGGTTTGCCTTACTGATTTTGAATGGATAAAATTTATAGTAACCGATTCTGTATGTATCGGTTATTTTGGATTAATGATGTTATTTTAAGCAGCTCAGCGTTCCAGTTGTGGCAATATGTCACCTCATTCGCTTGTAATCCAGGTTCGATGCCATAATATAACCGGAATTCAAAATACGAAATTTCCAATAACCGAGCTTTCCATATACAACCAACCGTTAATTACTTTCGTAATATGCTATTTTCATTACCTGTAATCATTTTGAACCGGAATTTCAACAATAAAATATTTTCCAATTTTTGTAAAAATCCCTGATGGTTAGCCTTACCGATTTTGAATGGATAAAATTTATAGTCACCGATTCTGTATGTATCGGTTATTTTGGATAAATGTTGTTGTGCTAAGCAGCTCAGCGTTCCAGTTGTTGCAATATGTCGCCTCATTCGCCTGTAATCCAGGTTCAATGCCATAATATAACCGGAATTCAAAATACGAAATTTCCAATAACCGAGCTTTCCATATACAACCAACCGTTAATTACTTTCGTAATATGCTATTTTCATTACCTGTAATCATTTTGAACCGGAATTTCAACAATAAAATATTTTCCAATTTTTGTAAAAATCCCTGATGGTTTGCCTTACTGATTTTGAATGGATAAAATTTATAGTAACCGATTCTGTATGTATCGGTTATTTTGGATTAATGATGTTATTTTAAGCAGCTCAGCGTTCCAGTTGTGGCAATATGTCACCTCATTCGCTTGTAATCCAGGTTCGATGCCATAATATAACCGGAATTCAAAATACGAAATTTCCAATAACCGAGCTTTCCATATACAACCAACCGTTAATTACTTTCGTAATATGCTATTTTCATTACCTGTAATCATTTTGAACCGGAATTTCAACAATAAAATATTTTCCAATTTTTGTAAAAATCCCTGATGGTTAGCCTTACTGATTTTGAATGGATAAAATTTATAGTCACCGATTCTGTATGTATCGGTTATTTTGGATTAATGATGTTATTTTAAGCAGCTCAGCGTTCCAGTTGTTGCAATATGTCGCCTCATTCGCCTGTAATCCAGGTTCGATGCCATAATATAACCGGAATTCAAAATACGAAATTTCCAATAACCGAGCTTTCCATATACAACCAACCGTTAATTACTTTCGTAATATGCTATTTTCATTACCTGTAATCATTTTGAACCGGAATTTCAACAATAAAATATTTTCCAATTTTTGTAAAAATCCCTGATGGTTTGCCTTACTGATTTTGAATGGATAAAATTTATAGTAACCGATTCTGTATGTATCGGTTATTTTGGATTAATGATGTTATTTTAAGCAGCTCAGCGTTCCAGTTGTGGCAATATGTCACCTCATTCGCTTGTAATCCAGGTTCGATGCCATAATATAACCGGAATTCAAAATACGAAATTTCCAATAACCGAGCTTTCCATATACAACCAACCGTTAATTACTTTCGTAATATGCTATTTTCATTACCTGTAATCATTTTGAACCGGAATTTCAACAATAAAATATTTTCCAATTTTTGTAAAAATCCCTGATGGTTAGCCTTACCGATTTTGAATGGATAAAATTTATAGTCACCGATTCTGTATGTATCGGTTATTTTGGATAAATGTTGTTGTGCTAAGCAGCTCAGCGTTCCAGTTGTTGCAATATGTCGCCTCATTCGCCTGTAATCCAGGTTCAATGCCATAATATAACCGGAATTCAAAATACGAAATTTCCAATAACCGAGCTTTCCATATACAACCAACCGTTAATTACTTTCGTAATATGCTATTTTCATTACCTGTAATCATTTTGAACCGGAATTTCAACAATAAAATATTTTCCAATTTTTGTAAAAATCCCTGATGGTTTGCCTTACTGATTTTGAATGGATAAAATTTATAGTAACCGATTCTGTATGTATCGGTTATTTTGGATTAATGATGTTATTTTAAGCAGCTCAGCGTTCCAGTTGTGGCAATATGTCACCTCATTCGCTTGTAATCCAGGTTCGATGCCATAATATAACCGGAATTCAAAATACGAAATTTCCAATAACCGAGCTTTCCATATACAACCAACCGTTAATTACTTTCGTAATATGCTATTTTCATTACCTGTAATCATTTTGAACCGGAATTTCAACAATAAAATATTTTCCAATTTTTGTAAAAATCCCTGATGGTTTGCCTTACTGATTTTGAATGGATAAAATTTATAGTAACCGATTCTGTATGTATCGGTTATTTTGGATTAATGATGTTATTTTAAGCAGCTCAGCGTTCCAGTTGTGGCAATATGTCACCTCATTCGCTTGTAATCCAGGTTCGATGCCATAATATAACCGGAATTCAAAATACGAAATTTCCAATAACCGAGCTTTCCATATACAACCAACCGTTAATTACTTTCGTAATATGCTATTTTCATTACCTGTAATCATTTTGAACCGGAATTTCAACAATAAAATATTTTCCAATTTTTGTAAAAATCCCTGATGGTTAGCCTTACTGATTTTGAATGGATAAAATTTATAGTCACCGATTCTGTATGTATCGGTTATTTTGGATTAATGATGTTATTTTAAGCAGCTCAGCGTTCCAGTTGTTGCAATATGTCGCCTCATTCGCCTGTAATCCAGGTTCGATGCCATAATATAACCGGAATTCAAAATACGAAATTTCCAATAACCGAGCTTTCCATATACAACCAACCGTTAATTACTTTCGTAATATGCTATTTTCATTACCTGTAATCATTTTGAACCGGAATTTCAACAATAAAATATTTTCCAATTTTTGTAAAAATCCCTGATGGTTTGCCTTACTGATTTTGAATGGATAAAATTTATAGTAACCGATTCTGTATGTATCGGTTATTTTGGATTAATGATGTTATTTTAAGCAGCTCAGCGTTCCAGTTGTGGCAATATGTCACCTCATTCGCTTGTAATCCAGGTTCGATGCCATAATATAACCGGAATTCAAAATACGAAATTTCCAATAACCGAGCTTTCCATATACAACCAACCGTTAATTACTTTCGTAATATGCTATTTTCATTACCTGTAATCATTTTGAACCGGAATTTCAACAATAAAATATTTTCCAATTTTTGTAAAAATCCCTGATGGTTAGCCTTACCGATTTTGAATGGATAAAATTTATAGTCACCGATTCTGTATGTATCGGTTATTTTGGATAAATGTTGTTGTGCTAAGCAGCTCAGCGTTCCAGTTGTTGCAATATGTCGCCTCATTCGCCTGTAATCCAGGTTCAATGCCATAATATAACCGGAATTCAAAATACGAAATTTCCAATAACCGAGCTTTCCATATACAACCAACCGTTAATTACTTTCGTAATATGCTATTTTCATTACCTGTAATCATTTTGAACCGGAATTTCAACAATAAAATATTTTCCAATTTTTGTAAAAATCCCTGATGGTTTGCCTTACTGATTTTGAATGGATAAAATTTATAGTAACCGATTCTGTATGTATCGGTTATTTTGGATTAATGATGTTATTTTAAGCAGCTCAGCGTTCCAGTTGTGGCAATATGTCACCTCATTCGCTTGTAATCCAGGTTCGATGCCATAATATAACCGGAATTCAAAATACGAAATTTCCAATAACCGAGCTTTCCATATACAACCAACCGTTAATTACTTTCGTAATATGCTATTTTCATTACCTGTAATCATTTTGAACCGGAATTTCAACAATAAAATATTTTCCAATTTTTGTAAAAATCCCTGATGGTTAGCCTTACTGATTTTGAATGGATAAAATTTATAGTCACCGATTCTGTATGTATCGGTTATTTTGGATTAATGATGTTATTTTAAGCAGCTCAGCGTTCCAGTTGTTGCAATATGTCGCCTCATTCGCCTGTAATCCAGGTTCGATGCCATAATATAACCGGAATTCAAAATACGAAATTTCCAATAACCGAGCTTTCCATATACAACCAACCGTTAATTACTTTCGTAATATGCTATTTTCATTACCTGTAATCATTTTGAACCGGAATTTCAACAATAAAATATTTTCCAATTTTTGTAAAAATCCCTGATGGTTTGCCTTACTGATTTTGAATGGATAAAATTTATAGTAACCGATTCTGTATGTATCGGTTATTTTGGATTAATGATGTTATTTTAAGCAGCTCAGCGTTCCAGTTGTGGCAATATGTCACCTCATTCGCTTGTAATCCAGGTTCGATGCCATAATATAACCGGAATTCAAAATACGAAATTTCCAATAACCGAGCTTTCCATATACAACCAACCGTTAATTACTTTCGTAATATGCTATTTTCATTACCTGTAATCATTTTGAACCGGAATTTCAACAATAAAATATTTTCCAATTTTTGTAAAAATCCCTGATGGTTAGCCTTACCGATTTTGAATGGATAAAATTTATAGTCACCGATTCTGTATGTATCGGTTATTTTGGATAAATGTTGTTGTGCTAAGCAGCTCAGCGTTCCAGTTGTTGCAATATGTCGCCTCATTCGCCTGTAATCCAGGTTCAATGCCATAATATAACCGGAATTCAAAATACGAAATTTCCAATAACCGAGCTTTCCATATACAACCAACCGTTAATTACTTTCGTAATATGCTATTTTCATTACCTGTAATCATTTTGAACCGGAATTTCAACAATAAAATATTTTCCAATTTTTGTAAAAATCCCTGATGGTTAGCCTTACCGATTTTGAATGGATAAAATTTATAGTAACCGATTCTGTATGTATCGGTTATTTTGGATAAATGTTGTTGTGCTAAGCAGCTCAGCGTTCCAGTTGTTGCAATATGTCGCCTCATTCGCCTGTAATCCAGGTTCAATGCCATAATATAAGCGGAATTCAAAATACGAAATTTCCAATAACCGAGCTTTCCAAATACAACCAACCGTTAATTACTTTCGTAATATGCTATTTTCATTACCTGTAATCATTTTGAACCGGAATTTCAACAATAAAATATTTTCCAATTTTTGTAAAAATCCCTGATGGTTAGCCTTACTGATTTTGAATGGATAAAATTTATAGTCACCGATTCTGTATGTATCGGTTATTTTGGATTAATGATGTTATTTTAAGCAGCTCAGCGTTCCAGTTGTTGCAATATGTCGCCTCATTCGCCTGTAATCCAGGTTCGATGCCATAATATAACCGGAATTCAAAATACGAAATTTCCAATAACCGAGCTTTCCATATACAACCAACCGTTAATTACTTTCGTAATATGCTATTTTCATTACCTGTAATCATTTTGAACCGGAATTTCAACAATAAAATATTTTCCAATTTTTGTAAAAATCCCTGATGGTTTGCCTTACTGATTTTGAATGGATAAAATTTATAGTAACCGATTCTGTATGTATCGGTTATTTTGGATTAATGATGTTATTTTAAGCAGCTCAGCGTTCCAGTTGTGGCAATATGTCACCTCATTCGCTTGTAATCCAGGTTCGATGCCATAATATAACCGGAATTCAAAATACGAAATTTCCAATAACCGAGCTTTCCATATACAACCAACCGTTAATTACTTTCGTAATATGCTATTTTCATTACCTGTAATCATTTTGAACCGGAATTTCAACAATAAAATATTTTCCAATTTTTGTAAAAATCCCTGATGGTTAGCCTTACCGATTTTGAATGGATAAAATTTATAGTCACCGATTCTGTATGTATCGGTTATTTTGGATAAATGTTGTTGTGCTAAGCAGCTCAGCGTTCCAGTTGTTGCAATATGTCGCCTCATTCGCCTGTAATCCAGGTTCAATGCCATAATATAACCGGAATTCAAAATACGAAATTTCCAATAACCGAGCTTTCCATATACAACCAACCGTTAATTACTTTCGTAATATGCTATTTTCATTACCTGTAATCATTTTGAACCGGAATTTCAACAATAAAATATTTTCCAATTTTTGTAAAAATCCCTGATGGTTTGCCTTACTGATTTTGAATGGATAAAATTTATAGTAACCGATTCTGTATGTATCGGTTATTTTGGATTAATGATGTTATTTTAAGCAGCTCAGCGTTCCAGTTGTGGCAATATGTCACCTCATTCGCTTGTAATCCAGGTTCGATGCCATAATATAACCGGAATTCAAAATACGAAATTTCCAATAACCGAGCTTTCCATATACAACCAACCGTTAATTACTTTCGTAATATGCTATTTTCATTACCTGTAATCATTTTGAACCGGAATTTCAACAATAAAATATTTTCCAATTTTTGTAAAAATCCCTGATGGTTAGCCTTACTGATTTTGAATGGATAAAATTTATAGTCACCGATTCTGTATGTATCGGTTATTTTGGATAAATGTTGTTGTGCTAAGCAGCTCAGCGTTCCAGTTGTTGCAATATGTCGCCTCATTCGCCTGTAATCCAGGTTCAATGCCATAATATAAGCGGAATTCAAAATACGAAATTTCCAATAACCGAGCTTTCCAAATACAACCAACCGTTAATTACTTTCGTAATATGCTATTTTCATTACCTGTAATCATTTTGAACCGGAATTTCAACAATAAAATATTTTCCAATTTTTGTAAAAATCCCTGATGGTTAGCCTTACCGATTTTGAATGGATAAAATTTATAGTAACCGATTCTGTATGTATCGGTTATTTTGGATAAATGTTGTTGTGCTAAGCAGCTCAGCGTTCCAGTTGTTGCAATATGTCGCCTCATTCGCCTGTAATCCAGGTTCAATGCCATAATATAAGCGGAATTCAAAATACGAAATTTCCAATAACCGAGCTTTCCAAATACAACCAACCGTTAATTACTTTCGTAATATGCTATTTTCATTACCTGTAATCATTTTGAACCGGAATTTCAACAATAAAATATTTTCCAATTTTTGTAAAAATCCCTGATGGTTAGCCTTACTGATTTTGAATGGATAAAATTTATAGTCACCGATTCTGTATGTATCGGTTATTTTGGATTAATGATGTTATTTTAAGCAGCTCAGCGTTCCAGTTGTTGCAATATGTCGCCTCATTCGCCTGTAATCCAGGTTCGATGCCATAATATAACCGGAATTCAAAATACGAAATTTCCAATAACCGAGCTTTCCATATACAACCAACCGTTAATTACTTTCGTAATATGCTATTTTCATTACCTGTAATCATTTTGAACCGGAATTTCAACAATAAAATATTTTCCAATTTTTGTAAAAATCCCTGATGGTTAGCCTAACTGATTTTGAATGGATAAAATTTATAGTCACCGATTCTGTATGTATCGGTTATTTTGGATAAATGTTGTTGTGCTAAGCAGCTCAGCGTTCCAGTTGTTGCAATATGTCGCCTCATTCGCCTGTAATCCAGGTTCGATGCCATAATATAACCGGAATTCAAAATACGAAATTTCCAATAACCGAGCTTTCCATATACAACCAACCGTTAATTACTTTCGTAATATGCTATTTTCATTACCTGTAATCATTTTGAACCTGAATTTCAACAATAAAATATTTTCCAATTTTTGTAAAAATCCCTGATGGTTAGCCTTACTGATTTTGAATGGATAAAATTTATAGTCACCGATTCTGTATGTATCGGTTATTTTGGATAAATGTTGTTGTGCTAAGCAGCTCAGCGTTCCAGTTGTTGCAATATGTCGCCTCATTCGCCTGTAATCCAGGTTCAATGCCATAATATAAGCGGAATTCAAAATACGAAATTTCCAATAACCGAGCTTTCCAAATACAACCAACCGTTAATTACTTTCGTAATATGCTATTTTCATTACCTGTAATCATTTTGAACCGGAATTTCAACAATAAAATATTTTCCAATTTTTGTAAAAATCCCTGATGGTTAGCCTTACTGATTTTGAATGGATAAAATTTATAGTCACCGATTCTGTATGTATCGGTTATTTTGGATAAATGTTGTTGTGCTAAGCAGCTCAGCGTTCCAGTTGTTGCAATATGTCGCCTCATTCGCCTGTAATCCAGGTTCAATGCCATAATATAAGCGGAATTCAAAATACGAAATTTCCAATAACCGAGCTTTCCAAATACAACCAACCGTTAATTACTTTCGTAATATGCTATTTTCATTACCTGTAATCATTTTGAACCGGAATTTCAACAATAAAATATTTTCCAATTTTTGTAAAAATCCCTGATGGTTAGCCTTACCGATTTTGAATGGATAAAATTTATAGTAACCGATTCTGTATGTATCGGTTATTTTGGATAAATGTTGTTGTGCTAAGCAGCTCAGCGTTCCAGTTGTTGCAATATGTCGCCTCATTCGCCTGTAATCCAGGTTCAATGCCATAATATAAGCGGAATTCAAAATACGAAATTTCCAATAACCGAGCTTTCCAAATACAACCAACCGTTAATTACTTTCGTAATATGCTATTTTCATTACCTGTAATCATTTTGAACCGGAATTTCAACAATAAAATATTTTCCAATTTTTGTAAAAATCCCTGATGGTTAGCCTAACTGATTTTGAATGGATAAAATTTATAGTCACCGATTCTGTATGTATCGGTTATTTTGGATAAATGTTGTTGTGCTAAGCAGCTCAGCGTTCCAGTTGTTGCAATATGTCGCCTCATTCGCCTGTAATCCAGGTTCGATGCCATAATATAACCGGAATTCAAAATACGAAATTTCCAATAACCGAGCTTTCCATATACAACCAACCGTTAATTACTTTCGTAATATGCTATTTTCATTACCTGTAATCATTTTGAACCTGAATTTCAACAATAAAATATTTTCCAATTTTTGTAAAAATCCCTGATGGTTAGCCTTACCGATTTTGAATGGATAAAATTTATAGTCACCGATTTTGTATGTATCGGTTATTTTGGATAAATGTTGTTGTGCTAAGCAGCTCAGCGTTCCAGTTGTTGCAATATGTCGCCTCATTCGCCTGTAATCCAGGTTCAATGCCATAATATAACCGGAATTCAAAATACGAAATTTCCAATAACCGAGCTTTCCATATACAACCAACCGTTAATTACTTTCGTAATATGCTATTTTCATTACCTGTAATCATTTTGAACCGGAATTTCAACAATAAAATATTTTCCAATTTTTGTAAAAATCCCTGATGGTTTGCCTTACTGATTTTGAATGGATAAAATTTATAGTAACCGATTCTGTATGTATCGGTTATTTTGGATTAATGATGTTATTTTAAGCAGCTCAGCGTTCCAGTTGTGGCAATATGTCACCTCATTCGCTTGTAATCCAGGTTCGATGCCATAATATAACCGGAATTCAAAATACGAAATTTCCAATAACCGAGCTTTCCATATACAACCAACCGTTAATTACTTTCGTAATATGCTATTTTCATTACCTGTAATCATTTTGAACCGGAATTTCAACAATAAAATATTTTCCAATTTTTGTAAAAATCCCTGATGGTTAGCCTTACCGATTTTGAATGGATAAAATTTATAGTCACCGATTCTGTATGTATCGGTTATTTTGGATAAATGTTGTTGTGCTAAGCAGCTCAGCGTTCCAGTTGTTGCAATATGTCGCCTCATTCGCCTGTAATCCAGGTTCAATGCCATAATATAACCGGAATTCAAAATACGAAATTTCCAATAACCGAGCTTTCCATATACAACCAACCGTTAATTACTTTCGTAATATGCTATTTTCATTACCTGTAATCATTTTGAACCGGAATTTCAACAATAAAATATTTTCCAATTTTTGTAAAAATCCCTGATGGTTTGCCTTACTGATTTTGAATGGATAAAATTTATAGTAACCGATTCTGTATGTATCGGTTATTTTGGATTAATGATGTTATTTTAAGCAGCTCAGCGTTCCAGTTGTGGCAATATGTCACCTCATTCGCTTGTAATCCAGGTTCGATGCCATAATATAACCGGAATTCAAAATACGAAATTTCCAATAACCGAGCTTTCCATATACAACCAACCGTTAATTACTTTCGTAATATGCTATTTTCATTACCTGTAATCATTTTGAACCGGAATTTCAACAATAAAATATTTTCCAATTTTTGTAAAAATCCCTGATGGTTAGCCTTACTGATTTTGAATGGATAAAATTTATAGTCACCGATTCTGTATGTATCGGTTATTTTGGATAAATGTTGTTGTGCTAAGCAGCTCAGCGTTCCAGTTGTTGCAATATGTCGCCTCATTCGCCTGTAATCCAGGTTCAATGCCATAATATAAGCGGAATTCAAAATACGAAATTTCCAATAACCGAGCTTTCCAAATACAACCAACCGTTAATTACTTTCGTAATATGCTATTTTCATTACCTGTAATCATTTTGAACCGGAATTTCAACAATAAAATATTTTCCAATTTTTGTAAAAATCCCTGATGGTTAGCCTTACTGATTTTGAATGGATAAAATTTATAGTCACCGATTCTGTATGTATCGGTTATTTTGGATAAATGTTGTTGTGCTAAGCAGCTCAGCGTTCCAGTTGTTGCAATATGTCGCCTCATTCGCCTGTAATCCAGGTTCAATGCCATAATATAAGCGGAATTCAAAATACGAAATTTCCAATAACCGAGCTTTCCAAATACAACCAACCGTTAATTACTTTCGTAATATGCTATTTTCATTACCTGTAATCATTTTGAACCGGAATTTCAACAATAAAATATTTTCCAATTTTTGTAAAAATCCCTGATGGTTAGCCTTACCGATTTTGAATGGATAAAATTTATAGTAACCGATTCTGTATGTATCGGTTATTTTGGATAAATGTTGTTGTGCTAAGCAGCTCAGCGTTCCAGTTGTTGCAATATGTCGCCTCATTCGCCTGTAATCCAGGTTCAATGCCATAATATAAGCGGAATTCAAAATACGAAATTTCCAATAACCGAGCTTTCCAAATACAACCAACCGTTAATTACTTTCGTAATATGCTATTTTCATTACCTGTAATCATTTTGAACCGGAATTTCAACAATAAAATATTTTCCAATTTTTGTAAAAATCCCTGATGGTTAGCCTAACTGATTTTGAATGGATAAAATTTATAGTCACCGATTCTGTATGTATCGGTTATTTTGGATAAATGTTGTTGTGCTAAGCAGCTCAGCGTTCCAGTTGTTGCAATATGTCGCCTCATTCGCCTGTAATCCAGGTTCAATGCCATAATATAACCGGAATTCAAAATACGAAATTTCCAATAACCGAGCTTTCCATATACAACCAACCGTTAATTACTTTCGTAATATGCTATTTTCATTACCTGTAATCATTTTGAACCGGAATTTCAACAATAAAATATTTTCCAATTTTTGTAAAAATCCCTGATGGTTTGCCTTACTGATTTTGAATGGATAAAATTTATAGTAACCGATTCTGTATGTATCGGTTATTTTGGATTAATGATGTTATTTTAAGCAGCTCAGCGTTCCAGTTGTGGCAATATGTCACCTCATTCGCTTGTAATCCAGGTTCGATGCCATAATATAACCGGAATTCAAAATACGAAATTTCCAATAACCGAGCTTTCCATATACAACCAACCGTTAATTACTTTCGTAATATGCTATTTTCATTACCTGTAATCATTTTGAACCGGAATTTCAACAATAAAATATTTTCCAATTTTTGTAAAAATCCCTGATGGTTAGCCTTACCGATTTTGAATGGATAAAATTTATAGTAACCGATTCTGTATGTATCGGTTATTTTGGATAAATGTTGTTGTGCTAAGCAGCTCAGCGTTCCAGTTGTTGCAATATGTCGCCTCATTCGCCTGTAATCCAGGTTCAATGCCATAATATAAGCGGAATTCAAAATACGAAATTTCCAGTAACCGAGCTTTCCAAATACAACCAACCGTTAATTACTTTCGTAATATGCTATTTTCATTACCTGTAATCATTTTGAACCGGAATTTCAACAATAAAATATTTTCCAATTTTTGTAAAAATCCCTGATGGTTAGCCTTACTGATTTTGAATGGATAAAATTTATAGTCACCGATTCTGTATGTATCGGTTATTTTGGATAAATGTTGTTGTGCTAAGCAGCTCAGCGTTCCAGTTGTTGCAATATGTCGCCTCATTCGCCTGTAATCCAGGTTCGATGCCATAATATAACCGGAATTCAAAATACGAAATTTCCAATAACCGAGCTTTCCATATACAACCAACCGTTAATTACTTTCGTAATATGCTATTTTCATTACCTGTAATCATTTTGAACCGGAATTTCAACAATAAAATATTTTCCAATTTTTGTAAAAATCCCTGATGGTTAGCCTTACTGATTTTGAATGGATAAAATTTATAGTCACCGATTCTGTATGTATCGGTTATTTTGGATAAATGTTGTTGTGCTAAGCAGCTCAGCGTTCCATTTGTTGCAATATGTCGCCTCATTCGCCTGTAATCCAGGTTCGATGCCATAATATAACCGGAATTCAAAATACGAAATTTCCAGTAACCGAGCTTTCCATATACAACCAACCATTAATTACTTTCGTAATATGCTATTTTCATTACCTGTAATCATTTTGAACCGGAATTTCAACAATAAAATATTTTCCAATTTTTGTAAAAATCCCTGATGGTTAGCCTTACTGATTTTGAATGGATAAAATTTATAGTAACCGATTCTGTATGTATCGGTTATTTTGGATTAATGATGTTATTTTAAGCAGCTCAGCGTTCCAGTTGTTGCAATATGTCGCCTCATTCACCTGTAATCCAGGTTCGATGCCATAATATAACCGGAATTCAAAATACGAAATTTCCAATAACCGAGCTTTCCATATACAACCAACCGTTAATTACTTTCGTAATATGCTATTTTCATTACCTGTAATCATTTTGAACCGGAATTTCAACAATAAAATATTTTCCAATTTTTGTAAAAATCCCTGATGGTTAGCCTTACTGATTTTGAATGGATAAAATTTATAGTAACCGATTCTGTATGTATCGGTTATTTTGGATTTATGATGTTATTTTAAGCAGCTCAGCGTTCCAGTTGTTGCAATATGTCGCCTCATTCGCCTGTAATCCAGGTTCGATGCCATAATATAACCGGAATTCAAAATACGAAATTTCCAATAACCGAGCTTTCCATATACAACCAACCGTTAATTACTTTCGTAATATGCTATTTTCATTACCTGTAATCATTTTGAACCAGAATTTCAGCAATAAAATATTTTCCAATTTTTGTAAAAATCCCTGATGGCTAGCCTTACTGATTTTGAATGGATAAAATTTATAGTAACCGATTCTGTATGTATCGGTTATTTTGGATTAATGATGTTATTTTAAGCAGCTCAGCGTTCCAGTTGTTGCAAAATGTCGCTTCGTTCGCCTGTAATTCAGGTTCGATGCCATAATATAACCGGAATTCAAAATACGAAATTTCCAGTAACCGAGCTTTCCATATACAACCAACCGTTAATTACTTTCGTAATATGCTATTTTCATTACTTGTAATCATTTTGAACCAGAATTTCAGCAATAAAATATTTTCCAATTTTTGTAAAAATCCCTGATGGTTAGCCTTACTGATTTTGAATGGATAAAATTTATAGTAACCGATTCTGTATGTATCGGTTATTTTTGATTAATGATGTTATTTTAAGCAGCTCAGCGTTCCAGTTGTTGCAAAATGTCGCTTCGTTCGCCTGTAATTCAGGTTCGATGCCATAATATAACCGGAATTCAAAATACGAAATTTCCAGTAACCGAGCTTTCCATATACAACCAACCGTTAATTACTTTCGTAATATGCTATTTTCATTACCTGTAATCATTTTGAACCAGAATTTCAGCAATAAAATATTTTCCAATTTTTGTAAAAATCCCTGATGGCTAGCCTTACTGATTTTGAATGGATAAAATTTATAGTAACCGATTCTGTATGTATCGGTTATTTTGGATTAATGATGTTATTTTAAGCAGCTCAGCGTTCCAGTTGTTGCAAAATGTCGCTTCGTTCGCCTGTAATTCAGGTTCGATGCCATAATATAACCGGAATTCAAAATACGAAATTTCCAGTAACCGAGCTTTCCATATACAACCAACCGTTAATTACTTTCGTAATATGCTATTTTCATTACTTGTAATCATTTTGATCCAGAATTTCAGCAATAAAATATTTTCCAATTTTTGTAAAAATCCCTGATGGTTAGCCTTACTGATTTTGAATGGATAAAATTTATAGTAACCGATTCTGTATGTATCGGTTATTTTGGATTAATGATGTTATTTTAAGCAGCTCAGCGTTCCAGTTGTTGCAATATGTCGCCTCATTCACCTGTAATCCAGGTTCGATGCCATAATATAACCGGAATTCAAAATACGAAATTTCCAATAACCGAGCTTTCCATATACAACCAACCGTTAATTACTTTCGTAATATGCTATTTTCATTACCTGTAATCATTTTGAACCGGAATTTCAACAATAAAATATTTTCCAATTTTTGTAAAAATCCCTGATGGTTAGCCTTACTGATTTTGAATGGATAAAATTTATAGTAACCGATTCTGTATGTATCGGTTATTTTGGATTAATGATGTTATTTTAAGCAGCTCAGCGTTCCAGTTGTTGCAAAATGTCGCTTCGTTCGCCTGTAATTCAGGTTCGATGCCATAATATAACCGGAATTCAAAATACGAAATTTCCAGTAACCGAGCTTTCCATATACAACCAACCGTTAATTACTTTCGTAATATGCTATTTTCATTACTTGTAATCATTTTGAACCAGAATTTCAGCAATAAAATATTTTCCAATTTTTGTAAAAATCCCTGATGGTTAGCCTTACTGATTTTGAATGGATAAAATTTATAGTAACCGATTCTGTATGTATCGGTTATTTTGGATTAATGATGTTATTTTAAGCAGCTCAGCGTTCCAGTTGTTGTAAAATGTCGCCTCTTTCGCCTGTAATTCAGGTTCGATGCCATAATATAACCGGAATTCAAAATACGAAATTTCCAGTAACCGAGCTTTTCATATACAACCAACCGTTAATTACTTTCGTAATATGCTATTTTCATTACTTGTAATCATTTTGAACCAGAATTTCAGCAATAAAATATTTTCCAATTTTTGTAAAAATCCCTGATGGTTAGCCTTACTGATTTTGAATGGATAAAATTTATAGTAACCGATTCTGTATGTATCGGTTATTTTGGATTAATGATGTTATTTTAAGCAGCTCAGCGTTCCAGTTGTTGCAATATGTCGCCTCGTTCGCCTGTAATCCAGGTTCGATGCCATAATATAAGCGGAATTCAAAATACGAAATTTCCAATAACCGAGCTTTCCATATACAACCAACCATTAATTACTTTCGTAATATGCTATTTTCATTACTTGTAATCATTTTGAACCAGAATTTCAGCAATAAAATATTTTCCAATTTTTGTAAAAATCCCTGATGGTTAGCCTTACTGATTTTGAATGGATAAAATTTATAGTAACCGATTCTGTATGTATCGGTTATTTTGGATTAATGATGTTATTTTAAGCAGCTCAGCGTTCCAGTTGTTGCAAAATGTCGCCTCTTTCGCCTGTAATTCAGGTTCGATGCCATAATATAACCGGAATTCAAAATACGAAATTTCCAGTAACCGAGCTTTCCATATACAACCAACCATTAATTACTTTCGTAATATGCTATTTTCATTACTTGTAATCATTTTGAACCAGAATTTCAGCAATAAAATATTTTCCAATTTTTGTAAAAATCCCTGATGGTTAGCCTTACTGATTTTGAATGGATAAAATTTATAGTAACCGATTCTGTATGTATCGGTTATTTTGGATTAATGATGTTATTTTAAGCAGCTCAGCGTTCCAGTTGTTGCAATATGTCGCCTCATTCACCTGTAATCCAGGTTCGATGCCATAATATAACCGGAATTCAAAATACGAAATTTCCAATAACCGAGCTTTCCATATACAACCAACCGTTAATTACTTTCGTAATATGCTATTTTCATTACCTGTAATCATTTTGAACCGGAATTTCAACAATAAAATATTTTCCAATTTTTGTAAAAATCCCTGATGGTTAGCCTTACTGATTTTGAATGGATAAAATTTATAGTAACCGATTCTGTATGTATCGGTTATTTTGGATTAATGATGTTATTTTAAGCAGCTCAGCGTTCCAGTTGTTGCAATATGTCGCCTCATTCGCCTGTAATCCAGGTTCGATGCCATAATATAACCGGAATTCAAAATACGAAATTTCCAGTAACCGAGCTTTCCATATACAACCAACCGTTAATTACTTTCGTAATATGCTATTTTCATTACTTGTAATCATTTTGAACCAGAATTTCAGCAATAAAATATTTTCCAATTTTTGTAAAAATCCCTGATGGTTAGCCTTACTGATTTTGAATGGATAAAATTTATAGTAACCGATTCTGTATGTATCGGTTATTTTGGATTAATGATGTTATTTTAAGCAGCTCAGCGTTCCAGTTGTTGCAAAATGTCGCCTCTTTCGCCTGTAATTCAGGTTCGATGCCATAATATAACCGGAATTCAAAATACGAAATTTCCAGTAACCGAGCTTTCCATATACAACCAACCGTTAATTACTTTCGTAATATGCTATTTTCATTACTTGTAATCATTTTGAACCAGAATTTCAGCAATAAAATATTTTCCAATTTTTGTAAAAATCCCTGATGGTTAGCCTTACTGATTTTGAATGGATAAAATTTATAGTAACCGATTCTGTATGTATCGGTTATTTTGGATTAATGATGTTATTTTAAGCAGCTCAGCGTTCCAGTTGTTGCAATATGTCGCCTCGTTCGCCTGTAATCCAGGTTCGATGCCATAATATAACCGGAATTCAAAATACGAAATTTCCAATAACCGAGCTTTCCATATACAACCAACCATTAATTACTTTCGTAATATGCTATTTTCATTACTTGTAATCATTTTGAACCAGAATTTCAGCAATAAAATATTTTCCAATTTTTGTAAAAATCCCTGATGGTTAGCCTTACTGATTTTGAATGGATAAAATTTATAGTAACCGATTCTGTATGTATCGGTTATTTTGGATTAATGATGTTATTTTAAGCAGCTCAGCGTTCCAGTTGTTGCAAAATGTCGCCTCTTTCGCCTGTAATTCAGGTTCGATGCCATAATATAACCGGAATTCAAAATACGAAATTTCCAGTAACCGAGCTTTTCATATACAACCAACCGTTAATTACTTTCGTAATATGCTATTTTCATTACTTGTAATCATTTTGAACCAGAATTTCAGCAATAAAATATTTTCCAATTTTTGTAAAAATCCCTGATGGTTAGCCTTACTGATTTTGAATGGATAAAATTTATAGTAACCGATTCTGTATGTATCGGTTATTTTGGATTAATGATGTTATTTTAAGCAGCTCAGCGTTCCAGTTGTTGCAATATGTCGCCTCGTTCGCCTGTAATCCAGGTTCGATGCCATAATATAACCGGAATTCAAAATTCGAAATTTCCAATAACCGAGCTTTCCATATACAACCAACCATTAATTACTTTCGTAATATGCTATTTTCATTACTTGTAATCATTTTGAACCAGAATTTCAGCAATAAAATATTTTCCAATTTTTGTAAAAATCCCTGATGGTTAGCCTTACTGATTTTGAATGGATAAAATTTATAGTAACCGATTCTGTATGTATCGGTTATTTTGGATTAATGATGTTATTTTAAGCAGCTCAGCGTTCCAGTTGTTGCAAAATGTCGCCTCTTTCGCCTGTAATTCAGGTTCGATGCCATAATATAACCGGAAATCAAAATACGAAATTTCCAGTAACCGAGCTTTCCATTTACAACCAACCATTAATTACTTTCGTAATATGCTATTTTCATTACTTGTAATCATTTTGAACCAGAATTTCAGCAATAAAATATTTTCCAATTTTTGTAAAAATCCCTGATGGTTAGCCTTACTGATTTTGAATGGATAAAATTTATAGTAACCGATTCTGTATGTATCGGTTATTTTGGATTAATGATGTTATTTTAAGCAGCTCAGCGTTCCAGTTGTTGCAATATGTCGCCTCATTCACCTGTAATCCAGGTTCGATGCCATAATATAACCGGAATTCAAAATACGAAATTTCCAGTAACCGAGCTTTCCATATACAACCAACCGTTAATTACTTTCGTAATATGCTATTCTCATTACTTGTAATCATTTTGAACCAGAATTTCAGCAATAAAATATTTTCCAATTTTTGTAAAAATCCCTGATGGTTAGCCTTACTGATTTTGAATGGATAAAATTTATAGTAACCGATTCTGTATGTATCGGTTATTTTTGATTAATGATGTTATTTTAAGCAGCTCAGCGTTCCAGTTGTTGCAAAATGTCGCCTCTTTCGCCTGTAATTCCGGTTCGATGCCATAATATAACCGGAATTCAAAATACGAAATTTCCAGTAACCGAGCTTTTCATATACAACCAACCGTTAATTACTTTCGTAATATGCTATTTTCATTACTTGTAATCATTTTGAACCAGAATTTCAGCAATAAAATATTTTCCAATTTTTGTAAAAATCCCTGATGGTTAGCCTTACTGATTTTGAATGGATAAAATTTATAGTAACCGATTCTGTATGTATCGGTTATTTTGGATTAATGATGTTATTTTAAGCAGCTCAGCGTTCCAGTTGTTGCAATATGTCGCCTCGTTCGCCTGTAATCCAGGTTCGATGCCATAATATAACCGGAATTCAAAATACGAAATTTCCAATAACCGAGCTTTCCATATACAACCAACCATTAATTACTTTCGTAATATGCTATTTTCATTACTTGTAATCATTTTGAACCAGAATTTCAGCAATAAAATATTTTCCAATTTTTGTAAAAATCCCTGATGGTTAGCCTTACTGATTTTGAATGGATAAAATTTATAGTAACCGATTCTGTATGTATCGGTTATTTTGGATTAATGATGTTATTTTAAGCAGCTCAGCGTTCCAGTTGTTGCAAAATGTCGCTTCGTTCGCCTGTAATTCAGGTTCGATGCCATAATATAACCGGAATTCAAAATACGAAATTTCCAGTAACCGAGCTTTCCATATACAACCAACCGTTAATTACTTTCGTAATATGCTATTCTCATTACTTGTAATCATTTTGAACCAGAATTTCAGCAATAAAATATTTTCCAATTTTTGTAAAAATCCCTGATGGTTAGCCTTACTGATTTTGAATGGATAAAATTTATAGTAACCGATTCTGTATGTATCGGTTATTTTTGATTAGTGATGTTATTTTAAGCAGCTCAGCGTTCCAGTTGTTGCAATATGTCGCCTCGTTCGCCTGTAATCCCGGTTCGATGCCATAATATAACCGGAATTCAAAATACGAAATTTCCAGTAACCGAGCTTTCCATATACAACCAACCATTAATTACTTTCGTAATATGCTATTTTCATTACTTGTAATCATTTTGAACCAGAATTTCAGCAATAAAATATTTTCCAATTTTTGTAAAAATCCCTGATGGTTAGCCTTACTGATTTTGAATGGATAAAATTTATAGTAACCGATTCTGTATGTATCGGTTATTTTGGATTAATGATGTTATTTTAAGCAGCTCAGCGTTCCAGTTGTTGCAAAATGTCGCCTCGTTCGCCTGTAATTCAGGTTCGATGCCATAATATAACCGGAATTCAAAATACGAAATTTCCAGTAACCGAGCTTTTCATATACAACCAACCGTTAATTACTTTCGTAATATGCTATTTTCATTACTTGTAATCATTTTGAACCAGAATTTCAGCAATAAAATATTTTCCAATTTTTGTAAAAATCCCTGATGGTTAGCCTTACTGATTTTGAATGGATAAAATTTATAGTAACCGATTCTGTATGTATCGGTTATTTTGGATTAATGATGTTATTTTAAGCAGCTCAGCGTTCCAGTTGTTGCAATATGTCGCCTCGTTCGCCTGTAATCCAGGTTCGATGCCATAATATAACCGGAATTCAAAATACGAAATTTCCAATAACCGAGCTTTCCATATACAACCAACCATTAATTACTTTCGTAATATGCTATTTTCATTACTTGTAATCATTTTGAACCAGAATTTCAGCAATAAAATATTTTCCAATTTTTGTAAAAATCCCTGATGGTTAGCCTTACTGATTTTGAATGGATAAAATTTATAGTAACCGATTCTGTATGTATCGGTTATTTTGGATTAATGATGTTATTTTAAGCAGCTCAGCGTTCCAGTTGTTGCAATATGTCGCCTCATTCGCCTGTAATCCAGGTTCGATGCCATAATATAACCGGAATTCAAAATACGAAATTTCCAATAACCGAGCTTTCCATATACAACCAACCGTTAATTACTTTCGTAATATGCTATTTTCATTACCTGTAATCATTTTGAACCGGAATTTCAACAATAAAATATTTTCCAATTTTTGTAAAAATCCCTGATGGTTAGCCTTACTGATTTTGAATGGATAAAATTTATAGTAACCGATTCTGTATGTATCGGTTATTTTGGATTAATGATGTTATTTTAAGCAGCTCAGCGTTCCAGTTGTTGCAATATGTCGCCTCATTCGCCTGTAATCCAGGTTCGATGCCATAATATAACCGGAATTCAAAATACGAAATTTCCAATAACCGAGCTTTCCATATACAACCAACCGTTAATTACTTTCGTAATATGCTATTTTCATTACCTGTAATCATTTTGAACCAGAATTTCAGCAATAAAATATTTTCCAATTTTTGTAAAAATCCCTGATGGCTAGCCTTACTGATTTTGAATGGATAAAATTTATAGTAACCGATTCTGTATGTATCGGTTATTTTGGATTAATGATGTTATTTTAAGCAGCTCAGCGTTCCAGTTGTTGCAAAATGTCGCTTCGTTCGCCTGTAATTCAGGTTCGATGCCATAATATAACCGGAATTCAAAATACGAAATTTCCAGTAACCGAGCTTTCCATATACAACCAACCGTTAATTACTTTCGTAATATGCTATTTTCATTACTTGTAATCATTTTGAACCAGAATTTCAGCAATAAAATATTTTCCAATTTTTGTAAAAATCCCTGATGGTTAGCCTTACTGATTTTGAATGGATAAAATTTATAGTAACCGATTCTTCTGAGTCGATTAGCGTCCTTGTTAAAACAGACGTGCGGTGATGTCAAGGCAATCGCTGGAAGTATGTCCTGCCATTAGATTACCGGTAATTTCAGGCAATTTTTGATGAGCCTGTGAACGTGATGAACAAATCTGGCCGTCCGTAATGCCACGCATATGTACGTCATAGCATCCGGCGCATATTTATGCATATGCCGTCGGCTGCCAAAATATGTCGCTGGGAGAATGGTCAATTGTCCGATCGGTTATTTTGGATTAATGATGTTATTTTAAGCAGCTCAGCGTTCCAGTTGTTGCAATATGTCGCCTCGTTCGCCTGTAATCCAGGTTCGATGCCATAATATAACCGGAATTCAAAATACGAAATTTCCAATAACCGAGCTTTCCATATACAACCAACCATTAATTACTTTCGTAATATGCTATTTTCATTACTTGTAATCATTTTGAACCAGAATTTCAGCAATAAAATATTTTCCAATTTTTGTAAAAATCCCTGATGGTTAGCCTTACTGATTTTGAATGGATAAAATTTATAGTAACCGATTCTGTATGTATCGGTTATTTTGGATTAATGATGTTATTTTAAGCAGCTCAGCGTTCCAGTTGTTGCAAAATGTCGCTTCGTTCGCCTGTAATTCAGGTTCGATGCCATAATATAACCGGAATTCAAAATACGAAATTTCCAGTAACCGAGCTTTCCATATACAACCAACCGTTAATTACTTTCGTAATATGCTATTCTCATTACTTGTAATCATTTTGAACCAGAATTTCAGCAATAAAATATTTTCCAATTTTTGTAAAAATCCCTGATGGTTAGCCTTACTGATTTTGAATGGATAAAATTTATAGTAACCGATTCTGTATGTATCGGTTATTTTTGATTAGTGATGTTATTTTAAGCAGCTCAGCGTTCCAGTTGTTGCAATATGTCGCCTCGTTCGCCTGTAATCCCGGTTCGATGCCATAATATAACCGGAATTCAAAATACGAAATTTCCAGTAACCGAGCTTTCCATATACAACCAACCATTAATTACTTTCGTAATATGCTATTTTCATTACTTGTAATCATTTTGAACCAGAATTTCAGCAATAAAATATTTTCCAATTTTTGTAAAAATCCCTGATGGTTAGCCTTACTGATTTTGAATGGATAAAATTTATAGTAACCGATTCTGTATGTATCGGTTATTTTGGATTAATGATGTTATTTTAAGCAGCTCAGCGTTCCAGTTGTTGCAATATGTCGCCTCGTTCGCCTGTAATCCAGGTTCGATGCCATAATATAACCGGAATTCAAAATACGAAATTTCCAATAACCGAGCTTTCCATATACAACCAACCATTAATTACTTTCGTAATATGCTATTTTCATTACTTGTAATCATTTTGAACCAGAATTTCAGCAATAAAATATTTTCCAATTTTTGTAAAAATCCCTGATGGTTAGCCTTACTGATTTTGAATGGATAAAATTTATAGTAACCGATTCTGTATGTATCGGTTATTTTGGATTAATGATGTTATTTTAAGCAGCTCAGCGTTCCAGTTGTTGCAATATGTCGCCTCATTCGCCTGTAATCCAGGTTCGATGCCATAATATAACCGGAATTCAAAATACGAAATTTCCAATAACCGAGCTTTCCATATACAACCAACCGTTAATTACTTTCGTAATATGCTATTTTCATTACCTGTAATCATTTTGAACCGGAATTTCAACAATAAAATATTTTCCAATTTTTGTAAAAATCCCTGATGGTTAGCCTTACTGATTTTGAATGGATAAAATTTATAGTAACCGATTCTGTATGTATCGGTTATTTTGGATTAATGATGTTATTTTAAGCAGCTCAGCGTTCCAGTTGTTGCAATATGTCGCCTCATTCGCCTGTAATCCAGGTTCGATGCCATAATATAACCGGAATTCAAAATACGAAATTTCCAATAACCGAGCTTTCCATATACAACCAACCGTTAATTACTTTCGTAATATGCTATTTTCATTACCTGTAATCATTTTGAACCAGAATTTCAGCAATAAAATATTTTCCAATTTTTGTAAAAATCCCTGATGGTTAGCCTTACTGATTTTGAATGGATAAAATTTATAGTAACCGATTCTGTATGTATCGGTTATTTTGGATTAATGATGTTATTTTAAGCAGCTCAGCGTTCCAGTTGTTGCAAAATGTCGCCTCTTTCGCCTGTAATTCAGGTTCGATGCCATAATATAACCGGAATTCAAAATACGAAATTTCCAGTAACCGAGCTTTTCATATACAACCAACCGTTAATTACTTTCGTAATATGCTATTTTCATTACTTGTAATCATTTTGAACCAGAATTTCAGCAATAAAATATTTTCCAATTTTTGTAAAAATCCCTGATGGTTAGCCTTACTGATTTTGAATGGATAAAATTTATAGTAACCGATTCTGTATGTATCGGTTATTTTGGATTAATGATGTTATTTTAAGCAGCTCAGCGTTCCAGTTGTTGCAATATGTCGCCTCGTTCGCCTGTAATCCAGGTTCGATGCCATAATATAAGCGGAATTCAAAATACGAAATTTCCAATAACCGAGCTTTCCATATACAACCAACCATTAATTACTTTCGTAATATGCTATTTTCATTACTTGTAATCATTTTGAACCAGAATTTCAGCAATAAAATATTTTCCAATTTTTGTAAAAATCCCTGATGGTTAGCCTTACTGATTTTGAATGGATAAAATTTATAGTAACCGATTCTGTATGTATCGGTTATTTTGGATTAATGATGTTATTTTAAGCAGCTCAGCGTTCCAGTTGTTGCAAAATGTCGCCTCTTTCGCCTGTAATTCAGGTTCGATGCCATAATATAACCGGAATTCAAAATACGAAATTTCCAGTAACCGAGCTTTCCATATACAACCAACCATTAATTACTTTCGTAATATGCTATTTTCATTACTTGTAATCATTTTGAACCAGAATTTCAGCAATAAAATATTTTCCAATTTTTGTAAAATTCCCTGATGGTTAGCCTTACTGATTTTGAATGGATAAAATTTATAGTAACCGATTCTGTATGTATCGGTTATTTTGGATTAATGATGTTATTTTAAGCAGCTCAGCGTTCCAGTTGTTGCAATATGTCGCCTCATTCACCTGTAATCCAGGTTCGATGCCATAATATAACCGGAATTCAAAATACGAAATTTCCAATAACCGAGCTTTCCATATACAACCAACCGTTAATTACTTTCGTAATATGCTATTTTCATTACCTGTAATCATTTTGAACCGGAATTTCAACAATAAAATATTTTCCAATTTTTGTAAAAATCCCTGATGGTTAGCCTTACTGATTTTGAATGGATAAAATTTATAGTAACCGATTCTGTATGTATCGGTTATTTTGGATTAATGATGTTATTTTAAGCAGCTCAGCGTTCCAGTTGTTGCAATATGTCGCCTCATTCGCCTGTAATCCAGGTTCGATGCCATAATATAACCGGAATTCAAAATACGAAATTTCCAGTAACCGAGCTTTCCATATACAACCAACCGTTAATTACTTTCGTAATATGCTATTTTCATTACTTGTAATCATTTTGAACCAGAATTTCAGCAATAAAATATTTTCCAATTTTTGTAAAAATCCCTGATGGTTAGCCTTACTGATTTTGAATGGATAAAATTTATAGTAACCGATTCTGTATGTATCGGTTATTTTGGATTAATGATGTTATTTTAAGCAGCTCAGCGTTCCAGTTGTTGCAAAATGTCGCCTCTTTCGCCTGTAATTCAGGTTCGATGCCATAATATAACCGGAATTCAAAATACGAAATTTCCAGTAACCGAGCTTTCCATATACAACCAACCGTTAATTACTTTCGTAATATGCTATTTTCATTACTTGTAATCATTTTGAACCAGAATTTCAGCAATAAAATATTTTCCAATTTTTGTAAAAATCCCTGATGGTTAGCCTTACTGATTTTGAATGGATAAAATTTATAGTAACCGATTCTGTATGTATCGGTTATTTTGGATTAATGATGTTATTTTAAGCAGCTCAGCGTTCCAGTTGTTGCAAAATGTCGCCTCTTTCGCCTGTAATTCAGGTTCGATGCCATAATATAACCGGAATTCAAAATACGAAATTTCCAATAACCGAGCTTTCCATATACAACCAACCGTTAATTACTTTCGTAATATGCTATTTTCATTACTTGTAATCATTTTGAACCAGAATTTCAGCAATAAAATATTTTCCAATTTTTGTAAAAATCCCTGATGGTTAGCCTTACTGATTTTGAATGGATAAAATTTATAGTAACCGATTCTGTATGTATCGGTTATTTTTGATTAGTGATGTTATTTTAAGCAGCTCAGCGTTCCAGTTGTTGCAATATGTCGCCTCGTTCGCCTGTAATCCCGGTTTGATGCCATAATATAACCGGAATTCAAAATACGAAATTTCCAGTAACCGAGCTTTCCATATACAACCAACCATTAATTACTTTCGTAATATGCTATTTTCATTACTTGTAATCATTTTGAACCAGAATTTCAGCAATAAAATATTTTCCAATTTTTGTAAAAATCCCTGATGGTTAGCCTTACTGATTTTGAATGGATAAAATTTATAGTAACCGATTCTGTATGTATCGGTTATTTTGGATTAATGATGTTATTTTAAGCAGCTCAGCGTTCCAGTTGTTGCAATATGTCGCCTCATTCGCCTGTAATCCAGGTTCGATGCCATAATATAACCGGAATTCAAAATACGAAATTTCCAATAACCGAGCTTTCCATATACAACCAACCGTTAATTACTTTCGTAATATGCTATTTTCATTACCTGTAATCATTTTGAACCGGAATTTCAACAATAAAATATTTTCCAATTTTTGTAAAAATCCCTGATGGTTAGCCTTACTGATTTTGAATGGATAAAATTTATAGTAACCGATTCTGTATGTATCGGTTATTTTGGATTAATGATGTTATTTTAAGCAGCTCAGCGTTCCAGTTGTTGCAATATGTCGCCTCATTCGCCTGTAATCCAGGTTCGATGCCATAATATAACCGGAATTCAAAATACGAAATTTCCAATAACCGAGCTTTCCATATACAACCAACCGTTAATTACTTTCGTAATATGCTATTTTCATTACCTGTAATCATTTTGAACCAGAATTTCAGCAATAAAATATTTTCCAATTTTTGTAAAAATCCCTGATGGCTAGCCTTACTGATTTTGAATGGATAAAATTTATAGTAACCGATTCTGTATGTATCGGTTATTTTGGATTAATGATGTTATTTTAAGCAGCTCAGCGTTCCAGTTGTTGCAAAATGTCGCTTCTTTTGCCTGTAATTCAGGTTCGATGCCATAATATAACCGGAATTCAAAATACGAAATTTCCAGTAACCGAGCTTTCCATATACAACCAACCGTTAATTACTTTCGTAATATGCTATTTTCATTACTTGTAATCATTTTGAACCAGAATTTCAGCAATAAAATATTTTCCAATTTTTGTAAAAATCCCTGATGGTTAGCCTTACTGATTTTGAATGGATAAAATTTATAGTAACCGATTCTGTATGTATCGGTTATTTTTGATTAATGATGTTATTTTAAGCAGCTCAGCGTTCCAGTTGTTGCAATATGTCGCCTCGTTCGCCTGTAATCCAGGTTCGATGCCATAATATAACCGGAATTCAAAATACGAAATTTCCAGTAACCGAGCTTTCCATATACAACCAACCATTAATTACTTTCGTAATATGCTATTTTCATTACTTGTAATCATTTTGAACCAGAATTTCAGCAATAAAATATTTTCCAATTTTTGTAAAAATCCCTGATGGTTAGCCTTACTGATTTTGAATGGATAAAATTTATAGTAACCGATTCTGTATGTATCGGTTATTTTGGATTAATGATGTTATTTTAAGCAGCTCAGCGTTCCAGTTGTTGCAAAATGTCGCCTCTTTCGCCTGTAATTCAGGTTCGATGCCATAATATAACCGGAATTCAAAATACGAAATTTCCAGTAACCGAGCTTTTCATATACAACCAACCGTTAATTACTTTCGTAATATGCTATTTTCATTACTTGTAATCATTTTGAACCAGAATTTCAGCAATAAAATATTTTCCAATTTTTGTAAAAATCCCTGATGGTTAGCCTTACTGATTTTGAATGGATAAAATTTATAGTAACCGATTCTGTATGTATCGGTTATTTTGGATTAATGATGTTATTTTAAGCAGCTCAGCGTTCCAGTTGTTGCAATATGTCGCCTCGTTCGCCTGTAATCCAGGTTCGATGCCATAATATAAGCGGAATTCAAAATACGAAATTTCCAATAACCGAGCTTTCCATATACAACCAACCATTAATTACTTTCGTAATATGCTATTTTCATTACTTGTAATCATTTTGAACCAGAATTTCAGCAATAAAATATTTTCCAATTTTTGTAAAAATCCCTGATGGTTAGCCTTACTGATTTTGAATGGATAAAATTTATAGTAACCGATTCTGTATGTATCGGTTATTTTGGATTAATGATGTTATTTTAAGCAGCTCAGCGTTCCAGTTGTTGCAAAATGTCGCCTCTTTCGCCTGTAATTCAGGTTCGATGCCATAATATAACCGGAATTCAAAATACGAAATTTCCAGTAACCGAGCTTTCCATATACAACCAACCATTAATTACTTTCGTAATATGCTATTTTCATTACTTGTAATCATTTTGAACCAGAATTTCAGCAATAAAATATTTTCCAATTTTTGTAAAAATCCCTGATGGTTAGCCTTACTGATTTTGAATGGATAAAATTTATAGTAACCGATTCTGTATGTATCGGTTATTTTGGATTAATGATGTTATTTTAAGCAGCTCAGCGTTCCAGTTGTTGCAATATGTCGCCTCATTCACCTGTAATCCAGGTTCGATGCCATAATATAACCGGAATTCAAAATACGAAATTTCCAGTAACCGAGCTTTCCATATACAACCAACCGTTAATTACTTTCGTAATATGCTATTTTCATTACTTGTAATCATTTTGAACCAGAATTTCAGCAATAAAATATTTTCCAATTTTTGTAAAAATCCCTGATGGTTAGCCTTACTGATTTTGAATGGATAAAATTTATAGTAACCGATTCTGTATGTATCGGTTATTTTGGATTAATGATGTTATTTTAAGCAGCTCAGCGTTCCAGTTGTTGCAAAATGTCGCCTCTTTCGCCTGTAATTCAGGTTCGATGCCATAATATAACCGGAATTCAAAATACGAAATTTCCAGTAACCGAGCTTTCCATATACAACCAACCGTTAATTACTTTCGTAATATGCTATTTTCATTACTTGTAATCATTTTGAACCAGAATTTCAGCAATAAAATATTTTCCAATTTTTGTAAAAATCCCTGATGGTTAGCCTTACTGATTTTGAATGGATAAAATTTATAGTAACCGATTCTGTATGTATCGGTTATTTTGGATTAATGATGTTATTTTAAGCAGCTCAGCGTTCCAGTTGTTGCAAAATGTCGCCTCTTTCGCCTGTAATTCAGGTTCGATGCCATAATATAACCGGAATTCAAAATACGAAATTTCCAGTAACCGAGCTTTCCATATACAACCAACCGTTAATTACTTTCGTAATATGCTATTTTCATTACTTGTAATCATTTTGAACCAGAATTTCAGCAATAAAATATTTTCCAATTTTTGTAAAAATCCCTGATGGTTAGCCTTACTGATTTTGAATGGATAAAATTTATAGTAACCGATTCTGTATGTATCGGTTATTTTGGATTAATGATGTTATTTTAAGCAGCTCAGCGTTCCAGTTGTTGCAATATGTCGCCTCGTTCGCCTGTAATCCAGGTTCGATGCCATAATATAACCGGAATTCAAAATACGAAATTTCCAATAACCGAGCTTTCCATATACAACCAACCATTAATTACTTTCGTAATATGCTATTTTCATTACTTGTAATCATTTTGAACCAGAATTTCAGCAATAAAATATTTTCCAATTTTTGTAAAAATCCCTGATGGTTAGCCTTACTGATTTTGAATGGATAAAATTTATAGTAACCGATTCTGTATGTATCGGTTATTTTGGATTAATGATGTTATTTTAAGCAGCTCAGCGTTCCAGTTGTTGCAAAATGTCGCCTCTTTCGCCTGTAATTCAGGTTCGATGCCATAATATAACCGGAATTCAAAATACGAAATTTCCAGTAACCGAGCTTTTCATATACAACCAACCGTTAATTACTTTCGTAATATGCTATTTTCATTACTTGTAATCATTTTGAACCAGAATTTCAGCAATAAAATATTTTCCAATTTTTGTAAAAATCCCTGATGGTTAGCCTTACTGATTTTGAATGGATAAAATTTATAGTAACCGATTCTGTATGTATCGGTTATTTTGGATTAATGATGTTATTTTAAGCAGCTCAGCGTTCCAGTTGTTGCAATATGTCGCCTCGTTCGCCTGTAATCCAGGTTCGATGCCATAATATAACCGGAATTCAAAATTCGAAATTTCCAATAACCGAGCTTTCCATATACAACCAACCATTAATTACTTTCGTAATATGCTATTTTCATTACTTGTAATCATTTTGAACCAGAATTTCAGCAATAAAATATTTTCCAATTTTTGTAAAAATCCCTGATGGTTAGCCTTACTGATTTTGAATGGATAAAATTTATAGTAACCGATTCTGTATGTATCGGTTATTTTGGATTAATGATGTTATTTTAAGCAGCTCAGCGTTCCAGTTGTTGCAAAATGTCGCCTCTTTCGCCTGTAATTCAGGTTCGATGCCATAATATAACCGGAATTCAAAATACGAAATTTCCAGTAACCGAGCTTTCCATATACAACCAACCATTAATTACTTTCGTAATATGCTATTTTCATTACTTGTAATCATTTTGAACCAGAATTTCAGCAATAAAATATTTTCCAATTTTTGTAAAAATCCCTGATGGTTAGCCTTACTGATTTTGAATGGATAAAATTTATAGTAACCGATTCTGTATGTATCGGTTATTTTGGATTAATGATGTTATTTTAAGCAGCTCAGCGTTCCAGTTGTTGCAATATGTCGCCTCATTCGCCTGTAATCCAGGTTCGATGCCATAATATAACCGGAATTCAAAATACGAAATTTCCAATAACCGAGCTTTCCATATACAACCAACCGTTAATTACTTTCGTAATATGCTATTTTCATTACTTGTAATCATTTTGAACCAGAATTTCAGCAATAAAATATTTTCCAATTTTTGTAAAAATCCCTGATGGTTAGCCTTACTGATTTTGAATGGATAAAATTTATAGTAACCGATTCTGTATGTATCGGTTATTTTGGATTAATGATGTTATTTTAAGCAGCTCAGCGTTCCAGTTGTTGCAATATGTCGCCTCATTCGCCTGTAATCCAGGTTCGATGCCATAATATAACCGGAATTCAAAATACGAAATTTCCAATAACCGAGCTTTCCATATACAACCAACCGTTAATTACTTTCGTAATATGCTATTTTCATTACCTGTAATCATTTTGAACCGGAATTTCAACAATAAAATATTTTCCAATTTTTGTAAAAATCCCTGATGATTTTGAATTGCCTTACTGATTTTGAATGGATAAAATTTATAGTAACCGATTCTGTATGTATCGGTTATTTTGGATTAATGATGTTATTTTAAGCAGCTCAGCGTTCCAGTTGTTGCAATATGTCGCCTCATTCGCCTGTAATCCAGGTTCGATGCCATAATATAACCGGAATTCAAAATACGAAATTTCCAATAACCGAGCTTTCCATATACAACCAACCGTTAATTACTTTCGTAATATGCTATTTTCATTACTTGTAATCATTTTGAACCAGAATTTCAGCAATAAAATATTTTCCAATTTTTGTAAAAATCCCTGATGGTTAGCCTTACTGATTTTGAATGGATAAAATTTATAGTAACCGATTCTGTATGTATCGGTTATTTTGGATTAATGATGTTATTTTAAGCAGCTCAGCGTTCCAGTTGTTGCAAAATGTCGCTTCGTTCGCCTGTAATTCAGGTTCGATGCCATAATATAACCGGAATTCAAAATACGAAATTTCCAGTAACCGAGCTTTCCATATACAACCAACCGTTAATTACTTTCGTAATATGCTATTCTCATTACTTGTAATCATTTTGAACCAGAATTTCAGCAATAAAATATTTTCCAATTTTTGTAAAAATCCCTGATGGTTAGCCTTACTGATTTTGAATGGATAAAATTTATAGTAACCGATTCTGTATGTATCGGTTATTTTTGATTAATGATGTTATTTTAAGCAGCTCAGCGTTCCAGTTGTTGCAAAATGTCGCCTCTTTCGCCTGTAATTCAGGTTCGATGCCATAATATAACCGGAATTCAAAATACGAAATTTCCAGTAACCGAGCTTTTCATATACAACCAACCGTTAATTACTTTCGTAATATGCTATTTTCATTACTTGTAATCATTTTGAACCAGAATTTCAGCAATAAAATATTTTCCAATTTTTGTAAAAATCCCTGATGGTTAGCCTTACTGATTTTGAATGGATAAAATTTATAGTAACCGATTCTGTATGTATCGGTTATTTTGGATTAATGATGTTATTTTAAGCAGCTCAGCGTTCCAGTTGTTGCAATATGTCGCCTCATTCGCCTGTAATCCAGGTTCGATGCCATAATATAACCGGAATTCAAAATACGAAATTTCCAATAACCGAGCTTTCCATATACAACCAACCGTTAATTACTTTCGTAATATGCTATTTTCATTACTTGTAATCATTTTGAACCAGAATTTCAGCAATAAAATATTTTCCAATTTTTGTAAAAATCCCTGATGGTTAGCCTTACTGATTTTGAATGGATAAAATTTATAGTAACCGATTCTGTATGTATCGGTTATTTTGGATTAATGATGTTATTTTAAGCAGCTCAGCGTTCCAGTTGTTGCAAAATGTCGCCTCTTTCGCCTGTAATTCAGGTTCGATGCCATAATATAACCGGAATTCAAAATACGAAATTTCCAGTAACCGAGCTTTCCATATACAACCAACCGTTAATTACTTTCGTAATATGCTATTTTCATTACTTGTAATCATTTTGAACCAGAATTTCAGCAATAAAATATTTTCCAATTTTTGTAAAAATCCCTGATGGTTAGCCTTACTGATTTTGAATGGATAAAATTTATAGTAACCGATTCTGTATGTATCGGTTATTTTGGATTAATGATGTTATTTTAAGCAGCTCAGCGTTCCAGTTGTTGCAATATGTCGCCTCGTTCGCCTGTAATCCAGGTTCGATGCCATAATATAACCGGAATTCAAAATACGAAATTTCCAATAACCGAGCTTTCCATATACAACCAACCATTAATTACTTTCGTAATATGCTATTTTCATTACTTGTAATCATTTTGAACCAGAATTTCAGCAATAAAATATTTTCCAATTTTTGTAAAAATCCCTGATGGTTAGCCTTACTGATTTTGAATGGATAAAATTTATAGTAACCGATTCTGTATGTATCGGTTATTTTGGATTAATGATGTTATTTTAAGCAGCTCAGCGTTCCAGTTGTTGCAAAATGTCGCCTCTTTCGCCTGTAATTCAGGTTCGATGCCATAATATAACCGGAATTCAAAATACGAAATTTCCAGTAACCGAGCTTTTCATATACAACCAACCGTTAATTACTTTCGTAATATGCTATTTTCATTACTTGTAATCATTTTGAACCAGAATTTCAGCAATAAAATATTTTCCAATTTTTGTAAAAATCCCTGATGGTTAGCCTTACTGATTTTGAATGGATAAAATTTATAGTAACCGATTCTGTATGTATCGGTTATTTTGGATTAATGATGTTATTTTAAGCAGCTCAGCGTTCCAGTTGTTGCAATATGTCGCCTCGTTCGCCTGTAATCCAGGTTCGATGCCATAATATAACCGGAATTCAAAATTCGAAATTTCCAATAACCGAGCTTTCCATATACAACCAACCATTAATTACTTTCGTAATATGCTATTTTCATTACTTGTAATCATTTTGAACCAGAATTTCAGCAATAAAATATTTTCCAATTTTTGTAAAAATCCCTGATGGTTAGCCTTACTGATTTTGAATGGATAAAATTTATAGTAACCGATTCTGTATGTATCGGTTATTTTGGATTAATGATGTTATTTTAAGCAGCTCAGCGTTCCAGTTGTTGCAAAATGTCGCCTCTTTCGCCTGTAATTCAGGTTCGATGCCATAATATAACCGGAATTCAAAATACGAAATTTCCAGTAACCGAGCTTTCCATATACAACCAACCATTAATTACTTTCGTAATATGCTATTTTCATTACTTGTAATCATTTTGAACCAGAATTTCAGCAATAAAATATTTTCCAATTTTTGTAAAAATCCCTGATGGTTAGCCTTACTGATTTTGAATGGATAAAATTTATAGTAACCGATTCTGTATGTATCGGTTATTTTGGATTAATGATGTTATTTTAAGCAGCTCAGCGTTCCAGTTGTTGCAATATGTCGCCTCATTCACCTGTAATCCAGGTTCGATGCCATAATATAACCGGAATTCAAAATACGAAATTTCCAATAACCGAGCTTTCCATATACAACCAACCGTTAATTACTTTCGTAATATGCTATTTTCATTACCTGTAATCATTTTGAACCGGAATTTCAACAATAAAATATTTTCCAATTTTTGTAAAAATCCCTGATGATTTTGAATTGCCTTACTGATTTTGAATGGATAAAATTTATAGTAACCGATTCTGTATGTATCGGTTATTTTGGATTAATGATGTTATTTTAAGCAGCTCAGCGTTCCAGTTGTTGCAATATGTCGCCTCATTCGCCTGTAATCCAGGTTCGATGCCATAATATAACCGGAATTCAAAATACGAAATTTCCAATAACCGAGCTTTCCATATACAACCAACCGTTAATTACTTTCGTAATATGCTATTTTCATTACTTGTAATCATTTTGAACCAGAATTTCAGCAATAAAATATTTTCCAATTTTTGTAAAAATCCCTGATGGTTAGCCTTACTGATTTTGAATGGATAAAATTTATAGTAACCGATTCTGTATGTATCGGTTATTTTGGATTAATGATGTTATTTTAAGCAGCTCAGCGTTCCAGTTGTTGCAAAATGTCGCTTCGTTCGCCTGTAATTCAGGTTCGATGCCATAATATAACCGGAATTCAAAATACGAAATTTCCAGTAACCGAGCTTTCCATATACAACCAACCGTTAATTACTTTCGTAATATGCTATTCTCATTACTTGTAATCATTTTGAACCAGAATTTCAGCAATAAAATATTTTCCAATTTTTGTAAAAATCCCTGATGGTTAGCCTTACTGATTTTGAATGGATAAAATTTATAGTAACCGATTCTGTATGTATCGGTTATTTTTGATTAATGATGTTATTTTAAGCAGCTCAGCGTTCCAGTTGTTGCAAAATGTCGCCTCTTTCGCCTGTAATTCAGGTTCGATGCCATAATATAACCGGAATTCAAAATACGAAATTTCCAGTAACCGAGCTTTTCATATACAACCAACCGTTAATTACTTTCGTAATATGCTATTTTCATTACTTGTAATCATTTTGAACCAGAATTTCAGCAATAAAATATTTTCCAATTTTTGTAAAAATCCCTGATGGTTAGCCTTACTGATTTTGAATGGATAAAATTTATAGTAACCGATTCTGTATGTATCGGTTATTTTGGATTAATGATGTTATTTTAAGCAGCTCAGCGTTCCAGTTGTTGCAATATGTCGCCTCGTTCGCCTGTAATCCAGGTTCGATGCCATAATATAACCGGAATTCAAAATACGAAATTTCCAATAACCGAGCTTTCCATATACAACCAACCATTAATTACTTTCGTAATATGCTATTTTCATTACTTGTAATCATTTTGAACCAGAATTTCAGCAATAAAATATTTTCCAATTTTTGTAAAAATCCCTGATGGTTAGCCTTACTGATTTTGAATGGATAAAATTTATAGTAACCGATTCTGTATGTATCGGTTATTTTGGATTAATGATGTTATTTTAAGCAGCTCAGCGTTCCAGTTGTTGCAAAATGTCGCTTCGTTCGCCTGTAATTCAGGTTCGATGCCATAATATAACCGGAATTCAAAATACGAAATTTCCAGTAACCGAGCTTTCCATATACAACCAACCGTTAATTACTTTCGTAATATGCTATTCTCATTACTTGTAATCATTTTGAACCAGAATTTCAGCAATAAAATATTTTCCAATTTTTGTAAAAATCCCTGATGGTTAGCCTTACTGATTTTGAATGGATAAAATTTATAGTAACCGATTCTGTATGTATCGGTTATTTTTGATTAGTGATGTTATTTTAAGCAGCTCAGCGTTCCAGTTGTTGCAATATGTCGCCTCGTTCGCCTGTAATCCCGGTTCGATGCCATAATATAACCGGAATTCAAAATACGAAATTTCCAGTAACCGAGCTTTCCATATACAACCAACCATTAATTACTTTCGTAATATGCTATTTTCATTACTTGTAATCATTTTGAACCAGAATTTCAGCAATAAAATATTTTCCAATTTTTGTAAAAATCCCTGATGGTTAGCCTTACTGATTTTGAATGGATAAAATTTATAGTAACCGATTCTGTATGTATCGGTTATTTTGGATTAATGATGTTATTTTAAGCAGCTCAGCGTTCCAGTTGTTGCAAAATGTCGCCTCGTTCGCCTGTAATTCAGGTTCGATGCCATAATATAACCGGAATTCAAAATACGAAATTTCCAGTAACCGAGCTTTTCATATACAACCAACCGTTAATTACTTTCGTAATATGCTATTTTCATTACTTGTAATCATTTTGAACCAGAATTTCAGCAATAAAATATTTTCCAATTTTTGTAAAAATCCCTGATGGTTAGCCTTACTGATTTTGAATGGATAAAATTTATAGTAACCGATTCTGTATGTATCGGTTATTTTGGATTAATGATGTTATTTTAAGCAGCTCAGCGTTCCAGTTGTTGCAATATGTCGCCTCGTTCGCCTGTAATCCAGGTTCGATGCCATAATATAACCGGAATTCAAAATACGAAATTTCCAATAACCGAGCTTTCCATATACAACCAACCATTAATTACTTTCGTAATATGCTATTTTCATTACTTGTAATCATTTTGAACCAGAATTTCAGCAATAAAATATTTTCCAATTTTTGTAAAAATCCCTGATGGTTAGCCTTACTGATTTTGAATGGATAAAATTTATAGTAACCGATTCTGTATGTATCGGTTATTTTGGATTAATGATGTTATTTTAAGCAGCTCAGCGTTCCAGTTGTTGCAAAATGTCGCCTCTTTCGCCTGTAATTCAGGTTCGATGCCATAATATAACCGGAATTCAAAATACGAAATTTCCAATAACCGAGCTTTCCATATACAACCAACCGTTAATTACTTTCGTAATATGCTATTTTCATTACTTGTAATCATTTTGAACCAGAATTTCAGCAATAAAATATTTTCCAATTTTTGTAAAAATCCCTGATGGTTAGCCTTACTGATTTTGAATGGATAAAATTTATAGTAACCGATTCTGTATGTATCGGTTATTTTTGATTAGTGATGTTATTTTAAGCAGCTCAGCGTTCCAGTTGTTGCAATATGTCGCCTCGTTCGCCTGTAATCCCGGTTTGATGCCATAATATAACCGGAATTCAAAATACGAAATTTCCAGTAACCGAGCTTTCCATATACAACCAACCATTAATTACTTTCGTAATATGCTATTTTCATTACTTGTAATCATTTTGAACCAGAATTTCAGCAATAAAATATTTTCCAATTTTTGTAAAAATCCCTGATGGTTAGCCTTACTGATTTTGAATGGATAAAATTTATAGTAACCGATTCTGTATGTATCGGTTATTTTGGATTAATGATGTTATTTTAAGCAGCTCAGCGTTCCAGTTGTTGCAAAATGTCGCTTCGTTCGCCTGTAATTCAGGTTCGATGCCATAATATAACCGGAATTCAAAATACGAAATTTCCAGTAACCGAGCTTTCCATATACAACCAACCGTTAATTACTTTCGTAATATGCTATTCTCATTACTTGTAATCATTTTGAACCAGAATTTCAGCAATAAAATATTTTCCAATTTTTGTAAAAATCCCTGATGGTTAGCCTTACTGATTTTGAATGGATAAAATTTATAGTAACCGATTCTGTATGTATCGGTTATTTTTGATTAGTGATGTTATTTTAAGCAGCTCAGCGTTCCAGTTGTTGCAATATGTCGCCTCGTTCGCCTGTAATCCCGGTTCGATGCCATAATATAACCGGAATTCAAAATACGAAATTTCCAATAACCGAGCTTTCCATATACAACCAACCGTTAATTACTTTCGTAATATGCTATTTTCATTACTTGTAATCATTTTGAACCAGAATTTCAGCAATAAAATATTTTCCAATTTTTGTAAAAATCCCTGATGGTTAGCCTTACTGATTTTGAATGGATAAAATTTATAGTAACCGATTCTGTATGTATCGGTTATTTTGGATTAATGATGTTATTTTAAGCAGCTCAGCGTTCCAGTTGTTGCAAAATGTCGCCTCTTTCGCCTGTAATCCAGGTTCGATGCCATAATATAACCGGAATTCAAAATACGAAATTTCCAGTAACCGAGCTTTTCATATACAACCAACCGTTAATTACTTTCGTAATATGCTATTTTCATTACTTGTAATCATTTTGAACCAGAATTTCAGCAATAAAATATTTTCCAATTTTTGTAAAAATCCCTGATGGTTAGCATTACTGATTTTGAATGGATAAAATTTATAGTAACCGATTCTGTATGTATCAGTTATTTTGGATTAATGATGTTATTTTAAGCAGCTCAGCGTTCCAGTTGTTGCAATATGTCACCTCGTTCGTCTGTAATCCAGGTTCGATGCCATAATATAACCGGAATTCAAAATACGAAATTTCCAGTAACCGAGCTTTCCATATACAACCAACCATTAATTACTTTCGTAATATGCTATTTTCATTACTTGTAATCATTTTGAACCAGAATTTCAGCAATAAAATATTTTCCAATTTTTGTAAAAATCCCTGATGGTTAGCCTTACTGATTTTGAATGGATAAAATTTATAGTAACCGATTCTGTATGTATCGGTTATTTTGGATTAATGATGTTATTTTAAGCAGCTCAGCGTTCCAGTTGTTGCAATATGTCGCCTCATTCACCTGTAATCCAGGTTCGATGCCATAATATAACCGGAATTCAAAATACGAAATTTCCAGTAACCGAGCTTTCCATATACAACCAACCGTTAATTACTTTCGTAATATGCTATTTTCATTACTTGTAATCATTTTGAACCAGAATTTCAGCAATAAAATATTTTCCAATTTTTGTAAAAATCCCTGATGGTTAGCCTTACTGATTTTGAATGGATAAAATTTATAGTAACCGATTCTGTATGTATCGGTTATTTTGGATTAATGATGTTATTTTAAGCAGCTCAGCGTTCCAGTTGTTGCAAAATGTCGCCTCTTTCGCCTGTAATTCAGGTTCGATGCCATAATATAACCGGAATTCAAAATACGAAATTTCCAGTAACCGAGCTTTCCATATACAACCAACCGTTAATTACTTTCGTAATATGCTATTTTCATTACTTGTAATCATTTTGAACCAGAATTTCAGCAATAAAATATTTTCCAATTTTTGTAAAAATCCCTGATGGTTAGCCTTACTGATTTTGAATGGATAAAATTTATAGTAACCGATTCTGTATGTATCGGTTATTTTGGATTAATGATGTTATTTTAAGCAGCTCAGCGTTCCAGTTGTTGCAAAATGTCGCCTCTTTCGCCTGTAATTCAGGTTCGATGCCATAATATAACCGGAATTCAAAATACGAAATTTCCAGTAACCGAGCTTTCCATATACAACCAACCGTTAATTACTTTCGTAATATGCTATTTTCATTACTTGTAATCATTTTGAACCAGAATTTCAGCAATAAAATATTTTCCAATTTTTGTAAAAATCCCTGATGGTTAGCCTTACTGATTTTGAATGGATAAAATTTATAGTAACCGATTCTGTATGTATCGGTTATTTTGGATTAATGATGTTATTTTAAGCAGCTCAGCGTTCCAGTTGTTGCAATATGTCGCCTCGTTCGCCTGTAATCCAGGTTCGATGCCATAATATAACCGGAATTCAAAATACGAAATTTCCAATAACCGAGCTTTCCATATACAACCAACCATTAATTACTTTCGTAATATGCTATTTTCATTACTTGTAATCATTTTGAACCAGAATTTCAGCAATAAAATATTTTCCAATTTTTGTAAAAATCCCTGATGGTTAGCCTTACTGATTTTGAATGGATAAAATTTATAGTAACCGATTCTGTATGTATCGGTTATTTTGGATTAATGATGTTATTTTAAGCAGCTCAGCGTTCCAGTTGTTGCAAAATGTCGCCTCTTTCGCCTGTAATTCAGGTTCGATGCCATAATATAACCGGAATTCAAAATACGAAATTTCCAGTAACCGAGCTTTTCATATACAACCAACCGTTAATTACTTTCGTAATATGCTATTTTCATTACTTGTAATCATTTTGAACCAGAATTTCAGCAATAAAATATTTTCCAATTTTTGTAAAAATCCCTGATGGTTAGCCTTACTGATTTTGAATGGATAAAATTTATAGTAACCGATTCTGTATGTATCGGTTATTTTGGATTAATGATGTTATTTTAAGCAGCTCAGCGTTCCAGTTGTTGCAATATGTCGCCTCGTTCGCCTGTAATCCAGGTTCGATGCCATAATATAACCGGAATTCAAAATTCGAAATTTCCAATAACCGAGCTTTCCATATACAACCAACCATTAATTACTTTCGTAATATGCTATTTTCATTACTTGTAATCATTTTGAACCAGAATTTCAGCAATAAAATATTTTCCAATTTTTGTAAAAATCCCTGATGGTTAGCCTTACTGATTTTGAATGGATAAAATTTATAGTAACCGATTCTGTATGTATCGGTTATTTTGGATTAATGATGTTATTTTAAGCAGCTCAGCGTTCCAGTTGTTGCAAAATGTCGCCTCTTTCGCCTGTAATTCAGGTTCGATGCCATAATATAACCGGAATTCAAAATACGAAATTTCCAGTAACCGAGCTTTCCATATACAACCAACCATTAATTACTTTCGTAATATGCTATTTTCATTACTTGTAATCATTTTGAACCAGAATTTCAGCAATAAAATATTTTCCAATTTTTGTAAAAATCCCTGATGGTTAGCCTTACTGATTTTGAATGGATAAAATTTATAGTAACCGATTCTGTATGTATCGGTTATTTTGGATTAATGATGTTATTTTAAGCAGCTCAGCGTTCCAGTTGTTGCAATATGTCGCCTCATTCGCCTGTAATCCAGGTTCGATGCCATAATATAACCGGAATTCAAAATACGAAATTTCCAATAACCGAGCTTTCCATATACAACCAACCGTTAATTACTTTCGTAATATGCTATTTTCATTACTTGTAATCATTTTGAACCAGAATTTCAGCAATAAAATATTTTCCAATTTTTGTAAAAATCCCTGATGGTTAGCCTTACTGATTTTGAATGGATAAAATTTATAGTAACCGATTCTGTATGTATCGGTTATTTTGGATTAATGATGTTATTTTAAGCAGCTCAGCGTTCCAGTTGTTGCAATATGTCGCCTCATTCGCCTGTAATCCAGGTTCGATGCCATAATATAACCGGAATTCAAAATACGAAATTTCCAATAACCGAGCTTTCCATATACAACCAACCGTTAATTACTTTCGTAATATGCTATTTTCATTACCTGTAATCATTTTGAACCGGAATTTCAACAATAAAATATTTTCCAATTTTTGTAAAAATCCCTGATGATTTTGAATTGCCTTACTGATTTTGAATGGATAAAATTTATAGTAACCGATTCTGTATGTATCGGTTATTTTGGATTAATGATGTTATTTTAAGCAGCTCAGCGTTCCAGTTGTTGCAATATGTCGCCTCATTCGCCTGTAATCCAGGTTCGATGCCATAATATAACCGGAATTCAAAATACGAAATTTCCAATAACCGAGCTTTCCATATACAACCAACCGTTAATTACTTTCGTAATATGCTATTTTCATTACTTGTAATCATTTTGAACCAGAATTTCAGCAATAAAATATTTTCCAATTTTTGTAAAAATCCCTGATGGTTAGCCTTACTGATTTTGAATGGATAAAATTTATAGTAACCGATTCTGTATGTATCGGTTATTTTGGATTAATGATGTTATTTTAAGCAGCTCAGCGTTCCAGTTGTTGCAAAATGTCGCTTCGTTCGCCTGTAATTCAGGTTCGATGCCATAATATAACCGGAATTCAAAATACGAAATTTCCAGTAACCGAGCTTTCCATATACAACCAACCGTTAATTACTTTCGTAATATGCTATTCTCATTACTTGTAATCATTTTGAACCAGAATTTCAGCAATAAAATATTTTCCAATTTTTGTAAAAATCCCTGATGGTTAGCCTTACTGATTTTGAATGGATAAAATTTATAGTAACCGATTCTGTATGTATCGGTTATTTTTGATTAATGATGTTATTTTAAGCAGCTCAGCGTTCCAGTTGTTGCAAAATGTCGCCTCTTTCGCCTGTAATTCAGGTTCGATGCCATAATATAACCGGAATTCAAAATACGAAATTTCCAGTAACCGAGCTTTTCATATACAACCAACCGTTAATTACTTTCGTAATATGCTATTTTCATTACTTGTAATCATTTTGAACCAGAATTTCAGCAATAAAATATTTTCCAATTTTTGTAAAAATCCCTGATGGTTAGCCTTACTGATTTTGAATGGATAAAATTTATAGTAACCGATTCTGTATGTATCGGTTATTTTGGATTAATGATGTTATTTTAAGCAGCTCAGCGTTCCAGTTGTTGCAATATGTCGCCTCATTCGCCTGTAATCCAGGTTCGATGCCATAATATAACCGGAATTCAAAATACGAAATTTCCAATAACCGAGCTTTCCATATACAACCAACCGTTAATTACTTTCGTAATATGCTATTTTCATTACTTGTAATCATTTTGAACCAGAATTTCAGCAATAAAATATTTTCCAATTTTTGTAAAAATCCCTGATGGTTAGCCTTACTGATTTTGAATGGATAAAATTTATAGTAACCGATTCTGTATGTATCGGTTATTTTGGATTAATGATGTTATTTTAAGCAGCTCAGCGTTCCAGTTGTTGCAAAATGTCGCCTCTTTCGCCTGTAATTCAGGTTCGATGCCATAATATAACCGGAATTCAAAATACGAAATTTCCAGTAACCGAGCTTTCCATATACAACCAACCGTTAATTACTTTCGTAATATGCTATTTTCATTACTTGTAATCATTTTGAACCAGAATTTCAGCAATAAAATATTTTCCAATTTTTGTAAAAATCCCTGATGGTTAGCCTTACTGATTTTGAATGGATAAAATTTATAGTAACCGATTCTGTATGTATCGGTTATTTTGGATTAATGATGTTATTTTAAGCAGCTCAGCGTTCCAGTTGTTGCAATATGTCGCCTCGTTCGCCTGTAATCCAGGTTCGATGCCATAATATAACCGGAATTCAAAATACGAAATTTCCAATAACCGAGCTTTCCATATACAACCAACCATTAATTACTTTCGTAATATGCTATTTTCATTACTTGTAATCATTTTGAACCAGAATTTCAGCAATAAAATATTTTCCAATTTTTGTAAAAATCCCTGATGGTTAGCCTTACTGATTTTGAATGGATAAAATTTATAGTAACCGATTCTGTATGTATCGGTTATTTTGGATTAATGATGTTATTTTAAGCAGCTCAGCGTTCCAGTTGTTGCAAAATGTCGCCTCTTTCGCCTGTAATTCAGGTTCGATGCCATAATATAACCGGAATTCAAAATACGAAATTTCCAGTAACCGAGCTTTTCATATACAACCAACCGTTAATTACTTTCGTAATATGCTATTTTCATTACTTGTAATCATTTTGAACCAGAATTTCAGCAATAAAATATTTTCCAATTTTTGTAAAAATCCCTGATGGTTAGCCTTACTGATTTTGAATGGATAAAATTTATAGTAACCGATTCTGTATGTATCGGTTATTTTGGATTAATGATGTTATTTTAAGCAGCTCAGCGTTCCAGTTGTTGCAATATGTCGCCTCGTTCGCCTGTAATCCAGGTTCGATGCCATAATATAACCGGAATTCAAAATTCGAAATTTCCAATAACCGAGCTTTCCATATACAACCAACCATTAATTACTTTCGTAATATGCTATTTTCATTACTTGTAATCATTTTGAACCAGAATTTCAGCAATAAAATATTTTCCAATTTTTGTAAAAATCCCTGATGGTTAGCCTTACTGATTTTGAATGGATAAAATTTATAGTAACCGATTCTGTATGTATCGGTTATTTTGGATTAATGATGTTATTTTAAGCAGCTCAGCGTTCCAGTTGTTGCAAAATGTCGCCTCTTTCGCCTGTAATTCAGGTTCGATGCCATAATATAACCGGAATTCAAAATACGAAATTTCCAGTAACCGAGCTTTCCATATACAACCAACCATTAATTACTTTCGTAATATGCTATTTTCATTACTTGTAATCATTTTGAACCAGAATTTCAGCAATAAAATATTTTCCAATTTTTGTAAAAATCCCTGATGGTTAGCCTTACTGATTTTGAATGGATAAAATTTATAGTAACCGATTCTGTATGTATCGGTTATTTTGGATTAATGATGTTATTTTAAGCAGCTCAGCGTTCCAGTTGTTGCAATATGTCGCCTCATTCACCTGTAATCCAGGTTCGATGCCATAATATAACCGGAATTCAAAATACGAAATTTCCAATAACCGAGCTTTCCATATACAACCAACCGTTAATTACTTTCGTAATATGCTATTTTCATTACCTGTAATCATTTTGAACCGGAATTTCAACAATAAAATATTTTCCAATTTTTGTAAAAATCCCTGATGATTTTGAATTGCCTTACTGATTTTGAATGGATAAAATTTATAGTAACCGATTCTGTATGTATCGGTTATTTTGGATTAATGATGTTATTTTAAGCAGCTCAGCGTTCCAGTTGTTGCAATATGTCGCCTCATTCGCCTGTAATCCAGGTTCGATGCCATAATATAACCGGAATTCAAAATACGAAATTTCCAATAACCGAGCTTTCCATATACAACCAACCGTTAATTACTTTCGTAATATGCTATTTTCATTACTTGTAATCATTTTGAACCAGAATTTCAGCAATAAAATATTTTCCAATTTTTGTAAAAATCCCTGATGGTTAGCCTTACTGATTTTGAATGGATAAAATTTATAGTAACCGATTCTGTATGTATCGGTTATTTTGGATTAATGATGTTATTTTAAGCAGCTCAGCGTTCCAGTTGTTGCAAAATGTCGCTTCGTTCGCCTGTAATTCAGGTTCGATGCCATAATATAACCGGAATTCAAAATACGAAATTTCCAGTAACCGAGCTTTCCATATACAACCAACCGTTAATTACTTTCGTAATATGCTATTCTCATTACTTGTAATCATTTTGAACCAGAATTTCAGCAATAAAATATTTTCCAATTTTTGTAAAAATCCCTGATGGTTAGCCTTACTGATTTTGAATGGATAAAATTTATAGTAACCGATTCTGTATGTATCGGTTATTTTTGATTAATGATGTTATTTTAAGCAGCTCAGCGTTCCAGTTGTTGCAAAATGTCGCCTCTTTCGCCTGTAATTCAGGTTCGATGCCATAATATAACCGGAATTCAAAATACGAAATTTCCAGTAACCGAGCTTTTCATATACAACCAACCGTTAATTACTTTCGTAATATGCTATTTTCATTACTTGTAATCATTTTGAACCAGAATTTCAGCAATAAAATATTTTCCAATTTTTGTAAAAATCCCTGATGGTTAGCCTTACTGATTTTGAATGGATAAAATTTATAGTAACCGATTCTGTATGTATCGGTTATTTTGGATTAATGATGTTATTTTAAGCAGCTCAGCGTTCCAGTTGTTGCAATATGTCGCCTCGTTCGCCTGTAATCCAGGTTCGATGCCATAATATAACCGGAATTCAAAATACGAAATTTCCAATAACCGAGCTTTCCATATACAACCAACCATTAATTACTTTCGTAATATGCTATTTTCATTACTTGTAATCATTTTGAACCAGAATTTCAGCAATAAAATATTTTCCAATTTTTGTAAAAATCCCTGATGGTTAGCCTTACTGATTTTGAATGGATAAAATTTATAGTAACCGATTCTGTATGTATCGGTTATTTTGGATTAATGATGTTATTTTAAGCAGCTCAGCGTTCCAGTTGTTGCAAAATGTCGCTTCGTTCGCCTGTAATTCAGGTTCGATGCCATAATATAACCGGAATTCAAAATACGAAATTTCCAGTAACCGAGCTTTCCATATACAACCAACCGTTAATTACTTTCGTAATATGCTATTCTCATTACTTGTAATCATTTTGAACCAGAATTTCAGCAATAAAATATTTTCCAATTTTTGTAAAAATCCCTGATGGTTAGCCTTACTGATTTTGAATGGATAAAATTTATAGTAACCGATTCTGTATGTATCGGTTATTTTTGATTAGTGATGTTATTTTAAGCAGCTCAGCGTTCCAGTTGTTGCAATATGTCGCCTCGTTCGCCTGTAATCCCGGTTCGATGCCATAATATAACCGGAATTCAAAATACGAAATTTCCAGTAACCGAGCTTTCCATATACAACCAACCATTAATTACTTTCGTAATATGCTATTTTCATTACTTGTAATCATTTTGAACCAGAATTTCAGCAATAAAATATTTTCCAATTTTTGTAAAAATCCCTGATGGTTAGCCTTACTGATTTTGAATGGATAAAATTTATAGTAACCGATTCTGTATGTATCGGTTATTTTGGATTAATGATGTTATTTTAAGCAGCTCAGCGTTCCAGTTGTTGCAAAATGTCGCCTCGTTCGCCTGTAATTCAGGTTCGATGCCATAATATAACCGGAATTCAAAATACGAAATTTCCAGTAACCGAGCTTTTCATATACAACCAACCGTTAATTACTTTCGTAATATGCTATTTTCATTACTTGTAATCATTTTGAACCAGAATTTCAGCAATAAAATATTTTCCAATTTTTGTAAAAATCCCTGATGGTTAGCCTTACTGATTTTGAATGGATAAAATTTATAGTAACCGATTCTGTATGTATCGGTTATTTTGGATTAATGATGTTATTTTAAGCAGCTCAGCGTTCCAGTTGTTGCAATATGTCGCCTCGTTCGCCTGTAATCCAGGTTCGATGCCATAATATAACCGGAATTCAAAATACGAAATTTCCAATAACCGAGCTTTCCATATACAACCAACCATTAATTACTTTCGTAATATGCTATTTTCATTACTTGTAATCATTTTGAACCAGAATTTCAGCAATAAAATATTTTCCAATTTTTGTAAAAATCCCTGATGGTTAGCCTTACTGATTTTGAATGGATAAAATTTATAGTAACCGATTCTGTATGTATCGGTTATTTTGGATTAATGATGTTATTTTAAGCAGCTCAGCGTTCCAGTTGTTGCAAAATGTCGCCTCTTTCGCCTGTAATTCAGGTTCGATGCCATAATATAACCGGAATTCAAAATACGAAATTTCCAATAACCGAGCTTTCCATATACAACCAACCGTTAATTACTTTCGTAATATGCTATTTTCATTACTTGTAATCATTTTGAACCAGAATTTCAGCAATAAAATATTTTCCAATTTTTGTAAAAATCCCTGATGGTTAGCCTTACTGATTTTGAATGGATAAAATTTATAGTAACCGATTCTGTATGTATCGGTTATTTTTGATTAGTGATGTTATTTTAAGCAGCTCAGCGTTCCAGTTGTTGCAATATGTCGCCTCGTTCGCCTGTAATCCCGGTTTGATGCCATAATATAACCGGAATTCAAAATACGAAATTTCCAGTAACCGAGCTTTCCATATACAACCAACCATTAATTACTTTCGTAATATGCTATTTTCATTACTTGTAATCATTTTGAACCAGAATTTCAGCAATAAAATATTTTCCAATTTTTGTAAAAATCCCTGATGGTTAGCCTTACTGATTTTGAATGGATAAAATTTATAGTAACCGATTCTGTATGTATCGGTTATTTTGGATTAATGATGTTATTTTAAGCAGCTCAGCGTTCCAGTTGTTGCAAAATGTCGCTTCGTTCGCCTGTAATTCAGGTTCGATGCCATAATATAACCGGAATTCAAAATACGAAATTTCCAGTAACCGAGCTTTCCATATACAACCAACCGTTAATTACTTTCGTAATATGCTATTCTCATTACTTGTAATCATTTTGAACCAGAATTTCAGCAATAAAATATTTTCCAATTTTTGTAAAAATCCCTGATGGTTAGCCTTACTGATTTTGAATGGATAAAATTTATAGTAACCGATTCTGTATGTATCGGTTATTTTTGATTAGTGATGTTATTTTAAGCAGCTCAGCGTTCCAGTTGTTGCAATATGTCGCCTCGTTCGCCTGTAATCCCGGTTCGATGCCATAATATAACCGGAATTCAAAATACGAAATTTCCAATAACCGAGCTTTCCATATACAACCAACCGTTAATTACTTTCGTAATATGCTATTTTCATTACTTGTAATCATTTTGAACCAGAATTTCAGCAATAAAATATTTTCCAATTTTTGTAAAAATCCCTGATGGTTAGCCTTACTGATTTTGAATGGATAAAATTTATAGTAACCGATTCTGTATGTATCGGTTATTTTGGATTAATGATGTTATTTTAAGCAGCTCAGCGTTCCAGTTGTTGCAAAATGTCGCCTCTTTCGCCTGTAATCCAGGTTCGATGCCATAATATAACCGGAATTCAAAATACGAAATTTCCAGTAACCGAGCTTTTCATATACAACCAACCGTTAATTACTTTCGTAATATGCTATTTTCATTACTTGTAATCATTTTGAACCAGAATTTCAGCAATAAAATATTTTCCAATTTTTGTAAAAATCCCTGATGGTTAGCATTACTGATTTTGAATGGATAAAATTTATAGTAACCGATTCTGTATGTATCAGTTATTTTGGATTAATGATGTTATTTTAAGCAGCTCAGCGTTCCAGTTGTTGCAATATGTCACCTCGTTCGTCTGTAATCCAGGTTCGATGCCATAATATAACCGGAATTCAAAATACGAAATTTCCAGTAACCGAGCTTTCCATATACAACCAACCATTAATTACTTTCGTAATATGCTATTTTCATTACTTGTAATCATTTTGAACCAGAATTTCAGCAATAAAATATTTTCCAATTTTTTGTAAAAATCCCTGATGGTTAGCCTTACTGATTTTGAATGGATAAAATTTATAGTAACCGATTCTGTATGTATCGGTTATTTTGGATTAATGATGTTATTTTAAGCAGCTCAGCGTTCCAGTTGTTGCAATATGTCGCCTCGTTCGCCTGTAATCCAGGTTCGATGCCATAATATAACCTGAATTCAAAATACGAAATTTCCAATAACCGAGCTTTCCATATACAACCAACCGTTAATTACTTTCGTAATATGCTATTTTCATTACCTGTAATCATTTTGAACCGGAATTTCAACAATAAAATATTTTCCAATTTTTGTAAAAATCCCTGATGGTTAGCCTTACTGATTTTGAATGGATAAAATTTATAGTAACCGATTCTGTATGTATCGGTTATTTTGGATTAATGATGTTATTTTAAGCAGCTCAGCGTTCCAGTTGTTCCAATATGTCGCCTCGTTCGCCTGTAATCCAGGTTCGATGCCATAATATAACCGGAATTCAAAATACGAAATTTCCAATAACCGAGCTTTCCATATACAACCAACCATTAATTACTTTCGTAATATGCTATTTTCATTACCTGTAATCATTTTGAACCGGAATTTCAACAATAAAATATTTTCCAATTTTTGTAAAAATCCCTGATGGTTAGCCTTACTGATTTTGAATGGATAAAATTTATAGTAACCGATTCTGTATGTATCGGTTATTTTGGATTAATGATGTTATTTTAAGTAGCTCAGCGTTCCAGTTGTTGCAATATGTCGCCTCATTCGCCTGTAATCCAGGTTCGATGCCGTAATATAACCGGAATTCAAAATACGAAATTTCCAATAACCGAGCTTTCCATATACAACCAACCGTTAATTACTTTCGTAATATGCTATTTTCATTACCTGTAATCATTTTGAACCGGAATTTCAACAATAAAATATTTTCCAATTTTTGTAAAAATCCCTGATGGTTTGCCTTACTGATTTTGAATGGATAAAATTTATAGTAACCGATTCTGTATGTATCGGTTATTTTGGATTAATGATGTTATTTTAAGCAGCTTAGCGTTCCAGTTGTTGCAATATGTCACCTCATTCGCCTGTAATCCAGGTTCGATGCCATAATATAACCGGAATTCAAAATACGAAATTTCCAATAACCGAGCTTTCCATATACAACCAACCGTTAATTACTTTCGTAATATGCTATTTTCATTACCTGTAATCATTTTGAACCGGAATTTCAACAATAAAATATTTTCCAATTTTTGTAAAAATCCCTGATAGTTTGCCTTACTGATTTTGAATGGATAAAATTTATAGTAACCGATTCTGTATGTATCGGTTATTTTGGATTAATGATGTTATTTTAAGCAGCTCAGCGTTCCAGTTGTGGCAATATGTCACCTCATTCGCTTGTAATCCAGGTTCGATGCCATAATATAACCGGAATTCAAAATACGAAATTTCCAATAACCGAGCTTTCCATATACAACCAACCGTTAATTACTTTCGTAATATGCTATTTTCATTACCTGTAATCATTTTGAACCGGAATTTCAACAATAAAATATTTTCCAATTTTTGTAAAAATCCCTGATGGTTAGCCTTACTGATTTTGAATGGATAAAATTTATAGTAACCGATTCTGTATGTATCGGTTATTTTGGATTAATGATGTTATTTTAAGCAGCTCAGCGTTCCAGTTGTTCCAATATGTCGCCTCGTTCGCCTGTAATCCAGGTTCGATGCCATAATATAACCGGAATTCAAAATACGAAATTTCCAATAACCGAGCTTTCCATATACAACCAACCATTAATTACTTTCGTAATATGCTATTTTCATTACCTGTAATCATTTTGAACCGGAATTTCAACAATAAAATATTTTTCAATTTTTGTAAAAATCCCTGATGGTTAGCCTTACTGATTTTGAATGGATAAAATTTATAGTAACCGATTCTGTATGTATCGGTTATTTTGGATTAATGATGTTATTTTAAGCAGCTCAGCGTTCCAGTTGTTCCAATATGTCGCCTCGTTCGCCTGTAATCCAGGTTCGATGCCATAATATAACCGGAATTCAAAATACGAAATTTCCAATAACCGAGCTTTCCATATACAACCAACCATTAATTACTTTCGTAATATGCTATTTTCATTACCTGTAATCATTTTGAACCGGAATTTCAACAATAAAATATTTTCCAATTTTTGTAAAAATCCCTGATGGTTAGCCTTACTGATTTTGAATGGATAAAATTTATAGTCACCGATTCTGTATGTATCGGTTATTTTGGATTAATGATGTTATTTTAAGCAGCTTAGCGTTCCAGTTGTTGCAATATGTCACCTCGTTCGCCTGTAATCCAGGTTCGATGCCATAATATAAGCGGAATTCAAAATACGAAATTTCCAATAACCGAGCTTTCCATATACAACCAACCGTTAATTACTTTCGTAATATGCTATTTTCATTACTTGTAATCATTTTGAACCGGAATTTCAACAATAAAATATTTTCCAATTTTTGTAAAAATCCCTGATGGTTAGCCTTACTGATTTTGAATGGATAAAATTTATAGTAACCGATTCTGTATGTATCGGTTATTTTGGATTAATGATGTTATTTTAAGCAGCTCAGCGTTCCAGTTGTTGCAATATGTCGCCTCGTTCGCCTGTAATCCAGGTTCGATGCCATAATATAACCTGAATTCAAAATACGAAATTTCCAATAACCGAGCTTTCCATATACAACCAACCGTTAATTACTTTCGTAATATGCTATTTTCATTACCTGTAATCATTTTGAACCGGAATTTCAACAATAAAATATTTTCCAATTTTTGTAAAAATCCCTGATGGTTAGCCTTACTGATTTTGAATGGATAAAATTTATAGTAACCGATTCTGTATGTATCGGTTATTTTGGATTAATGATGTTATTTTAAGCAGCTCAGCGTTCCAGTTGTTGCAATATGTCACCTCATTCGCCTGTAATCCAAGTTCGATGCCATAATATAATCGGAATTCAAAATACGAAATTTCCAATAACCGAGCTTTCCATATACAACCAACCGTTAATTACTTTCGTAATATGCTATTTTCATTACCTGTAATCATTTTGAACCGGAATTTCAACAATAAAATATTTTCCAATTTTTGTAAAAATCCCTGATGGTTAGCCTTACTGATTTTGAATGGATAAAATTTATAGTAACCGATTCTGTATGTATCGGTTATTTTGGATTAATGATGTTATTTTAAGCAGCTCAGCGTTCCAGTTGTTGCAATATGTCGCCTCGTTCGCCTGTAATCCAGGTTCGATGCCATAATATAACCGGAATTCAAAATACGAAATTTCCAATAACCGAGCTTTCCATATACAACCAACCGTTAATTACTTTCGTAATATGCTATTTTCATTACCTGTAATCATTTTGAACCGGAATTTCAACAATAAAATATTTGCCAATTTTTGTAAAAATCCCTGATGGTTAGCCTTACTGATTTTGAATGGATAAAATTTATAGTAACCGATTCTGTATGTATCGGTTATTTTGGATTAATGATGTTATTTTAAGCAGCTCAGCGTTCCAGTTGTTGCAATATGTCGCCTCGTTCGCCTGTAATCCAGGTTCGATGCCATAATATAACCGGAATTCAAAATACGAAATTTCCAATAACCGAGCTTTCCATATACAACCAACCGTTAATTACTTTCGTAATATGCTATTTTCATTACCTGTAATCATTTTGAACCGGAATTTCAACAATAAAATATTTGCCAATTTTTGTAAAAATCCCTGATGGTTAGCCTTACTGATTTTGAATGGATAAAATTTATAGTAACCGATTCTGTATGTATCGGTTATTTTGGATTAATGATGTTATTTTAAGCAGCTCAGCGTTCCAGTTGTTGCAATATGTCGCCTCGTTCGCCTGTAATCCAGGTTCGATGCCATAATATAACCGGAATTCAAAATACGAAATTTCCAATAACCGAGCTTTCCAAATACAACCAACCGTTAATTACTTTCGTAATATGCTATTTTCATTACCTGTAATCATTTTGAACCGGAATTTCAACAATAAAATATTTTCCAATTTTTGTAAAAATCCCTGATGGCTAGCCTTACCGATTTTGAATGGATAAAATTTATAGTAACCGATTCTGTATGTATCGGTTATTTTGGATAAATTTTGTTGTGCTAAGCAGCTCAGCGTTCCAGTTGTTGCAATATGTCGCCTCATTCGCCTGTAATCCAGGTTCAATGCCATAATATAAGCGGAATTCAAAATACGAAATTTCCAATAACCGAGCTTTCCAAATACAACCAACCGTTAATTACTTTCGTAATATGCTATTTTCATTACCTGTAATCATTTTGAACCGGAATTTCAACAATAAAATATTTTCCAATTTTTGTAAAAATCCCTGATGGTTAGCCTTACTGATTTTGAATGGATAAAATTTATAGTAACCGATTCTGTATGTATCGGTTATTTTGGATTAATGATGTTATTTTAAGCAGCTCAGCGTTCCAGTTGTTGCAATATGTCACCTCATTCACCTGTAATCCAGGTTCGATGCCATAATATAACCGGAATTCAAAATACGAAATTTCCAATAACCGAGCTTTCCATATACAACCAACCGTTAATTACTTTCGTAATATGCTATTTTCATTACCTGTAATCATTTTGAACCGGAATTTCAACAATAAAATATTTTCCAATTTTTGTAAAAATCCCTGATGGCTAGCCTTACTGATTTTGAATGGATAAAATTTATAGTAACCGATTCTGTATGTATCGGTTATTTTAAATAAATGTTGTTGTGCTAAGCAGCTCAGCGTTCCAGTTGTTGCAATATGTCGCCTCATTCGCCTGTAATCCAGGTTCGATGCCATAATATAACCGGAATTCAAAATACGAAATTTCCAATAACCGAGCTTTCCATATACAACCAACCGTTAATTACTTTCGTAATATGCTATTTTCATTACCTGTAATCATTTTGAACCGGAATTTCAACAATAAAATATTTTCCAATTTTTGTAAAAATCCCTGATGGTTAGCCTTACTGATTTTGAATGGATAAAATTTATAGTAACCGATTCTGTATGTATCGGTTATTTTGGATTAATGATGTTATTTTAAGCAGCTCAGCGTTCCAGTTGTTGCAATATGTCGCCTCATTCACCTGTAATCCAGGTTCGATGCCATAATATAACCGGAATTCAAAATACGAAATTTCCAATAACCGAGCTTTCCAAATACAACCAACCGTTATTTACTTTCGTAATATGCTATTTTCATTACCTGTAATCATTTTGAACCGGAATTTCAACAATAAAATATTTTCCAATTTTTGTAAAAATCCCTGATGGTTAGCCTTACCGATTTTGAATGGATAAAATTTATAGTAACCGATTCTGTATGTATCGGTTATTTTGGATAAATTTTGTTGTGCTAAGCAGCTCAGCGTTCCAGTTGTTGCAATATGTCGCCTCATTCGCCTGTAATCCAGGTGCAATGCAATAATATAAGCGGAATTCAAAATACGAAATTTCCAATAACCGAGCTTTCCAAATACAACCAACCGTTAATTACTTTCGTAATATGCTATTTTCATTACCTGTAATCATTTTGAACCGGAATTTCAACAATAAAATATTTTCCAATTTTTGTAAAAATCCCTGATGGTTAGCCTTACTGATTTTGAATGGATAAAATTTATAGTAACCGATTCTGTATGTATCGGTTATTTTGGATTAATGATGTTATTTTAAGCAGCTCAGCGTTCCAGTTGTTGCAATATGTCGCCTCATTCACCTGTAATCCAGGTTCGATGCCATAATATAACCGGAATTCAAAATACGAAATTTCCAATAACCGAGCTTTCCAAATACAACCAACCGTTAATTACTTTCGTAATATGCTATTTTCATTACCTGTAATCATTTTGAACCGGAATTTCAACAATAAAATATTTTCCAGTTTTTGTAAAAATCCCTGATGGTTAGCCTTACTGATTTTGAATGGATAAAATTTATAGTAACCGATTCTGTATGTATCGGTTATTTTGGATTAATGATGTTATTTTAAGCAGCTCAGCGTTCCAGTTGTTGCAATATGTCACCTCATTCGCCTGTAATCCATGTTCGATGCCATAATATAACCGGAATTCAAAATACGAAATTTCCAGTAACCGAGCTTTCCATATACAACCAACCGTTAATTACTTTCGTAATATGCTATTCTCATTACTTGTAATCATTTTGAACCAGAATTTCAGCAATAAAATATTTTCCAATTTTTGTAAAAATCCCTGATGGTTAGCCTTACTGATTTTGAATGGATAAAATTTATAGTAACCGATTCTGTATGTATCGGTTATTTTTGATTAGTGATGTTATTTTAAGCAGCTCAGCGTTCCAGTTGTTGCAATATGTCGCCTCGTTCGCCTGTAATCCCGGTTCGATGCCATAATATAACCGGAATTCAAAATACGAAATTTCCAATAACCGAGCTTTCCATATACAACCAACCGTTAATTACTTTCGTAATATGCTATTTTCATTACTTGTAATCATTTTGAACCAGAATTTCAGCAATAAAATATTTTCCAATTTTTGTAAAAATCCCTGATGGTTAGCCTTACTGATTTTGAATGGATAAAATTTATAGTAACCGATTCTGTATGTATCGGTTATTTTTGATTAGTGATGTTATTTTAAGCAGCTCAGCGTTCCAGTTGTTGCAATATGTCGCCTCGTTCGCCTGTAATCCAGGTTCGATGCCATAATATAACCGGAATTCAAAATACGAAATTTCCAATAACCGAGCTTTCCATATACAACCAACCGTTAATTACTTTCGTAATATGCTATTTTCATTACCTGTAATCATTTTGAACCGGAATTTCAACAATAAAATATTTTCCAATTTTTGTAAAAATCCCTGATGGTTAGCCTTACTGATTTTGAATGGATAAAATTTATAGTAACCGATTCTGTATGTATCGGTTATTTTGGATTAATGATGTTATTTTAAGCAGCTCAGCGTTCCAGTTGTTGCAATATGTCGCCTCATTCACCTGTAATCCAGGTTCGATGCCATAATATAACCGGAATTCAAAATACGAAATTTCCAATAACCGAGCTTTCCAAATACAACCAACCGTTAATTACTTTCGTAATATGCTATTTTCATTACCTGTAATCATTTTGAACCGGAATTTCAACAATAAAATATTTTCCAGTTTTTGTAAAAATCCCTGATGGTTAGCCTTACTGATTTTGAATGGATAAAATTTATAGTAACCGATTCTGTATGTATCGGTTATTTTGGATTAATGATGTTATTTTAAGCAGCTCAGCGTTCCAGTTGTTGCAATATGTCACCTCATTCGCCTGTAATCCATGTTCGATGCCATAATATAACCGGAATTCAAAATACGAAATTTCCAGTAACCGAGCTTTCCATATACAACCAACCGTTAATTACTTTCGTAATATGCTATTCTCATTACTTGTAATCATTTTGAACCAGAATTTCAGCAATAAAATATTTTCCAATTTTTGTAAAAATCCCTGATGGTTAGCCTTACTGATTTTGAATGGATAAAATTTATAGTAACCGATTCTGTATGTATCGGTTATTTTTGATTAGTGATGTTATTTTAAGCAGCTCAGCGTTCCAGTTGTTGCAATATGTCGCCTCGTTCGCCTGTAATCCAGGTTCGATGCCATAATATAACCGGAATTCAAAATACGAAATTTCCAGTAACCGAGCTTTCCATATACAACCAACCATTAATTACTTTCGTAATATGCTATTTTCATTACCTGTAATCATTTTGAACCGGAATTTCAACAATAAAATATTTTCCAATTTTTGTAAAAATCCCTGATGGTTAGCCTTACTGATTTTGAATGGATAAAATTTATAGTAACCGATTCTGTATGTATCGGTTATTTTGGATTAATGATGTTATTTTAAGCAGCTCAGCGTTCCAGTTGTTGCAATATGTCGCCTCATTCACCTGTAATCCAGGTTCGATGCCATAATATAACCGGAATTCAAAATACGAAATTTCCAATAACCGAGCTTTCCAAATACAACCAACCGTTAATTACTTTCGTAATATGCTATTTTCATTACCTGTAATCATTTTGAACCGGAATTTCAACAATAAAATATTTTCCAGTTTTTGTAAAAATCCCTGATGGTTAGCCTTACTGATTTTGAATGGATAAAATTTATAGTAACCGATTCTGTATGTATCGGTTATTTTGGATTAATGATGTTATTTTAAGCAGCTCAGCGTTCCAGTTGTTGCAATATGTCACCTCATTCGCCTGTAATCCATGTTCGATGCCATAATATAACCGGAATTCAAAATACGAAATTTCCAGTAACCGAGCTTTCCATATACAACCAACCGTTAATTACTTTCGTAATATGCTATTCTCATTACTTGTAATCATTTTGAACCAGAATTTCAGCAATAAAATATTTTCCAATTTTTGTAAAAATCCCTGATGGTTAGCCTTACTGATTTTGAATGGATAAAATTTATAGTAACCGATTCTGTATGTATCAGTTATTTTGGATTAATGATGTTATTTTAAGCAGCTCAGCGTTCCAGTTGTTGCAATATGTCACCTCGTTCGTCTGTAATCCAGGTTCGATGCCATAATATAACCGGAATTCAAAATACGAAATTTCCAGTAACCGAGCTTTCCATATACAACCAACCATTAATTACTTTCGTAATATGCTATTTTCATTACTTGTAATCATTTTGAACCAGAATTTCAGCAATAAAATATTTTCCAATTTTTTGTAAAAATCCCTGATGGTTAGCCTTACTGATTTTGAATGGATAAAATTTATAGTAACCGATTCTGTATGTATCGGTTATTTTGGATTAATGATGTTATTTTAAGCAGCTCAGCGTTCCAGTTGTTGCAATATGTCGCCTCGTTCGCCTGTAATCCAGGTTCGATGCCATAATATAACCTGAATTCAAAATACGAAATTTCCAATAACCGAGCTTTCCATATACAACCAACCGTTAATTACTTTCGTAATATGCTATTTTCATTACCTGTAATCATTTTGAACCGGAATTTCAACAATAAAATATTTTCCAATTTTTGTAAAAATCCCTGATGGTTTGCCTTACTGATTTTGAATGGATAAAATTTATAGTAACCGATTCTGTATGTATCGGTTATTTTGGATTAATGATGTTATTTTAAGTAGCTCAGCGTTCCAGTTGTTGCAATATGTCGCCTCATTCGCCTGTAATCCAGGTTCGATGCCGTAATATAACCGGAATTCAAAATACGAAATTTCCAATAACCGAGCTTTCCATATACAACCAACCGTTAATTACTTTCGTAATATGCTATTTTCATTACCTGTAATCATTTTGAACCGGAATTTCAACAATAAAATATTTTCCAATTTTTGTAAAAGTCCCTGATGGTTAGCCTTACTGATTTTGAATGGATAAAATTTATAGTAACCGATTCTGTATGTATCGGTTATTTTGGATTAATGATGTTATTTTAAGCAGCTCAGCGTTCCAGTTGTTCCAATATGTCGCCTCGTTCGCCTGTAATCCAGGTTCGATGCCATAATATAACCGGAATTCAAAATACGAAATTTCCAATAACCGAGCTTTCCATATACAACCAACCATTAATTACTTTCGTAATATGCTATTTTCATTACCTGTAATCATTTTGAACCGGAATTTCAACAATAAAATATTTGCCAATTTTTGTAAAAATCCCTGATGATTAGCCTTACTGATTTTGAATGGATAAAATTTATAGTAACCGATTCTGTATGTATCGGTTATTTTGGATTAATGATGTTATTTTAAGTAGCTCAGCGTTCCAGTTGTTGCAATATGTCGCCTCATTCGCCTGTAATCCAGGTTCGATGCCGTAATATAACCGGAATTCAAAATACGAAATTTCCAATAACCGAGCTTTCCATATACAACCAACCGTTAATTACTTTCGTAATATGCTATTTTCATTACCTGTAATCATTTTGAACCGGAATTTCAACAATAAAATATTTGCCAATTTTTGTAAAAATCCCTGATGATTAGCCTTACTGATTTTGAATGGATAAAATTTATAGTAACCGATTCTGTATGTATCGGTTATTTTGGATTAATGATGTTATTTTAAGCAGCTCAGCGTTCCAGTTGTTGCAAAATGTCGCCTCTTTCGCCTGTAATTCAGGTTCGATGCCATAATATAACCGGAATTCAAAATACGAAATTTCCAGTAACCGAGCTTTTCATATACAACCAACCGTTAATTACTTTCGTAATATGCTATTTTCATTACTTGTAATCATTTTGAACCAGAATTTCAGCAAAAAAATATTTTCCAATTTTTGTAAAAATCCCTGATGGTTAGCATTACTGATTTTGAATGGATAAAATTTATAGTAACCGATTCTGTATGTATCAGTTATTTTGGATTAATGATGTTATTTTAAGCAGCTCAGCGTTCCAGTTGTTGCAATATGTCACCTCGTTCGTCTGTAATCCAGGTTCGATGCCATAATATAACCGGAATTCAAAATACGAAATTTCCAGTAACCGAGCTTTCCATATACAACCAACCATTAATTACTTTCGTAATATGCTATTTTCATTACTTGTAATCATTTTGAACCAGAATTTCAGCAATAAAATATTTTCCAATTTTTTGTAAAAATCCCTGATGGTTAGCCTTACTGATTTTGAATGGATAAAATTTATAGTAACCGATTCTGTATGTATCGGTTATTTTGGATTAATGATGTTATTTTAAGCAGCTCAGCGTTCCAGTTGTTGCAATATGTCGCCTCGTTCGCCTGTAATCCAGGTTCGATGCCATAATATAACCTGAATTCAAAATACGAAATTTCCAATAACCGAGCTTTCCATATACAACCAACCGTTAATTACTTTCGTAATATGCTATTTTCATTACCTGTAATCATTTTGAACCGGAATTTCAACAATAAAATATTTTCCAATTTTTGTAAAAATCCCTGATGGTTTGCCTTACTGATTTTGAATGGATAAAATTTATAGTAACCGATTCTGTATGTATCGGTTATTTTGGATTAATGATGTTATTTTAAGTAGCTCAGCGTTCCAGTTGTTGCAATATGTCGCCTCATTCGCCTGTAATCCAGGTTCGATGCCGTAATATAACCGGAATTCAAAATACGAAATTTCCAATAACCGAGCTTTCCATATACAACCAACCGTTAATTACTTTCGTAATATGCTATTTTCATTACCTGTAATCATTTTGAACCGGAATTTCAACAATAAAATATTTTCCAATTTTTGTAAAAGTCCCTGATGGTTAGCCTTACTGATTTTGAATGGATAAAATTTATAGTAACCGATTCTGTATGTATCGGTTATTTTGGATTAATGATGTTATTTTAAGCAGCTCAGCGTTCCAGTTGTTCCAATATGTCGCCTCGTTCGCCTGTAATCCAGGTTCGATGCCATAATATAACCGGAATTCAAAATACGAAATTTCCAATAACCGAGCTTTCCATATACAACCAACCATTAATTACTTTCGTAATATGCTATTTTCATTACCTGTAATCATTTTGAACCGGAATTTCAACAATAAAATATTTGCCAATTTTTGTAAAAATCCCTGATGATTAGCCTTACTGATTTTGAATGGATAAAATTTATAGTAACCGATTCTGTATGTATCGGTTATTTTGGATTAATGATGTTATTTTAAGTAGCTCAGCGTTCCAGTTGTTGCAATATGTCGCCTCATTCGCCTGTAATCCAGGTTCGATGCCGTAATATAACCGGAATTCAAAATACGAAATTTCCAATAACCGAGCTTTCCATATACAACCAACCGTTAATTACTTTCGTAATATGCTATTTTCATTACCTGTAATCATTTTGAACCGGAATTTCAACAATAAAATATTTTCCAATTTTTGTAAAAATCCCTGATGGTTAGCCTTACTGATTTTGAATGCATAAAATTTATAGTAACCGATTCTGTATGTATCGGTTATTTTGGATTAATGATGTTATTTTAAGTAGCTCAGCGTTCCAGTTGTTGCAATATGTCGCCTCATTCGCCTGTAATCCAGGTTCGATGCCGTAATATAAATGGAATTCAAAATACGAAATTTCCAATAACCGAGCTTTCCATATACAACCAACCGTTAATTACTTTCGTAATATGCTATTTTCATTACCTGTAATCATTTTGAACCGGAATTTCAACAATAAAATATTTTCCAATTTTTGTAAAAATCCCTGATGGTTAGCCTTACTGATTTTGAATGGATAAAATTTATAGTAACCGATTCTGTATGTATCGGTTATTTTGGATTAATGATGTTATTTTAAGCAGCTCAGCGTTCCAGTTGTTGCAATATGTCGCCTCGTTCGCCTGTAATCCAGGTTCGATGCCATAATATAACCTGAATTCAAAATACGAAATTTCCAATAACCGAGCTTTCCATATACAACCAACCGTTAATTACTTTCGTAATATGCTATTTTCATTACCTGTAATCATTTTGAACCGGAATTTCAACAATAAAATATTTTCCAATTTTTGTAAAAATCCCTGATGGTTAGCCTTACTGATTTTGAATGGATAAAATTTATAGTAACCGATTCTGTATGTATCGGTTATTTTGGATTAATGATGTTATTTTAAGCAGCTCAGCGTTCCAGTTGTTCCAATATGTCGCCTCGTTCGCCTGTAATCCAGGTTCGATGCCATAATATAACCGGAATTCAAAATACGAAATTTCCAATAACCGAGCTTTCCATATACAACCAACCATTAATTACTTTCGTAATATGCTATTTTCATTACCTGTAATCATTTTGAACCGGAATTTCAACAATAAAATATTTGCCAATTTTTGTAAAAATCCCTGATGGTTAGCCTTACTGATTTTGAATGGATAAAATTTATAGTAACCGATTCTGTATGTATCGGTTATTTTGGATTAATGATGTTATTTTAAGTAGCTCAGCGTTCCAGTTGTTGCAATATGTCGCCTCATTCGCCTGTAATCCAGGTTCGATGCCGTAATATAACCGGAATTCAAAATACGAAATTTCCAATAACCGAGCTTTCCATATACAACCAACCGTTAATTACTTTCGTAATATGCTATTTTCATTACCTGTAATCATTTTGAACCGGAATTTCAACAATAAAATATTTTCCAATTTTTGTAAAAATCCCTGATGGTTAGCCTTACTGATTTTGAATGCATAAAATTTATAGTAACCGATTCTGTATGTATCGGTTATTTTGGATTAATGATGTTATTTTAAGTAGCTCAGCGTTCCAGTTGTTGCAATATGTCGCCTCATTCGCCTGTAATCCAGGTTCGATGCCGTAATATAACCGGAATTCAAAATACGAAATTTCCAATAACCGAGCTTTCCATATACAACCAACCGTTAATTACTTTCGTAATATGCTATTTTCATTACCTGTAATCATTTTGAACCGGAATTTCAACAATAAAATATTTTCCAATTTTTGTAAAAATCCCTGATGGTTAGCCTTACTGATTTTGAATGGATAAAATTTATAGTAACCGATTCTGTATGTATCGGTTATTTTAGATTAATGATGTTATTTTAAGCAGCTCAGCGTTCCAGTTGTTGCAATATGTCGCCTCGTTCGCCTGTAATCCAGGTTCGATGCCATAATATAACCTGAATTCAAAATACGAAATTTCCAATAACCGAGCTTTCCATATACAACCAACCGTTAATTACTTTCGTAATATGCTATTTTCATTACCTGTAATCATTTTGAACCGGAATTTCAACAATAAAATATTTTCCAATTTTTGTAAAAATCCCTGATGGTTAGCCTTACTGATTTTGAATGGATAAAATTTATAGTAACCGATTCTGTATGTATCGGTTATTTTGGATTAATGATGTTATTTTAAGCAGCTCAGCGTTCCAGTTGTTCCAATATGTCGCCTCGTTCGCCTGTAATCCAGGTTCGATGCCATAATATAACCGGAATTCAAAATACGAAATTTCCAATAACCGAGCTTTCCATATACAACCAACCATTAATTACTTTCGTAATATGCTATTTTCATTACCTGTAATCATTTTGAACCGGAATTTCAACAATAAAATATTTGCCAATTTTTGTAAAAATCCCTGATGGTTAGCCTTACTGATTTTGAATGGATAAAATTTATAGTAACCGATTCTGTATGTATCGGTTATTTTGGATTAATGATGTTATTTTAAGTAGCTCAGCGTTCCAGTTGTTGCAATATGTCGCCTCGTTCGCCTGTAATCCAGGTTCGATGCCATAATATAACCTGAATTCAAAATACGAAATTTCCAATAACCGAGCTTTCCATATACAACCAACCGTTAATTACTTTCGTAATATGCTATTTTCATTACCTGTAATCATTTTGAACCGGAATTTCAACAATAAAATATTTTCCAATTTTTGTAAAAATCCCTGATGGTTAGCCTTACTGATTTTGAATGGATAAAATTTATAGTAACCGATTCTGTATGTATCGGTTATTTTAGATTAATGATGTTATTTTAAGCAGCTCAGCGTTCCAGTTGTTGCAATATGTCGCCTCGTTCGCCTGTAATCCAGGTTCGATGCCATAATATAACCTGAATTCAAAATACGAAATTTCCAATAACCGAGCTTTCCATATACAACCAACCATTAATTACTTTCGTAATATGCTATTTTCATTACCTGTAATCATTTTGAACCGGAATTTCAACAATAAAATATTTTCCAATTTTTGTAAAAATCCCTGATGGTTAGCCTTACTGATTTTGAATGCATAAAATTTATAGTAACCGATTCTGTATGTATCGGTTATTTTGGATTAATGATGTTATTTTAAGTAGCTCAGCGTTCCAGTTGTTGCAATATGTCGCCTCATTCGCCTGTAATCCAGGTTCGATGCCGTAATATAACCGGAATTCAAAATACGAAATTTCCAATAACCGAGCTTTCCAAATACAACCAACCGTTAATTACTTTCGTAATATGCTATTTTCATTACCTGTAATCATTTTGAACCGGAATTTCAACAATAAAATATTTTCCAATTTTTGTAAAAATCCCTGATGGTTTGCCTTACTGATTTTGAATGGATAAAATTTATAGTAACCGATTCTGTATGTATCGGTTATTTTGGATTAATGATGTTATTTTAAGCAGCTCAGCGTTCCAGTTGTGGCAATATGTCACCTCATTCGCTTGTAATCCAGGTTCGATGCCATAATATAACCGGAATTCAAAATACGAAATTTCCAATAACCGAGCTTTCCATATACAACCAACCGTTAATTACTTTCGTAATATGCTATTTTCATTACCTGTAATCATTTTGAACCGGAATTTCAACAATAAAATATTTTCCAATTTTTGTAAAAATCCCTGATGGTTAGCCTTACTGATTTTGAATGGATAAAATTTATAGTAACCGATTCTGTATGTATCGGTTATTTTGGATTAATGATGTTATTTTAAGCAGCTCAGCGTTCCAGTTGTTCCAATATGTCGCCTCGTTCGCCTGTAATCCAGGTTCGATGCCATAATATAACCGGAATTCAAAATACGAAATTTCCAATAACCGAGCTTTCCATATACAACCAACCATTAATTACTTTCGTAATATGCTATTTTCATTACCTGTAATCATTTTGAACCGGAATTTCAACAATAAAATATTTTCCAATTTTTGTAAAAATCCCTGATGGTTTGCCTTACTGATTTTGAATGGATAAAATTTATAGTAACCGATTCTGTATGTATCGGTTATTTTGGATTAATGATGTTATTTTAAGCAGCTTAGCGTTCCAGTTGTTGCAATATGTCACCTCATTCGCCTGTAATCCAGGTTCGATGCCATAATATAACCGGAATTCAAAATACGAAATTTCCAATAACCGAGCTTTCCATATACAACCAACCGTTAATTACTTTCGTAATATGCTATTTTCATTACCTGTAATCATTTTGAACCGGAATTTCAACAATAAAATATTTTCCAATTTTTGTAAAAATCCCTGATGGTTAGCCTTACTGATTTTGAATGGATAAAATTTATAGTCACCGATTCTGTATGTATCGGTTATTTTGGATTAATGATGTTATTTTAAGCAGCTTAGCGTTCCAGTTGTTGCAATATGTCACCTCGTTCGCCTGTAATCCAGGTTCGATGCCATAATATAACCTGAATTCAAAATACGAAATTTCCAATAACCGAGCTTTCCATATACAACCAACCGTTAATTACTTTCGTAATATGCTATTTTCATTACTTGTAATCATTTTGAACCGGAATTTCAACAATAAAATATTTTCCAATTTTTGTAAAAATCCCTGATGGTTAGCCTTACTGATTTTGAATGGATAAAATTTATAGTAACCGATTCTGTATGTATCGGTTATTTTGGATTAATGATGTTATTTTAAGCAGCTCAGCGTTCCAGTTGTTGCAATATGTCGCCTCGTTCGCCTGTAATCCAGGTTCGATGCCATAATATAACCTGAATTCAAAATACGAAATTTCCAATAACCGAGCTTTCCATATACAACCAACCGTTAATTACTTTCGTAATATGCTATTTTCATTACCTGTAATCATTTTGAACCGGAATTTCAACAATAAAATATTTTCCAATTTTTGTAAAAATCCCTGATGGTTAGCCTTACTGATTTTGAATGGATAAAATTTATAGTAACCGATTCTGTATGTATCGGTTATTTTGGATTAATGATGTTATTTTAAGCAGCTCAGCGTTCCAGTTGTTGCAATATGTCACCTCATTCGCCTGTAATCCAAGTTCGATGCCATAATATAATCGGAATTCAAAATACGAAATTTCCAATAACCGAGCTTTCCATATACAACCAACCGTTAATTACTTTCGTAATATGCTATTTTCATTACCTGTAATCATTTTGAACCGGAATTTCAACAATAAAATATTTTCCAATTTTTGTAAAAATCCCTGATGGTTAGCCTTACTGATTTTGAATGGATAAAATTTATAGTAACCGATTCTGTATGTATCAGTTATTTTAGATTAATGATGTAATTTTAAGCAGGTCAGCGTTTAAGTTGTTGAAATACGTCGCCTCATTCGCCTGTAATCCAGGTTCGATGCCATAATATAACCGGAATTCAAAATACGAAATTTCCAATGACCGAGATTTCCATATACAATCAACCGTTAATTACTTTCGTAATACGCTATTCTCATTAGCTGTAATCATTTTGAACCGGAATTTCAACAATAAAATATTTTCCAATTTTTGTAAAAAATCCCTGATGGTTAGCCTTACTGATTTTGAATGGATAAAATTTATAGTAACCGATTCTGTATGTATCAGTTATTTTAGATTAATGATGTAATTTTAAGCAGCTCAGCGTTCCAGTTGTTGCAATATGTCGCCTCATTCACCTGTAATCCAAGTTCGATGCCATAATATAACCGGAATTCAAAATACGAAATTTCCAATAACCGAGCTTTCCATATACAACCAACCGTTAATTACTTTCGTAATATGCTATTTTCATTACCTGTAATCATTTTAAACCGGAATTTCCACAATAAAATATTTTCCAATTTTTGTAAAAATCTCTGATGGTTAGCCTTACTGATTTTGAATGGATAAAATTTATAGTAACCGATTCTGTATGTATCGGTTATTTTGGATTAATGATGTTATTTTAAGCAGCTCAGCGTTCCAGTTGTTGCAATATGTCGCCTCATTCACCTGTAATCCAGGTTCGATGCCATAATATAACCGGAATTCAAAATACGAAATTTCCAATAACCGAGCTTTCCATATACAACCAACCGTTAATTACTTTCGTAATATGCTATTTTCATTACCTGTAATCATTTTGAACCGGAATTTCAACAATAAAATATTTTCCAATTTTTGTAAAAATCCCTGATGGTTAGCCTTACTGATTTTGAATGGATACAATTTATAGTAACTGATTCTGTATGTATCGGTTATTTTGGATTAATGATGTTATTTTAAGCAGCTCAGCGTTCCAGTTGTTGCAATATGTCGCCTCATTCGCCTGTAATCCAGGTTCGATGCCATAATATAACCGGAATTCAAAATACGAAATTTCCAATAACCGAGCTTTCCATATACAACCAACCGTTAATTACTTTCGTAATATGCTATTTTCATTACCTGTAATCATTTTGAACCGGAATTTCAACAATAAAATATTTTCCAATTTTTGTAAAAAATCCCTGATGGTTAGCCTTACTGATTTTGAATGGATAAAATTTATAGTAACCGATTCTGTATGTATCAGTTATTTTAGATTAATGATGTAATTTTAAGCAGCTCAGCATTCCAGTTGTTGCAATATGTCGCCTCATTCACCTGTAATCCAAGTTCGATGCCATAATATAACCGGAATTCAAAATACGTAATTTCCAATAACCGAGCTTTCCATATACAACCAACCGTTAATTACTTTCGTAATATGCTATTTTCATTACCTGTAATCATTTTAAACCGGAATTTCAACAATAAAATATTTTCCAATTTTTGTAAAAATCCCTGATGGTTAGCCTTACTGATTTTGAATGGATAAAATTTATAGTAACTGATTCTGTATGTATCGGTTATTTTGGATTAATGATGTTATTTTAAGCAGCTCAGCGTTCCAGTTGTTGCAATATGTCGCCTCATTCACCTGTAATCCAGGTTCGATGCCATAATATAACCGGAATTCAAAATACGAAATTTCCAATAACCGAGCTTTCCATATACAACCAACCGTTAATTACTTTCGTAATATGCTATTTTCATTACCTGTAATCATTTTGAACCGGAATTTCAACAATAAAATATTTTCCAATTTTTGTAAAAATCCCTGATGGTTAGCCTTACTGATTTTGAATGGATAAAATTTATAGTAACCGATTCTGTATGTATCGGTTATTTTGGATTAATGATGTTATTTTAAGCAGCTCAGCGTTCCAGTTGTTGCAATATGTCGCCTCATTCACCTGTAATCCAGGTTCGATGCCATAATATAACCGGAATTCAAAATACGAAATTTCCAATAACCGAGCTTTCCATATACAACCAACCGTTAATTACTTTCGTAATATGCTATTTTCATTACCTGTAATCATTTTGAACCGGAATTTCAACAATAAAATATTTTCCAATTTTTGTAAAAATCCCTGATGGTTAGCCTTACTGATTTTGAATGGATAAAATTTATAGTAACCGATTCTGTATGTATCGGTTATTTTGGATTAATGATGTTATTTTAAGCAGCTCAGCGTTCCAGTTGTTGCAATATGTCGCCTCATTCGCCTGTAATCCAGGTTCGATGCCATAATATAACCGGAATTCAAAATACGAAATTTCCAATAACCGAGCTTTCCATATACAACCAACCGTTAATTACTTTCGTAATATGCTATTTTCATTACCTGTAATCATTTTGAACCGGAATTTCCACAATAAAATATTTTCCAATTTTTGTAAAAATCCCTGATGGTTAGCCTTACTGATTTTGAATGGATAAAATTTATAGTAACCGATTCTGTATATATCGGTTATTTTGGATTAATGATGTTATTTTAAGCAGCTCAGCGTTCCAGTTGTTGCAATATGTCGCCTCATTTGCCTGTAATCCAAGTTCGATGCCATCATATAACCGGAATTCAAAATACGAAATTTCCAATAACCGAGCTTTCCATATACAACCAACCGTTAATTACTTTCGTAATTTGCTATTTTCATTACCTGTAATCATTTTGAACCGGAATTTCCACAATAAAATATTTTCCAATTTTTGTAAAAATCCCTGATGGTTAGCCTTACTGATTTTGAATGGATAAAATTTATAGTAACCGATTCTGTATATATCGGTTATTTTGGATTAATGATGTTATTTTAAGCAGCTCAGCGTTCCAGTTGTTGCAATATGTCGCCTCATTTGCCTGTAATCCAAGTTCGATGCCATAATATAACCGGAATTCAAAATACGAAATTTCCAATAACCGAGCTTTCCATATACAACCAACCGTTAATTACTTTCGTAATATGCTATTTTCATTACCTGTAATCATTTTGAACCGGAATTTCCACAATAAAATATTTTCCAATTTTTGTAAAAATCCCTGATGGTAAGCCTTACTGATTTTGAATGGATAAAATTTATAGTAACCGATTCTGTATGTATCGGTTATTTTGGATTAATGATGTTATTTTAAGCAGCTCAGCGTTCCAGTTGTTGCAATATGTCGCCTCATTTGCCTGTAATCCAAGTTCGATGCCATAATATAACCGGAATTCAAAATACGAAATTTCCAATAACCGAGCTTTCCATATACAACCAACCGTTAATTACTTTCGTAATATGCTATTTTCATTACCTGTAATCATTTTGAACCGGAATTTCCACAATAAAATATTTTCCAAGTTTTGTAAAAATCCCTGATGGTTAGCCTTACTGATTTTGAATGGATAAAATTTATAGTAACCGATTCTGTATGTATCAGTTATTTTAGATTAATGATGTAATTTTAAGCAGGTCAGCGTTTAAGTTGTTGAAATACGTCGCCTCTTTCGCCTGTAATCCAGGTTCGATGCCATAATATAACCGGAATTCAAAATACGAAATTTCCAATAACCGAGCTTTCCATATACAACCAACCGTTAATTACTTTCGTAATATGCTATTTTCATTACCTGTAATCATTTTGAACCGGAATTTCAACAATAAAATATTTTCCAATTTTTGTAAAAATCCCTGATGGTTAGCCTTACTGATTTTGAATGGATAAAATTTATAGTAACTGATTCTGTATGTATCGGTTATTTTGGATTAATGATGTTATTTGAAGCATCTCAGCGTTCCAGTTGTTGCAATATGTCGCCTCATTCGCCTGTAATCCAGGTTCGATGCCATAATATAACCGGAATTCAAAATACGAAATTTCCAATAACCGAGCTTTCCATATGCAACCAACCGTTAATTACTTTAGTAATTTGCTATTTTCATTACCTGTAATCATTTTGAACCGGAATTTCAACAATAAAATATTTTCCAATTTTTGTAAAAATCCCTGATGGTTAACCATCAGGCTTAAGCCTTACTGATTTTGAATAGATAAAATTTATAGTAACCGATTCTGTATGTATCGGTTATTTTGGATTAATGATGTTATTTTAAGCAGCTCAGCGTTCCAGTTGTTGCAATATGTCGCCTCATTCGCCTGTAATCCAGGTTCGATGTCATAATATAACCGGAATTCAAAATACGAAATTTCCAATAACCGAGCTTTCCATATGCAACCAACCGTTAATTACTTTCGTAATATGCTATTGTCATTACTTGTAATCATTTTGAACCGGAATTTCAACAATAAAATATTTTCCAATTTTTGTAAAAATCCCTGATGGTTAGCCTTACTGATTTTGAATGGATAAAATTTATAGTAACCGATTCTGTATGTATCGGTTATTTTGGATTAATGATGTTATTTTAAGCAGCTCAGCGTTCCAGTTGTTGCAATATGTCGCCTCATTCGCCTGTAATCCTTGTTCGATGCCATAATATAATCGGAATTCAAAATACGAAATTTCCAATAACCGAGCTTTCCATATACAACCAACCGTTAATTACTTTCGTAATATGCTATTGTCATTACCTGTAATCATTTTGAACCGGAATTTCAACAATAAAATATTTTCCAATTTTTGTAAAAATCCCTGATGGTTAGCCTTACTGATTTTGAATGGATAAAATTTATAGTAACCGATTCTGTATGTATCGGTTATTTTGGATTAATGATGTTATTTTAAGCAGCTCAGCGTTCCAGTTGTTGCAATATGTCGCCTCATTCGCCTGTAATCCTTGTTCGATGCCATAATATAATCGGAATTCAAAATACGAAATTTCCAATAACCGAGCTTTCCATATACAACCAACCGTTAATTACTTTCGTAATATGCTATTGTCATTACCTGTAATCATTTTGAACCGGAATTTCAACAATAAAATATTTTCCAATTTTTGTAAAAATCCCTGATGGTTAGCCTTACTGATTTTGAATGGATAAAATTTATAGTCACCGATTCTGTATGTATCGGTTATTTTGGATTAATGATGTTATTTTAAGCATCTCAGCGTTCCAGTATTTGCAATATGTCGCCTCATTCGCCTGTAATCCAGGTTCGATGCCATAATATAACCGGAATTCAAAATACGAAATTTCCAATAACCGAGCTTTCCATATACAACCAAACGTTAATTACCTTCGTAATATGCTATTTTCATTATTTATAATCATTTTGAGCTGATCTACCGTTACCTGTCTATACAACGGAATCAAAAGTAATATTCTCCATCTAAAAAAATGTTGGTACTAAAACCGCCATTTTTATACTTCATAAAAGTTTGTTTTTTTATTTACAGAATAATCAATATTTTCTATTTATCGTTTTATAATTATTTTAAATTTATTTATTTTATAATATATAATGTCATAATTTATTTTAATTTTACAATAATTTGCAATTTTTGAATAATATTTACAAAATTTATTAAATTTAAAATCAATTAATTATGTCATTTATTTATTTTATAATATGATTAGGATTATTAAATTATTATTTTTTGTTTTTTTTTTAATTTTATTTATAATGTAAAATATAATTTAAATATTTTTTTTTGTTCTTAAAAATTATAATTCTATAATAATTATGATTATTTTATAATTAATTATATATCATTAAACTATTCAAATTTTTGTTTATGTATATTATTTATACTTGGTATTATTATTGCTAACGTTATTAAATTGGAAAGTTTTTATTTTAAATTTGTTTTGTTGAAGTTTTAAAATTGGTACGCTTTGCAATAATCGCTGGAAATAAATAAATGAATGTACTTTAAATAAGTAGGTACATAATGAAATAAATTCTAAGAAATTGTATTGTTGCATTAAGTATGTTGTACCTATACAGTATACATATATAACGATTACAGGTATATAATTATGTTTAATTTAAGTACTTGCGAATATACATGTTATGTGCATTATATTCAACCTTACACAGTAATCTTGAGGATTTCATTGGTCATGTATCTATAATAGCCTCACGACATATCACGATTCGAATTACAATTTTGCACAAGTGGTTATTATATTCAGCACCATTTGCATGTAATAAATACGTTTAATTGTCGTTTTATGTTTTCATGTATCATTGCATACTTGAAATGATACCTTGTAGCAACTTTTAACAACTTACAGTTTTTACTTGAAATGAATATAATTTTTGAAATACATCAATTCTAGGATATTACAAATTTTCTCTTCTCTCCAGTCCCTCTAAAAGTCTGGCATTATTTCCAAACTCAATCTCAAAATCTCAAAACATATAGATGGTACGACATAACTAATTCTGATAATTTTTTCTGGATCCATTTTGGGTTTACTCATACTTTACAAGATGTAAAAAAATTAAAAACACTAAAACAGCCATGGGATTTTGTTGCATCGGATGTTGCATAATCATGTCAATGGTCACTGGTCAGTTGACATTTTGAATTATAGAATCTAAGTCAAAAGTAGCGCTTACCAAATCCAAATCAACACCACCCCCGGAGTTAGACCAGAAATAATTCTTTTTTTTCTATATACCAGAATTAAAAGTGTAATTCAGCAAGCATTATATACCGGGTGAGTTTTTTAAGCTGAAACTTTCAAATATCTCGGAAAATAAGCCCTCTACGATAAAAAATGACCATTATCAAAATTAAATCATTCTGGAGGGGAAATGCATTAGTGCTATAATTAGGACGCCCCGCTCTTGTTTGTAAGGGGGGTGGGAGGCAACTTGGAAACTAAGATAGGAACCCCTATTTTTTATTGCAGATTCGGATTCTACGGCTGAAAGTACAAAAAAAGAACAAAAAAAAATAAAAACAAAAAAAATAAAAACAAAAATTATAATGTAGTCGCATGTTCCTATGCAAAATCATCACAGAATCGTATGCATAATGTTCTCAGTAGGAGAAATGAAATTTAATATCGTCTATTACAGCGCCATATTCCATGAATCGAAAAAAATATTTCAAACAAATCCTACGTACTTTTAGCCGTAGAATCCGAATCTGCAATAAAAAATAAGGGTTCCTATCTTAGTTTCCAAGTTGCCTCCCGCCCCCTTACAAACGTAGGCGGGGGGTCCTAATTTTACCACTAATGTATTGCCCTTCCAGAATGATTTAATTTTGATAATGGTCATTTTTATCGTAGAGGGCTTATTTTCCGAGATATTTGAAAGTTTCAGCTTGAAAAACTCACCCGGTATATAACCCCAAACCGCAGAGCTAATCAAAAAAACAGCTAACGGACAAGGATCCTGTATTACAGAAGAAATTAAAACGTGTGTGTTTAACAATTTAAAATTTAGTCAACAAGTATATAAAACTAATTTAATTGTTGTGTTTTAAATTATACATAAAATTGGGGATTATAAGTGTTTATCATAATCCATTCCAAGCACGGCAATTGTTAATAAGCCCATAGCCCCGTCTAAATTAATTCACAAATGAGTGTGTAACGAAACCCCGGTTTTCAAAATCACGGTTTGTCAAAATCCCGTTTTTTTATAAATCCAAGTTTTCAAAATCCCAGTTTTATATAAAAGAAATCCCAATTTTTAGGAAATCTCGGTTTGAATTTTTAAAATTTGACATGTGGGAATATTGGACTCTTAAATGATTTTTTGACAAAATTCAAAAATGTGTTTCCAATAAAGTTCTAGAAAATGGCTAATAGGGTTAGAATTTGGCAATTTCTTAACAGTATTTGTTGAAATTGGATACGTGCGATGAAAATGAGATTCTAAAATGATTTTTCGATAAAGCGGTCAATAGAGATGGAACTAGGCCATTTCTAAACTGAGTTTGTTGAAATTCTATACGTGCGATGGAAATCGATTTCTTAAATGATTTTTTGATAAAGTTCTGAAATATGGCCATCGCTATGGAACTAGGCCATTTTTTAACCGATTTAGTTGAAATTCGCCATGTGGGTCCTAAATGGGATTCAAAAAATGAATTTTTGATAATGTACTAGAATAAGGAGGATAGGAATGAAACCTGACGATTTCTTAACCGATTATGTCGAAAATCGACATGTGGGATCCTAATGGGATTTTAAAATGAAGTTTGATAAAGTCCTGGAATATTGTCATTAAAGATGGATTTAGGCCATTTTTTAATCGGTAATGTTGAAATTCATCACGTGCGATGGAAATGGGGATTTTAAAGGAGCTTTTGATAAAGCTGTGCATAATGGTCAATAGAGATGTAATTTGGCCATTTGTTAATCGATTATGTTCAAATTTGACACGATCTAAATGGGATTATTAATGATTTTTTGATAAAGCTCTGCGTATTTGGAGAAAAAAGGCGATATATTTCAGAACTTAGTCAAAAAATCATTTTAGAATCTTTTTTCAGATCACACATCTCAAATTTTATCATAATCTGTCAAGAAATAGCCAAGTTCTGTCGCTAATGGCCATATTCTAGAGCTTTAGCAAAAAATCATTTTAGAATCCCATTTAGACCTTACTTGTAGAGTTTTAACATAATGAATAAAAAAGAAAAACTAGTAAAACTGCTTCTCTATTCCAGATATGTTTTTGAACCCTGCTCTCCTGGAGTTTTTTTTTTCTTAAGGCCCTCGTAGGGCTAAACGGAAGAAGAGGAATTATTGTAGCCTCTACAATTCTGTATGATATCAAAGGGCTGAATGTCGAAGGATCGAATGTCATGTATCACTGACTGGATACGAGGAATTTTGACATTCGGGCAAAACATCTTATTTTTATGTTAAAATATTCATAGTCCGGCCTTCCCAAATTAATAAAAAATATTTTTTTTCAAAATTAAGACTTTAGAACTATAGAAGAAAAGAAAACCGGGATATTGAAAACCGGGATTTCGCAGTACACCCTAATTTTATACGTCACCGGTTGGTTCAGAATAATTAAATATTTTTCTTTACGATGACAATGCCGGCATATTTATTGCCAGAATTATAAAATGTTTCCCAGGCGAGCTCCACTACCCAAAGATGAGATAATTATGTTTAGTCAAAATAATACTCAATTTTGTACTGGTAATTTTGGCTGTTGTTTCTTTATAAAAAGAGTACTAGAAGTTGAAAAAGCGGGTAAATCGGCAGAGCATTTAATTCAGCTATAGAACTCGGTATCATATTATTCCTTTTGTCAAAATTTTTGTTCACACGTCGAATTTCTTAATAAAACTGTTAAAGCCATACTCGATAGTTGAAGGAGAAGCTCCACTACGACTACTTTATAGCAAGAGTCAAGAATACAAAGCATGTTCTAATACTATTCTGGTTTTTATAGTTGCGAGTATATCGCCTTCAACTTTAAGCCACTGTAGCAATTCGACTTTAAACGATTATTACATGACTGTATACTATACTTTGTCATCAATTAAAAATCCATAATCACTACAAAGACCCGGGTATATAAATGTGAGTTGAATGTATTTCGTACGGGACTTTCATTACACAGGTGTTCTAGTTGGATTGTGCATTTGTGATCGCGTGAGTAATCTTTTTTATAAGTAGCTGTTTTAGTTCATGCTGATAGTTTAAAGCGTGATATTGAAAATATAAGATTAAAACATTGACATGGAGTTAAAAGAAATATCATATCTTTCGAGTGCTCAAATGGCAAGGTAATTAAATGTATTTAAATTTGCATACTATATAAGCCAAAATGTTACCCAGAATTTACTATGTAAAACGTTTTGATTATTTATTAGACTCTCGTACAAAGAACGGCAATATATTTGCAAAATGTTGTGGAATATTTAGCTTCATAATTTGAAGATGATCCTTGTGAAGGCGATGAAAATATCGACCCAGATTTTTTTCCTTCGGATGATGTCGACTATTCGGATGGCGGAGATTATCGAGAGGTGTGATTTTAAAGCCGAAGATAATCATAATTTGAGCATTGATATTATGGTAAAATTAATATCGGTAAAGATGGAACCAAAAGAAGAAAATATTCCAAATTTACAAAGGTTAATGGCGTATAACATAATACGTGATTCATCTTTTATTGTGTCCAATCCTAACACCAAAATTTTGTTAGATTAACATGCAATTTGTGCTTTGTTTGACGCATCCATGCAGAACATAATTTGTAGACATAAACAAATAGAAAGGCGGTAAAAGAATTTACAAAATGGAATGTGGCAAATCCGAATGAAGAAATAAAAATCTGGGTGCTTATGAATGAAGAGGAGCTCTCTGCATATATAGGAATTCTGATTGTTATTGGGACACAAAGATCAAATTTAACGCATTTTATTCGATTTCATTTCGATGTCACCAGAAATTCTAGAATGAAAACTGATAAGGCAGCACCTATTTCGGAAATTTTTGAAATGCTAAATGCCAACCTAAAAAGCAATTATACAGACCAATTGAAAGCATAACCATCGATGAGCAGCTGTTCCCCTTCAGAGGGCGAACGAAATTCACGCAATACATGCTTTCTAGGAAGGTTTATTGTCGAAATTTGGATTTGGAAGAAAAATTGTTTAATGCTTATACGTGCCAAAAAACAATAAATCTGTTGTGATATACTATCTACACAGCATAATGCTAGCGTTTCCGGTTCAAAATGTAAAACCAGATATAATTTTATATTACTATTCAACTATTGCCAGTGAAGTTTATCCTAATTTAATCTTAAATAGTAAAAATGGCGGTTAGTACTAATTTAGGAAAAACTTCAAACTTCTACTGACAAGTATGAAGTTTATACTATAATTCAAAATAAAACAAAATGTGAAGATGTATTAGTGATTTGCGAATATTTTGGCGATTTTACAAAATTGTATAGGGTTACAAATAAATTAAATTCACAACGTTTATTTAGGTTCAATTTGATTAAAATTCATTATTCTAATCACAGCAAAATTGTGGAGAAATTATTAATTATTATTATGAAGTAACTAAACATCGTTCACAGATTTAAAAAAAAAAAATACAAGTAGGGTCAAATAACAGTGGGAATTTTCGGAAAATAATAATCGATAAGTCATTACGCATTTTATTTCTTCAAAGTGCTCAAAAAAAAGAAAGATGATTAAATTCCTATACAGGTACTCTACTAGTGCGAACCAAAATAAAATTCTAATGAATGTTAAATAGATAAAACCACATTCTTGTGAAACCTGGCATTTCCAAGAAATCTTGATTCTTAATAATTTCATATCCCAAAATTTTAACCGGTTGCCAAACTCGCCATAATAATAACTAGGTACACCAATATGGAGCTCGCATATTTAAAACGACGTTCAATTAAAGAATGGAATTTCTTAGTAAATGTGATTCTAAGAAAATCCAAATCTCAAGATTTTCACCGATCGGGAAACTTTCCACTATAATATTTTGGTACACCTATGTGTGCACTCTACTTGGGTCAACCCGATTAAAATTCAAACGGGCCTCGCATATCTAAAACGACAAGTCGTGTCGAATGTCGTTTTAGATATGCGAGCCCCATTAGAGTTTTAATCAGGTTGAGACAAGTGGAGTGAACACATAGGTGTACCAAAATATTATAGTGGCAAGTTTTCCGATCGGTGAAAATATTGCGATATGAATTTTCTTAGAGTCAAATTTACTAAGAAATTCCGCTCTTCAATTGAATGTCGTTTTAGATATGTGAGCTCCATTAGAATGAACAATTTTGTTCTAGTTTTTTATCTTCGACGATACATTTGGGTCTACTTAATTTTTATACTGACATGTTTTTTGATCGTTCATAATTTTATGGTTCGAAATATATTTTAGTATATAAAATTAATATAATTTAATTTAGAGCTATACATATTGTTAATTTTTTATTTATTTTTAAACTTTTATAAACGTCTATAATTATATGTAAACATTGTTGTATTTAATTTAAAATTGTGAATTAAATAAATAAATATTTAAATAATTATTTCAATAGAAATAATTTTTCGCCTAAATGACTGCTTTAAACTAATACACTCTCATTAATTTTTGTTTTTGTTGGTTTAGGATTAATTTAGTATAAACTTCAATTGGGTATTCAACTAAAGGTGCAGCATAAACATAATGCTTTCCCAATATACAACAAAGAGAAAGACCAACAGGTGGCGACTGGCAATATTGTTTAACATTATTGACACTGCGTGAAGCACAACATGAAAACGGATCGACGTAGGCAGTTTCTTGAAAAATTAGGTGAATACTTTTAAATGCCTTTGCCAAAAAACGAGTTCATATTCCAAGGGGTTTGATCCATTTTGCAACAAGAAGTGCCATACAATGAGTTCTATGTGTTTGTATTGAGGAATTTTCAGAGCCCTAGAACGTTCCATTCGTACCAGATGATTTAATCGCTAGAGATGCATCTGGTCGACACACACACAAAGGTTCATGCTAATGCTATATGTGCTATAAGGAAGAATCAAGAAACAGACCTACAAGAACAATTAGATTTTAGTTTTTTATACATGTATTTTTATAATTTTTTTTTTTTTATTCTATATTTTGAATACTACTTACTACTGAAATAAAAAATATAGATAACAAAATCGAAATATTTCAGAACACAAACATACTCACTATTTTAATTGGAAGATCAATATTTGCAGGCTTTATATAAAACAATTAAATTTGGGATAAATTTAATAAAATTTGGAAGAAGTTTCATACAAAATATATAGACCAACGAATTATATACCAGATATATCCTGTGACGTTGGTCGAAAATGTGTAAATTTAAAAAAAGTACTTAAACATACATAATTTTTCGAACTACCTGAATTTTCATAAATTTCAAACAAATTGAGCCAGTGAGTCGGAACCGATTTATAATTGGTTAAAAAGCCAGGGAGAAATTCAAATGTGAAAATCATTATTTTACCGACAAGGTGAAGGTTATACTATACATGTAATTTAATCATTAATAAAAATTAAATTTTGAGCTAGACTGTTTAAATGTGAGAATTAACAAAAAAAAAAATTACCTTCGTTCAGGATCTTAGGGATTCCTTAAAATAATTCAAAAATATTTAGGCATTCTCCTGTAATGGTGTATTTAGCGTTTTGTATTAAAACTATTGTTCGGCTCTCTGTTTTCCTAAATCCAATAAAAGTTGTCTTAATTTTATAAAATTGCTGTTTTGTAATTAGAGTTTATTAAATGCTTCAACTTGTGTTCAAGCAAACCGACCACTAATGCATTAACTTGAAATCAAAAAGATCACTGTAACTTGTATAAGGTGCTCTAAACCTGAAATGAGATATAGTGGCATTTAAAAATGGATCGTTAAAAAATATAAATGGCCTTTAGCTGATGAACTAGTTGAATGCAACTGAAATGTACAGTAATCCAATTTTAATTGAGTTTGATTCCAGTCAAGTCTACGGTTCAATGAATTAAAAAGTACATTTGATTTATCTACTATTTCCAGCGATAAAAGCGTAAAATAAATTTTGTTATAGATAATTAAATGAAATTAAGTACAAGAGAGTGCTAAAACCTACAATCTGAGTGTTTTATTTACACAAAAGAAAAAAAAATACTGTACGCAATGTAAAGAGCCTTAAAATTAATAATCCTTTTTAAACAATTGTTTGCACTTAAGACAATATACTATATTAGTAGTTTGCTGTATATCACAAATAAATAAAATAAAATTTGGAATAAAATATGTATACGTAAAAAAGTAGTATTATATCACAATAACAGTATTTCAGCAGCCAGCTGTATGTGGTTCGGCCCACGGTTGAAGACCATGTAGTGCGGCTAGTGGTTGTCCACCCGGCGTTTGTTGATTACCCGACATGCTGGATGGTGGTGGTCCCGTAGAAAATCCTTTACTTAATGCTTCCGCTTGTAATGAGAGCATTAATCGATTTGCTGCTTGTCGTTCCGCTTCACGTTCCTCGGCTGTTTGTCTTCTGGAACGAAAGGATCAAAACCAAACGAAAACAATAAATATACATGTGTCTCTGTATGTGTGTGTGTGATATTACATAATATTTTTAATATATTTTTAATTAAAAACTAAAATAAGCATATATCATATACACAAAATATAGTTCATTTATTATTTATAGTGTTATCATCTCATTGTTATCACTATAGTCTGTATATATTTTATCTGTTAAATTTTATCATAAAATATTTTTGTGAAATGTTGATACATTTGAGGATACAAGAGGATGGGTATCATATAAATTGAGTAAATATATTATGTTATAATCATAGGGGGTTTATATTTATTAAATAAATTAAGTTTGTTTCTAATATTTATTGTGTGTGCAAGTAAAATTTATGCTAGAACTACCTCCGTATTAATAATACGTATTTAAATAAAATTGGGCTCAACCGGGATTTGAACCCGGGACCTCTCGCACCCAAAGCGAGAATCATACCCCTAGACCATTGAGCCGCTTGTTATAATGTCCAGCAGTATACAACAAAAATGTTGTAATGTTGATATCAAGTGAAAGTTTAACAGTGAAACTCGAGTGCTGTATAATAAATTATTTATCAATTTATTGCTCGCGCCGATATAGCAAAACAAAATGTTTAGCAAAAATAATCAATTTGTACAATAAATTAATAAAATTACAATAAATAATTTGTATAGGCACCTAAGTTATCAATTTTGTTGAACATAAATATAGTTGTTGTAAAAACATAGATTTTTAAAGATAAACGAAAAGTGATAACGCGACGGGAAACAAGATATACCGCTGAGCGCTGTTCTCTTTAGAGTTATAAATTTTTATTGAATAAATGTGTTAATCAAATTTTATTTTTTACTGTGATTGAATAATAATATTTCTAATAATTTATTGATTAGTTTCTGTGTGGTCTTATGTTACAAAATAGATACATTATTAGTTTGCATAAAATGGATCAAGGTTGTAGAGATCAAAGATCGTTGAATTTTCAGGATGAGTGCAGGAACGGTATCATATGAAATTCAGCAATAATCGTGTTTTTTGACGCTTGATCTGATCGTATTTCATGAAAAAGCACTAAGAGGTTTATTAAGTATATTGAAAATCAAAATTTGTGATAGAAAACTAAATTTAGATGTTCAAATTTGAACTGATCCGGTTCAATGGGTCTCATGAAATAAAGTTGAAAGTTTGAAAGTTTGTCAAAGTTAGCGTTACACATTAAAGCAATATTATATCTGTTAAAAAATAGGACACTCCTAATAAGCCAATGATCGATTACATACATATACAAATATGTATATCAATTTTGAAGACGCCCAACAGATGGGCAATCGCAATGATCCGCTGATCAGTGCTAAACGTTAAGTGGCATAAGACTACTACAAGGGCAATATAAGGCTTTATGCACTAAAGTCAGTGGCCTGGCAATTTCTTATAGCATTATTGATGATGATATTTACTGTTATTCTTGGCATATAAAATATTAATCTATTATGTCATAAAATAAAAATAAACATACAAATATTTTTAATCTGTGTGTTCTTATTGATGAAGCTTCTTATTAATACTGCAGATTTTCTCTCAGACATGAATCGCATCGTACGATTTCGTAATGATATCATAATAGATTTTAATCTTTCGGATATGGGTCTAGGATTTTACCCTATCCCCTCCCCTGGCATTATCACCCGTGGATATCACCTGTGAACACTTAGTTCCGAGCTTTACTTTCATTTTCCCTATTAAAACAATTACTATATGTCAAAGTGTCATAAAATTTAAAAAGTGTCGTAAAATTTCGTACAAAGTAGTAACACCGTGTCGTCTAAGATCTGTTTTAAAATTTTATCATTTACTTATTCGCCCAATACTCAAAACCTTTTAAATATATTAGTGTGGCGCAACTTCTAGCAATATTTACTTTATGTGTGAGTACATGTACGAAGTTTTCATAGTACCAAAAATTTGATTATGGCCATGTGATTAAAATAAATGTTAACTGTCCAGGATCAACGATAATTTAAAGCCTAACCTTTTCTGTTGAAATTTTGGTATTTTATTCTCCTCCAAATATACTAGGTGGCCAAGTAGAAACTTTGCTTTTTTGGTCAAATCCATCTTTATTGAAAAAACAGTTACAAACATTCGCATAAACCCACTAATTTTTCCCCCTTTAACCATTTATTTCTTCGCTGTTATTTCTCGATCAATTGTTCTAACGGGAACTTGCCTGCACTGCACTAAAAACAAAATTACAGTACGGCGAAATATACAAAATAAAACCAAAAATCTTCTAGCAGTCAGTATTTGTAGAGACACTCGTTTAAACGAAGTACGTGAAAAGTGATTTTTAAATGCGTATGCCGTTTTTGTATTTTTTTTCCACACGTGTACGTATACAAATCCTATTGGAATATTTATTTTCCTATGAGATTCTGATTGAGTTTGCCTGTGTTAGTAAATGGAGTACACTGTTATGAATTTAGAAATTACATAATAGAACAAAATCTAACCATTTCATCATTTTCATTTAATTTTAATGAACAAAATATTTTAAAAAGAGATATAAATTAATAAAACTTGTATTGATAAAGTATAAGAATTATTTTACATACATAAGTTATCAAAGTTGCAAACCTTTTAATAGACAGTCTAAATTACAACCATTTTATTACAATAAATAATTAATATTGTCATGAGAATTCTGATTAGATTTATTATTTCTTTTTTATTTTAACATTTTCGTCCAAACTAAAATTATGAATAAAAAAAATTCGTTGCAAATTTGCTGATCTGGTTAGGAAGTGGCAATCAAGCTGGCTGGATGACCAATTTATTAGCCTGTTAGAAGTGCTTACGGAACCTGAGTCCAAATCTTTGGGAAAGGATGTTAATGGCCGTTTACCATTTTCGTCCAAATTCAAATTATGATAAAAAAATTCATTGCAAATTTACGGATCTGGTTAGGAAGTGGCAATCAGGCTAGCTGGATGATCAATTTAGTAGCCTATTAGAATTTTTTACGGAACCTGGGTCCAAATTTCTGGGAAGGGGTGTTAATGGCCGTTTATCATTTTCGTCCAAACTCAAATTATGAATAAAAAATTCGTTGCAAATTTGCTGATCTGGTTAGGAAGTGGCAATCAGGCTGGCTGGATGATCAATTCATTAGCCTGTTAGAATTGCTTACGGAACCTGAGTCCAAATTTCTGGGAAGGGGTGTTAATGACCGTTTACCATTTTAGTACAAACTCAAATTATGAATAAAAAAATTCGTTACAAATTTGCTGATCTGGTTAGGAAGTGGCAATTAGGCTAGCTAGATGATCAATTCAGTAGCCTATTAGAAGTGCTTACGGAACCTGAGTGCAAATCTCTGGGAAGGGGTATTAATGGCTTTACCGTTTTTGTCCAAACTCAAATTATGAATAAAAAAATTCATTGCAAATTTACGGATCTGGTTAGGAAGTAGCAATCAGGCTGGCTGGATGACCAATTTATTAGCCTGTTAGAAGTGCTTACGGAACCTGAGTCTAAATCTCTGGGAGGGGTATTAATGGCTTTACCATTTTAGTCCAAACTCAAATTATCAATAAAAAAAATTCGTTGCAAAATTCCTGATCTGGTTAGGAAGTGGCAATTAGGCTGGCTGGATGATCAAATTAGTAGCCTATTAGAAGTGCTTACGGAACCTGAGTCCAAATCTTTGGGAAAGGATGTTAATGGCCGTTTACCATTTTCGTCCAAATTCAAATTATGATAAAAAAATTCGTTGCAAATTTACGGATCTGGTTAGGAAGTGGCAATCAGGCTAGCTGGATGATCAATTTAGTAGCCTATTAGAATTGTTTACGGAACCTGGGTCCAAATTTCTGGGAAGGGGTGTTAATGGCCGTTTATCATTTTCGTCCAAACTCAAATTATGAATAAAAAATTCGTTGCAAATTTGCTGATCCGGTTAGGAAGTGGCAATCAGGCTGGCTGGATGATCAATTCATTAGCCTGTTAGAAATGCTTACGGAACCTTAGTCCAAATTTCTGGGAAGGGGTGTTAATGACCGTTTACCATTTTAGTACAAACTCAAATTATGAATAAAAAAATTCGTTACAAATTTGCTGATCTGGTTAGGAAGTGGCAATTAGGCTAGCTAGATGATCAATTCAGTAGCCTATTAGAAGTGCTTACGGAACCTGAGTGCAAATCTCTGGGAAGGGGTATTAATGGCTTTACCGTTTTTGTCCAAACTCAAATTATGAATAAAAAAATTCATTGCAAATTTGCTGATCTGGTTAGGAAGTAGCAATCAGGCTGGCTGGATGACCAATTTATTAGCCTGTTAGAAGTGCTTACGGAACCTGAGTTCAAATCTCTGGGAAGGGATGTTAATGGCAGTTTACCATTTTCGTCCAAACTCAAATTATGAATAAAAAAAATTCGTTGCATATTTTATGATCTGGTTAGGAAGTGGCAATCAGGCTGGCTAAATGATCAATTTAGTAACCTCTTAGAAGTGCTTACGGAACCTGAGTCCAAATCTCTGGGAAGGGGTGTTAATGGCCGTTTACCATTTACGTTCAAAATCAAATTATGAATAAAAAAATTCGTTACAAATTTGCTGATCTGGTTAGGAAGTGGCAATTAGGCTAGCTAGATGATCAATTCAGTAGCCTATTAGAAGTGCTTACGGAACCTGAGTGCAAATCTCTGGGAAGGGGTATTAATGGCTTTACCGTTTTTGTCCAAACTCAAATTATGAATAAAAAAATTCATTGCAAATTTACGGATCTGGTTAGGAAGTAGCAATCAGGCTGGCTGGATGACCAATTTATTAGCCTGTTAGAAGTGCTTACGGAACCTGAGTCTAAATCTCTGGGAGGGGTATTAATGGCTTTACCATTTTAGTCCAAACTCAAATTATCAATAAAAAAAATTCGTTGCAAAATTCCTGATCTGGTTAGGAAGTGGCAATTAGGCTGGCTGGATGATCAAATTAGTAGCCTATTAGAAGTGCTTACGGAACCTGAGTCCAAATCTTTGGGAAAGGATGTTAATGGCCGTTTACCATTTTCGTCCAAATTCAAATTATGATAAAAAAATTCGTTGCAAATTTACGGATCTGGTTAGGAAGTGGCAATCAGGCTAGCTGGATGATCAATTTAGTAGCCTATTAGAATTGTTTACGGAACCTGGGTCCAAATTTCTGGGAAGGGGTGTTAATGGCCGTTTATCATTTTCGTCCAAACTCAAATTATGAATAAAAAATTCGTTGCAAATTTGCTGATCCGGTTAGGAAGTGGCAATCAGGCTGGCTGGATGATCAATTCATTAGCCTGTTAGAAATGCTTACGGAACCTTAGTCCAAATTTCTGGGAAGGGGTGTTAATGACCGTTTACCATTTTAGTACAAACTCAAATTATGAATAAAAAAATTCGTTACAAATTTGCTGATCTGGTTAGGAAGTGGCAATTAGGCTAGCTAGATGATCAATTCAGTAGCCTATTAGAAGTGCTTACGGAACCTGAGTGCAAATCTCTGGGAAGGGGTATTAATGGCTTTACCGTTTTTGTCCAAACTCAAATTATGAATAAAAAAATTCATTGCAAATTTGCTGATCTGGTTAGGAAGTAGCAATCAGGCTGGCTGGATGACCAATTTATTAGCCTGTTAGAAGTGCTTACGGAACCTGAGTTCAAATCTCTGGGAAGGGATGTTAATGGCAGTTTACCATTTTCGTCCAAACTCAAATTATGAATAAAAAAAATTCGTTGCATATTTTATGATCTGGTTAGGAAGTGGCAATCAGGCTGGCTAAATGATCAATTTAGTAACCTCTTAGAAGTGCTTACGGAACCTGAGTCCAAATCTCTGGGAAGGGGTGTTAATGGCCGTTTACCATTTACGTTCAAAATCAAATTATGAATAAAAAAATTCGTTACAAATTTGCTGATCTGGTTAGGAAGTAGCAATTAGGTTGGCTTGATGATCAATTTAGTAGCCTATTAGAAGTGCTTACGGAACCTGAGTTCAAATCTCTCCAATATATAACAATCGGATATTTAATTGTACAATAAACATTTTTATTGTATTTTAAATACAAATTCGTATTCCCAGCTGGATTCAGATAAGAAATTAAAATAAATCATGTACGCAGAAACCAATCGAAATATTTTAGTACATTAAAATATTTAGTACGAAGCGTTGATCTTTCATCCGCTAGATGTCACTAGAATGCGGTTTTATAATTTTAAAATTTAGTGTTGTGACAGTATATGTATATGGCCAAATCAAAAACTATTAAATTGGTGTGTATGAAGGTTTATAAAATGTAAACACATCATTTAAATACTGACGGCAAAATAAATTTTATTATTATGAACGGGAAATTTGTTTATTTATCTTCACTTTTAATCAATTGCTTTTGCACTTTTAGGTAGCGATCATTGGTTCATTCGCAATGGTTATTTTCTTACTCAAAAATCACAATCCAGTAAAAGTTGTTGAAATGATTAATTATAGGTATTCAACCTATTTATTTGAGCAAACATTAAAGGATAATGTTTAGATAAGTTGATTCAATATTTTTATAAGCTTGCATAAAAATTGAATAGAATCAACGACATAATATGACTATGTATAGATACTTGGATGTGTCAAACATGTTTATTGTTTTGAGTGAAGCTTTTGCTCAGTTTTTACAGTACCCTTGCGCAAAATGAATTCACATTACCTTTGTGAACCAAAATACTTTGAAGAATACGAGCGCCCCTTTATACTTTAAAAACTCTTTCTTCATCTTACGTTTAAAGTTGGACTGCGTAGCAACATTGTGTATAGCATGCTAATAATCTTTTTATAATTTGATAATTTACACAAAAAACTTTTATTCCACAATGAAACATATTTTTCAGTAAAAAAGAGTTATATAGAAATAAAATTTTGCCACATATCAAAATGAAACATAAAAAAAATCTGAAAAATTCTACTCTATAAAATCTCTTTATATGTATTGGAGTGTTGTCATAATAAATGCAAAACATACTAACCTAAGTATTTTTTTATAGAAACATTCTAACTAAACTTACATGAAACAGGATTTGACAAGAAATATTTCTCGCACATTAAGATCGTTTATGTTTGGCCTCGATGTACCCAATTGGCTTCGATGTACAAGATGGAAAATGTAAATTTGAGTAAAAATTAAATTTTTTGCTCAATACATTTTGAAAATAAATGTTTTATGTCGCAGGCAAAATAGAATTGGTGAATATGTTTAAGAAACGAGTCATTCTCTTGTTGGTTAAATATCCAGCGACAAAATTTGACGGCAATGAAAATAAAATTAAGTTAAATAGGAACAATAACTATTTGCATACACACATGTTTAAATATACAATACATTGTCCTTAAAGAAAAAAATAAATAATTTTTTTTATATTGGATGAATAAAAATATAATTCAATTGACTCTTTTTATTTTATTTTAACTTCCTATGAAGTTAGGTGCATTCGGTGGAAACACATTCTAAATAGGGCCCTGTTGATTTATTCGCTTTCTCTTTTACCCTCCGAATTTGCGACGCTTGACAGCTGCTTTCATTCTATATAATCTATTTCTATGAATCTTTACCGCCGTTGTTGCAATCTGGTGGATAACAATAAGTATAAAAACCATATTTCCGGTTTTGATGTCCCAAATCATTTCGTACACAAATAAAAAATAATGAAATTTGGTGAGTTTTACGAATATTTGTATCCACATTTTTGTGGATTTTTGTTCACATTTTTTTGTTGCCACATTTGCATGAGGCATGCTATTCTTACAATAAAAATGAAAGTGTAATTCGGTTAGTGTTATACGGTTAAAGATTTGTTCATTGGGAAGTCGGGGGGGGGGGGGGGGGGGGGGGGCTAATGGGCTAATTAGTCGATTTGGGGCAAGAAACTCAGTTTCGACAGCTCAACTTAAATAATTTTGTTATTTTTAATGTTTATCGTTGCTATTTGCACATTTGAATGCACATGCACAAATGAAATAAAATGCACCTGTTTTAATTATGGGAGTAAACATTTATTATATATACATATATGTAGTAGCATTGGTATTCCTAAACAGAGTAGATATTTGTTTTTAATTATATTAATTTACTAATTTAATTATATTATATTCCAGTATGCAATTTTTCCAATGCGTACGAAAACAGCTCCAATTCCACACTACATTCCGTACTACAAATTATCAAAGACACAAAAAACCCGATTTTCAGTAAAAATAATTTTCTTTTCCTAACCATTTTTTTTTTTTGATATTTTATGAGATTTGATTTGTATATTCTGTTTCGTGTGACAATGACATGTATGGTTTTTCTTTTTTATAAAACTTTTTTTTGTTTTATATTCGAAATGTTGTGTTTAAATTAGTAAAGATTTTTTTTATTAATTTTAAGTCTTTTCTAATTATGCTCGTATTTCGTCATCATCCCGATAAACAACAATGGTCTAAACCGGTAATAAAATAAATTTCAATCATTTAATACAAATTTACTTTTGATACTGACGATTTTGATGTGTTTTTTTTAAGATGGATGCCGAGTGAGCAAAGTAAATACATAGTTGGGATTTATTTTGTTTAAATTAAGCAAATATAATGTGTATTATACATGTATTACAAAATAAAAATAAATAAATTTTAAAATAAAATACAACAAAAATTTCTTTAATTTCAAAATAAAACCACAACGTGAAACGTATGGAAATCTGCTCTAGCAGCATTCAGAAAAGTGTATGCAACTTGTATGGAAAAATATATGGAATAAACCCGAATTCCCGACGAAATGCCATCTTCTTTGCAATTTGATTATTTTTTCTAATTTTAGTCGGGATTCATACCTACACTGGAATTTTTGTGACACTTTTCTTTGGCGAGTAGTATTTATTTCCGTGTATTTTACTTAGTACTTTCAATAGAAAGAGTGTGGTTTTTGCACGCGTATGTAAACGTAATTTCATCAGCATTGCATATTAAATATATTTAAATTGGAATATGTATGCAATTTTTCGACTGTGTGGAAAAATAGTTCTAATTCCATACCAAATTCTATACTACAAAATATCGAAGACACAAAAATATTACTCTTTTTTACTGTAAAATATGTTTCATTTTGGAATAAAAGTTTTTTGTGTAAATTATCAAATTATAAAAGAATTATTAGCATGCTATACACAATGTTGCTACGCAGCCCAACTTTACACGTAAGATGAAGTAAGAGTTTTTAAAGTATAAAGGTGCGCTTGTATTCTTCAAAGTATTTTGGTACATAAAGGTAATGTGAATTCATTTTGCGCAAGGGTGCTGTAAAAACTGAGCAAAAGCTTCACTCAAAACAATAAACATGTTTGACACATCCAAGTATCTATACATAGTCATATTATGTCGTTGATTCTATTCAATTTTTATGCAAGCTTATAAAAATATTGAATCAACTTATCTAAACATTATCCTTTAATGTTTGCTCAAATAAATAGGTTGAATACCTATAATTAATCATTTCAACAACTTTTACTGGATTGTGATTTTTGAGTAAGAAAATAACCATTGCGAATGAACCAATGATCGCTACCTAAAAGTGCAAAAGCAATTGATTAAAAGTGAAGATAAATAAACAAATTTCCCGTTCATAATAATAAAATTTATTTTGCCGTCAGTATTTAAATGATGTGTTTACATTTTATAAACCTTCATACACACCAATTTAATAGTTTTTGATTTGGCCATATACATATACTGTCACAACACTAAATTTTAAAATTATAAAACCGCATTCTAGTGACATCTAGCGGATGAAAGATCAACGCTTCGTACTAAATATTTTAATGTACTAAAATATTTCGATTGGTTTCTGCGTACATGATTTGTTTTAATTTCTTATCTGAATCCAGCTGGGAATACGAATTTGTATTTAAAATACAATAAAAATGTTTATTGTACAATTAAATATCCGATTGTTATATATTGGAGAGATTTGAACTCAGGTTCCGTAAGCACTTCTAATAGGCTACTAAATTGATCATCAAGCCAACCTAATTGCTACTTCCTAACCAGATCAGCAAATTTGTAACGAATTTTTTTATTCATAATTTGATTTTGGACGTAAATGGTAAACGGCCATTAACACCCCTTCCCAGAGATTTGGACTCAGGTTCCGTAAGCACTTCTAAGAGGTTACTAAATTGATCATTTAGCCAGCCTGATTGCCACTTCCTAACCAGATCATAAAATATGCAACGAATTTTTTTAATTTATAATTTGAGTTTGGACGAAAATGGTAAACTGCCATTAACATCCCTTCCCAGAGATTTGAACTCAGGTTCCGTAAGCACTTCTAAGAGGCTGTTACGACTGTGTGGTCTTAACAAGACATTTTTGTAAATTTGTTTCTATTCTCCACGTGGTTTCTTGCGTCCGGGTTTTTGTTGTCTGAACGTGATTTCTTGGTGGATGGATTCTTGTGTGTTTTCTTCTGTTATGTTGGCAACGGAACGAAAATGGTAGAGAAAGAGAGAACAATGCGCATCGAGTGTGTGCAAAGTAAAACGTTTTAAAAAAAATGTTTTTTTCTTGTATGTCTCTCTTTTGTACCAACGAAAATTTGGTACAAAGGAGAGACAGAGAAGAGAGATGCATTTTCTTCTAAAACGTTTTACGAGCTGTGCGACGCACGAATATTTTTTTTTGTTTTGGCATTCAAGTTTTGGTTTTTGTAAAGATAAATGGATGACCAAGTTTAGTTTTTTTGATTTAAAAAAAAAAAAATTTGTCAAGTTGATATTGAAAAGTGCTGATCGGTTGTAAAATATTTAAATTTTGTTTTTCATTGGGAAATAAAAATTGTGCCTACCTAATTTGAAGTTGAAATGAAAGGAAAATTAATAAAATTGAAAAAAATCGATTGGGAAATACAGTACGATTGTTATCCATTCTGAGTATAAATAAAATAAATTATATTTCTAATAATTAGGAGTTGTGTTTTTTTTTTTTGAAAATACATTTTTTTTTGGTGTTTAATGAAATAAATTTTAATCGAGTAATTTGTGGTGAACATTAGAAAGTTTAAGTAGTTTATCGTGGTTCGCGATTTTTAAGTCTCGTATACCAGGAATACTGACAAAATCAGGATCAGTGGGGTAGTAACGAGAAAAATTTATTCCGGCAAGGACGCGGCACGTTTACAGTAATTGCCTATAATAATAAGTTCGTTGAATATCGGCAAGGTACTGCCGCAACATTTTTTACGGGTGGCCGGTTGAGGTCATTTGCGAGACAACGCACCGCAAAATTTTGTACAGGTGGCCAGGTGAGGCCACTCACTTTTATTTACGTTATATACGGTTTTAAGGCGAGCCAACGCCCAACGAGTTTCGGGTGGCCAGTTGAGGCCATTCGTTTTTTATTGGTATCGGGGAAAGGCCCCGCAACGTTATAGTGCCCAACCAGGCAAGCGCTCGAGCGCAAGGCGGGGAGTCGCCCAACAACGGCACCAAGGCCGCAACGGTCCGGGTGTGGTACCACCTGTGGCATGACGGCCGCGCAAGGCCGCACCAGTAAATTTTTTTTTTAAAAAAACAATAAATAAGGTACAATTTTTTTATTTTTTTTATTTTAATTTTTTTTAGATTTTAATTTTTTTTATATATTTTTATTATATTCATTTATATATACATTTATAATTTTCAAAAGTTTTGTGATCGGGCGCCGCACAGCGGGTGCGCGCTCGATGCGCATTGCTGATCTCTCTCTCTCTCGTTCCCTCCCTTTCTTTTCTTTTCGGGAAGTTGTTTCCTTTTGTGTCGTTTATTTTTAAAATATACAAAATGAATTACTAAATTTTTTTCGGTTGTGTATGATGGGAGCGGAGACTCCCTCTGCGTCGGTTTAGTGTTTGCGGTCCCTTGGTGCCCGCATCCAATTTCGTAACCAGGGCTTCGCCCTGTTTGAATTCGAATGGATGCGCGCACCAAGGCACCTCTCTCCCATTTATAATTTTTTGAGTTGTTCGTTCCTCATGTTTCGGCCGACGGATTTCGGCGGAACTACGGTTTTTATTTATTATTTGCGTTTCCCCAACTTTCTGTTAATCACGGTGTAGGCCAGGAGCCCTGCATGCCTCAAACCCCACGACCCTCGCACTTCTCGCTGAGAACGTAGCCGGCAAAACATCACCGTGGAGGCCTCTGCAGGAGCTTAGTGAATATCTGCAGGTTGGCAGTAGCCAGCCCGTAACAAGGCTACTAAATTGATCATCCTGTTTCAGTATCTTCTTCCAAGGCACTTTCGAAAGCAAGTTCATTCTTATTACTTTCTGACGACAGTCCGAGGCTTTGCAGCTTTTGTCTGCTGTGAAGTATAGGTGCTTAGGGTTTTAATATTGCTAATATTTGTAAAATCCCACTTCTGACAATAACTGTTACCATTTTCTGCGATTTTGCCAATAAAACACTTAGCGTTTTGTTGCTGTTCACTTATTCATTTTTATTGATTACTTTTACTTTTCACACTGTTTCTATTATTACTTCTTAAATTGCACTGTTCACTGGTTAAATTACAACTATCCCTAATGATGTATGCGTATTGCAATTGTAAATCACTTGCATATCAATTTCCCTGCTCTGATGATTAACGCTGTTGTTAATTCCGGTATTTTCAGTTATTACCATATTCCCTTCCTCATAAAGTGCCTTTCTAAAATTCAATTCATAATCAGTATTGAAAGAATACATGATCCAACAATAATCACCTCAATACAATTATGTGATCTGACTAGATTCGAACTCGCACCCTTTGGGTTCGACTACCGGGTGTTATTCGTATATGTCGTATTAAAATCTACAATTATTTATAAAAATTATTTATTTTGCCAACGGAAACATTTAGGTAAATTATTTTTCGCATTCCACTCATTTGCGGTGCGGAAAATTAATCTTTACGCACTAAAACAAAAAACAATTTTAATTATTCCTTTTGTCAAAACAACATACAATTTATAAATCGCCTGCGGTTTAACTTTGAATCTGGACTAGAAAGACATCAAAATTATACTCCTTCCACTAAGTATCACAGCTTTTAAAAACTAAATTGAAATAAAATTAACTTTGCTTAAAGAAACCATTCCCATCTCTAAAACATGAAGCAATAAAATTAATAAGCACAAAACAATGTAAAAATCACCTTTTAAAACCACCATTATCCAACCCAAAGACAACATAAAAATTAAAGAAAATTTATGTTAAATGATATTATCCGGATTTTACCTTTCGATGGAAAATTTTCGGAGACGGGTGGGGAATATGCTCCCTTAATGAAGGTTGTTGATAATTTTCTTTGCTATAAATAAAACGAATTTTGTGTGATATTAAGGAAAAAAGCTTTTATGTCTGTATATAAGACAGCGCACAGGAAGATAAAAGCAACCGGAATAAAATGGATTGTATGGTTGTTGTCTAAAACGATTATCCTAATTGCTTACAATTAATTTAATTAAGATGAAAAGCAAAGTGTTTTCTTCTCTCTTTTTTCTCGTCGTTTATATTTTATACCCGCCCGTATATTTTAGGAACGAGTATTATATTATTCGACGTCTTATTATTATTTTATATATAGATAGAAAGAATTAGGGGTTTGTACTTAATTTGGGTTTGAGTTGAGTGTTTCATACTTTTATAAATTTTTTTTCTGTAACATTTGATTTATGGGATTAATTTTAATTTTCTGTTGTTGGAAAAATATTAATCACATTGAATTTTGTAGTTGTTGTTGTTGTTGATTCAAATTTTAATCAGATATTCGTTTTTTTTGTTGTTGGTTCGGGGTTTTCGTAATTTGTTGTTAAAAAGCTTTTGATTTATTGCTATTTAACATATTCCGATGGATTAACTTTGGTTGTGTGTTTGTAGGTATAGAGTAGAAATGGCAATAAATTTATTAATATTTAATCAGTTCTGGAATTATATTAGTAGAAGGTTGGTTAAATTTTTTTTTAAGTTCCGTAGGTGTGATAATTTTAACATTTTTTGTTGTTAAGCCGCATTTACATAAACTAAATGATTCATATATAAAACACTCATCCGACGGGGCATAATAAATCGAGTTTGTGCGGTGAAGTTTGTTAATTCTAAAATTTATAAGGCTTGCAAACCTTGTAAACAAATCGATTCTCATTTTATTAAGTTTTGCAGCAATCGATATAGATATAGTAAAATATGTAAAGGTAGAAAGTTTTTACAAGCGGAACGTTTAGACCGGTACAACTTTCATTGTATGTACGTATATATACGAGCATATACAAAGTAAAACTACAAATTGAATTGGATATTTAATAAAAAATCGTACAATGTTATGTCTGCCTATGTATAGCGCCGGTAGATACCACCAATGGGGACCATGTTCAACAAAATTGTATTTTGAATATTTAATCAGCCGGCGATAGTGTAAATCCGTGTTCGAGAAATATTTTTTTATTTAGTTTGGGTTACAACATCTAGATTCGGGGAGGCAAGCATATTTATATATTTTATATTTTATTCTGGTTGTTGTCTTTTCGCGTTATATACCTTTACAGAATGACAAGTAGTGGCTTTCTGTTATTTTTAAATTATATTCGCGATTTTAACTTAATATTTTATTCATATTGTGTTGTAGTTCAATTGAATTGAATTTTTTTATCTGTTTGCTCTTCGTGAAAATAAATTTGAATTGAATTTAATTTTTTACATCGTTAGTTTTCAATGTTTTTTCGAATTTAATTTAATTAAAAATGAAATAAAACTTTTACATAAAAAAAAAAGTTTTGCTATCTGTAGGTACCATTTATAAATTGTACGAGTAGCTATATATCGTTCGCTTTCAGATAACATAATTTTTATATTTTTTTTAGTGTTATCAAATTATCAGAGTTTTAACAGTATTTTCTTTATTTAATTAACGTTAAATTTCCATCATAAATTAATAAAGTCAGAATAATTTTAGAAATTTTTAGCTTATTTTTTCAACTGTCAGGATTTTGGGATGTAAGCGTCCCCCTAGAATTAAAAAAACAAATTTAACCGAGCGCATTGCACCAACCAGCAAGTGCTACTCAAGCTTAGATTTATCATAGAAATATAAACAAGGAACTTCTTTAAAAGTGATCGGTGCTCGAAAAGACGTCATGCTTTCAGCCTTGCATAATGTTTTCCGCTCTCGTAACTATATCGGATTTTAACACAAAATTAAATTGGGCCTAAATACTAAAGATGTTTCAAACGGGTATATGACCTGGTAAATTTAAATTAATTTAAAAAATTAGTTTTATTGACCTGGTTTTATCCTCTTTTTAAATTATGGTATATGTCCTAGTTTTTTCCAAGTTTTATTCTAGGTGCCTGGGACAAAATATGGTCAGCGTGATATACTCATACTACATAGACTAATTTTTCTTGAGAAAAAATTGTATAAGAGCACCTTGACCTAGATCTATAAAATCCGTATGCAAAGTTTGAATTTGAATGGATGAATGGTGAGTCAACTTATAAGACCCAAGCGACGGACCCTTTGGATGCGAGCACTTCACTTATTTCATATAATCCCTCTCCTATACTCAATTCCGTCAAAATAAAAACTGAAATTTTACAAAACAAATTTATTCCGGGGCCTCTAGACATCGGGGTCCAGCCCCTACAAAAATATCGTAAGCTGGGTTCTGGACATATAAATTATACATAACAAAAACTTCTTGATGATCAGTTAAGCGACTGAAACTCCCTTTCGAAACAAACTGGGAAAAAATTGTTTCTGGGAAAAAATTGTTGAAGCACTTTGATTCAGGAGGCCGACACCTTCAAATATATAACGAAAACCTGTTAATCTATATCTATAAAAATGGTGCAAAAAATGTATGTGCGCGTCAGTTGAGAACGGCTGAACCGATTTGGCTCAATCTTTTTTTATTGCCAGGAGATGGTTCTTACGAAAGAAAATTTTAAAAAAATTCACCGGAAAAATCGAAAAACTCGAAAAATCAATTAAAAACCTTTTTTATATGAATTTTGTATGAACATTTTTTATGAGACAGGTGGTGCAGTGGTTAAAGCATTGGCGCTTGGATTCGGAGGTATTGAATTCGATTCCCACCGAAGGCTACATCCAAACTGCTTCTTTGTTTTATATCCAATCTATTTATTTTCTCTATCTATTTATCAAAATAAAAATCAATTGCGGTGCGTTAGTCTCGCAAAAACTCGAGAACGACACGATCAATTTGAATGATTGTTTTTGTGCATTATTCGTCTCAATACAGTGGTGGTTTACGAAAAATAAAATAAAATCTTTTTTAATATGGGTTTTGTGTGTACGTTTTGTATGTGATAGGTGGTACAGTAGTTAAAGCTTCGGGAATTGGACCTGGAGGTACTGGATTCGAATCCCATCAGAGGATGCATGCTTTTTTGCTTTGTTCGTCTCAATACAGTGGCGGCTTTGGAAAAAATAAAATTCGGAAAAACTCAAAGGTATATCCGGAAACTCGAAAAAATCGGAAATTCGAAGAAAATTCTGAAAAATCGAAAAAAATCGGCAAATAGAAAATTACTTTTTGTATAGAATTTTGTATGGAAATACACTTAACACCACCAATGAAAATTGTATTTCGACAATGATCATCCGTTTATATAGCCGCTTCGAATTATTTTCAATAGATGGCGTTGGTGGCGGACTACTATAAATATAAGTTGTGTAGAATTTTGGCAATCTATGAACAAAATTAAAATCATAATTGTCTACATTATAGCATATATGTCAAATAATTGTAAAAAAATAAAATATAAATTCTTTTTGCATCAACCATCAAAGCAGTAACATCAGAAATTATTAACAATAAAATCATTTTATTTATTGTACCTTTATTTTGTGACAAGTTTGTTTTTTATCGTGAAACCCACAATCTGTTGGCTCAAACATTACCATTAACATTGTTTCCATAAATTTATTGGTGTGTGACAAGTGCGGTTATCTAATTGGATTGCGGGATTGAGATTGATTCGATCGGTAAGTTCATTTTTGTGGATTAATGACTTCAAAGTAAATTAGTCAAATTAATCATTGTAATTGTTAAGAATATAGTTTTGATTAAAATGCCGGCTATAAGACGATCGAGCCTAGGACGAAGAAACCGTAATTCAGAAAGAATGCACGGTGTACGTGAGAATGAAACACGAGAGCAACGCGAAGAATTAAATGAACAGAGACGTGCTCATATCGGACAAGTTCGCGCTGCACGGACACCAGCTCAGGTTCGACAAAACATAACTCGACGAAGAAGTGTGGTGGACATCGACTTGAATCACGCTGCTTTCATTTATGACAGTACAATCGACTACAAAAACCTACACTGCGTTGATATTGGCACATTGTCTGCCGTGTGCTGTTATTGTCAAGCATTGAAGTTCAAAACAGAAACGCCAGGGCTATGTTGTGCCGATGGCAAAATTAAATTACCGGTTTTGACTTTGCCACCGGAGCCATTGCGAACTTATCTCTATGAACATACAACGTTATCCAGACATTTTCTCCCACACACGCAACAATACAATCAGTGCTTTAACATGACGTCATTTGGAACCGATGTTGCTGTCCATCAACCCGGCTATAATCCCACCTATAAGGTAATGACGTCACCACGTGTTCATCATTTCAATAACGTTGAACGATTGTACTCATCATATTCAAAATTGCCCTTTATTTTATAGATTCAAGGTCAAATTTATCATCGCAGCGGAGCGTTGATGCCACCAGCAAATAAAGAACCCAAGTTTCTTCAAATTTATTTCGTTGGAAATTCCGAATTAGAATTGAATTATCGTCTTGCGCTTTTCAATGCGTCCAAACGAGAGATAATCGGAGAACTCCAATGTCTTTTTCATGAACACAATGCGCTGGTTTGTTTGTTTAAAACTGCTTTAGAGACAATGTCTTTCGATGACCACAAAGTAATCATCAGAGCAGACAAAAGACCAACCGGAGGCCATGCTCGTCATTACAATGCTCCCACTATATTGACGAAGTCGCAGTTGTGATTGTTGGTGAAAATGTGGAGTCCCGCGATATTGTGATCACGCGGCGTGATGACGGACAAATGCAGCGAGTATATGAAACTCATCGGTCATATGATGCACTTCAGTATCCATTGATGTTTTGTCATGGAGAGGATGGCTACCACTTCCAGATAAAGATTGTCAATCCGCTGACCGGTTAGTTATTGAGCTGTCGATCATACTTACATTGGTATAAAAATAATATATTCATTTTGCAGGTGAAGAAACGAATAAGAAGGTCAGTTCACTGCAGTTTTACACTTATCGGTTGATGATGCAACAAAGCGAGGACAATCATCTTTTGAGATATCGTCGGTTGTTTCAACAGTATTGTGTCGATATGTACGTGAAGATCGAAACGGAACGTTTAAATTTCATCCGCTTCAATCAATCAAAACTACGTTCCGAGCAGTACATTCATCTGCGCGATGCCATCGTTTCGGACGGAGATGCAACCAACGTCGGTCAATTGACCATTCTCCCAGCAACATATGTCGGCAGCCCACGGCATATGCATGAATATGCGCAGGATGCTATGACGTATGTGCGGCATTACGGACGGCCAGATTTGTTCATCACGTTCACATGCAATCCGAAATGGTCTGAAATTATCGGTAATTTACTGCCAGGACAAACTTCCAGCGATCGCCATGACATCACCGCACGTGTGTTTAAACAAAAACTCAGGACGCTAATGGACTGCATCGTTAAGCAGATGATTTTCGGACAACCACGTTGTTGGATGTACTCAGTAGAGTGGCAGAAGCGTGGTTTACCACATGCACACATTCTGCTGTGGTTAATTGAGAAAATCAGACCAGATCAAATTGATTCAATCATCTGCGCTGAAATACCAGATTCAGAAACCGACCCGGAGTTGTTCGCAGTAGTCGCAACAAATATGGTGCATGGTCCTTGCGGAGATCACAATCCAGATTCACCGTGTATGGCCAATGGGAAATGCACTAAACAATATCCGCGTCCGTTGCTGCTATACACAATTAGTGGAAACGACGGTTATCCAAAATATCGGCGTCGTTCATCCGAAGATGGTGGCAGAACAGCAGTGTTGTGCCTGTTTTTTACGTTACGTAATATACTCGGCTTTTTACATGTAAAATACGTATTTTACACATAACAATTTTTTACAAAATGTAAAATACAAAAACTATTCGTCACTAATTCAAAATTACTTATACTTCATAATCTCAATTCTTACGTATCTATATAAAGAAAATTGGATATATGTATGATGTAAAATGAGAATTGAACTTTGAATAATTGAATTGAATTGAATTTATTTATAATTCTTCTAATTTATTAATTATAATTAAAAGTAAAATATTTGTAGAAAAATATAAATAAAATTATTATTTTTTTTCAAAGAAAATATGGTTTGTTTTTCAGCTACTAACTTATTTTTTAGAATAAAAAAACAAAATCCACAACACTAAGGGATTGAAGTGTAAAACGATTAATCATCGAACTCATTCAATATTAATGCTATAACATTTTAATGTTATCGGTTACAAAAATTGTTTAGATGAATACGAGAAATCATTACCATCTTTCGACAAGATTATTTAACTTGACACAGACAGAGACATCTGTACTGCAATTTGTTCTCTATCGATTATTGCTTAAAATAAAAATTACATTGCTTAAAATAAACAACTTCATACTGCTCTAATATTGTAGCAAAACGAAATAAAAAAGTTGTTGCGCTATGTGACGTGAGGAGAAAAAATCAAAAAATTTAGGTGTCCTTTGTTATTGTCAAATGTCAACACAAAAAAACAAAAATAAAAATCGAAAAATAAAATTAGGTATATAAGAATTTAAATAGTATATTATATCAAAATAATATAATTATATCCACCAGCTCCAAATACATTAGCTCCAAAACTAGAGGATTTTATTACCGCCAAGGAATCAAGGATAGTGCAAATTTGCTTGAAAACGATATTTCGTATGAATGAGTTGAAGTTCAAAACTATGCTTGTTCGATGTATCGCTCATCTTAGCCTTAGCTATAAGAATACGGCAAATCAAAATTTGGCCCGAGAAATTAAAATTTTACTAACCGTTTTCGAGTGAGTTATCTATTACTTATTAAATTACAAGTCAAATGAAACTATAGGAATGGCTCTTTGGCTCAAATATTTTAATTTTCTTAACTAAGCAGAATTTTGACTGAAAAATAAATATTTTGTTTACTTATGCTTATAATAATTATTAATAAAAAACAAAAATGTTGTATTTCAAAAAAATTGTTTATTTATTTATTATAAATTCAGTTTTACTTTTAAAAGTAACATTAATGAAATTTTGTTTATCACAAATCTTCATTATCATCACTATCAACAAATCGAATTAGAATTTCTTTATTATTTAAAGAATAATATTAATAAATATGAATTAATTTTTTAGACCTATTAAATGTCAGGCTATTTCGAATTAGGCAAGGAATTTGACCCCGATTTGAAAATATCCGCTCAATCTGCGCTGTCGATGCTGGAAGATATAATAATTTTAATGCTAAGTTGGATACGTGTATGTGGCTTTGCTGCAGTGCTCCAAAAAATGTCTGGATTCTTTTGAGTATAAAGTTTGGAAAATTCCACTTTGTTTTTGTAAATGTGCCAATCCTCAATCCTCAAATTTCCGTGGCCAATTAAATTTGTCAGACTCCAAAATAGTTATGGCAAATATATCAAAATTTATTTTTGATAAAGATTTTATCGAAAGCGTACAAAACTCAAAAGAATTTGATCCCATATGCAATCTTATAAACACTTTCCAACGTGGAAAAACTACTTTAGCGAATGCTGGTTTTATGTGGCTATCATTTAACGTGCAGGTAAGATTTAGAGATAAACTACAAATAAATTTCGAAAAACGCCAGCTTATTATGTGCATCCTTATTACGATAACGACCTTTTAATTGATAGTCAAATGGATAAAATCAATCAGTTTTATGATAAGCCACCAAAACTTATCCAACTTTGCACTGAAATTATTAAATCTTCGATCGCATTCGAAACTTGTCCGTCCCTAGTCGAAATTTTTTATCAAACAGACTCTTGGGGATTAAATACGATAGTTGTCTTAAAGAAATTCGTGCAAACCTATCTGAAAACTCCGTAATATTAATCGACGGATATTTCTTCTTTTATGATTAATATGATACAAATTTACGTTTCGTTAAATAAAGGTTTGCGACTTTACTAAGATTTTTAAATACGCGTTTGATTTTATACAATATAATACGTTTTATACAGTAATTTAAGTATATTACCATTTTTTACGTAAAAAATGTATAAAACAGTTTTTTACATACAATTGCACAACACTGCAGAACAGTTACGATGATGGTGAAAGGAAAAAATGTTGTGGTCGATAATCGCTGGATCGTTCCGTATTGCAAGCTTCTATCGAAAACATTCGCAACACACTGCAATGTTGAGTACTGTAACTCCATTAAGTCCATTAAATATGTCTGCAAATACGTGAACAAAGGTAGCGACCTTTGTGGCCGAACCCGGCAGTGTTCGGCATTGCTGCTTCGGATGCAAATGACGAAGTTTCAAGATTCCAATTGGGCCGTTTTGTCAGTTGCAACGAGGCGATTTGGCGTATTTTCTCATTTGCATTACACGAACGTCATCCCACTGTTCAACATTTGTGGGTGCACTTGGAGAATGGACAACGTGTCTATTTCACGGAAGCTAATACAGCACAACGAGCAGAACGACCACCAGCTACAACACTCACTAATTTCTTCGAAATTTGCCAAAGCGATCCGTTCGCACGAACATTGCTTTACTGCGAAATGCCACGCTATTATGCTTGGAACCAGTCAACGAAGAAGTTTCAACGACGAAAAAAAGGTCAACCTGTTGCAGGATACGTAAATGTGTATTCGACTGATGCGCTTGGCCGTGTGTACACCGTGCATCCACGACAAGACGAATGCTTCTATCTTCGTTTGCTTTTGTTCCATGTTCGTGGTCCTACTTCGTTCAAATCTCTTGGTACTATTGATGGTGTATTGTGCGCCACTTATCGAGAAGCTTGCCAACGTCTGAATTTGCTGGAAAACGACTCACATTGGGAATCAACACTCGCCGATGCCGCTCCTTCTGCGCCGGCATATCAAATTCGTGCATTGTTTGCGATCATCATAGCGGCGTGTCATCCATCGAACGCATTGGAATTGTGGAACAAATACAAAGACGAGATGGCTGATGATATTTTGCATGGAGTTCGCACTACAACATCAAACTATGAGCTTGAAATGAACGACGAGATACGTAACGAAGCTTTGATCATGATCGAAGACATGTGCGTGCTTATGTGCGGCAGCTATTTGTCAAAATTGGGCATGCCAGCACCAATTTGTTCGATGTACGATGCATTTAATCGTGAATTGCAACGAGAGCAAGAGTACGATCGAGATTCAATGAGCCAAATAGTGCGAACAAATGTCCCGCTTTTGAATGTACAGCAAAAGAACGTGTACGATGCATTGATGAACGCAGTTGATGAAGGAAACGGTGGAATATTCTTCCTCGATGCTCCCGGTGGAACAGGTAAAACATTTCTGATTTCATTGCTTTTGGCCAAAATTCGCTCGAGGTCTGAAATAGCGTTAGCCGTTGCATCATCGAGAATTGCAGCCACATTGCTAGACGGCGGCCGGACTGCACATTCTGCGTTGAAGTTGCCGATGAATATCCACACGAATGACAAGCCAGTATGCTCAATTGCAAAAAACTAGGCGATGGCCAAGGTATTGCAGGATTGCAAAATCATCATCTGGGACGAGTGCACAATGGCACATAAACGATCATTGGAAGCGTTCAATCGAACGATGAAGGATTTACGAAGTGACTCAAGGCATTTTGGTGGAGCAATGATTCTGCTGGCTGGTGATTTTCGTCAAACGCTACCTGTCATTCCGAGATCAACAGCTGCAGATGAACTCAACGCATGTTTGAAATCGTCAAGTTTAAGGCGTTATGTGAAGAAGTTGCAGTTGACCACGAACATGAGAGTCGCGTTACAGAACGACTCATCACCTGCTGATTTTTCAAAACATCTGTTGGCGCTTGGCAATGGTCAAATTGCTGTTGATGTTTTGACCGGATCGATTTCGTTTCCTTTGAATTTTTGCATATTCACGACGTCGAAGGAAGAGCTTATCACGAAAGAGTTTCCGGACATCCGCCGAAATTATATAGACCACAATTGGCTCAGCGAACGAGCGATTTTGGCAGCGAAGAACAAGGATGTTGACACTCTGAACTACTTGATTCAAACCCAAATCGCTGGGGAAATGCGTTGTTACAAATCCGTTGACTGTGTTACGAATCAAGACGAAGCAACCAACTATCCAACCGAGTTTTTGAATGCGCTTGATTTGCCGGGAATACCGCCACATAACTTGATGCTCAAGGTAGGATCTGTTATAATCATGCTGCGCAATCTGAACCATCCGAGATTGTGTAACGGAACGCGATTGGCTGTGAAGAAACTGATGAACAACGTGATTCAAGCGACGATCATCAAGGGCAAATTCAAAGGAGAGGATGTTCTAATTCCGAGAATTCCTCTGATTCCAACTGACATTCCGTTCGACTTCAAGCGCATTCAGTTCCCCGTTCGTTTGGCGTTCGCTATGACGATTAACAAATCGCAAGGACAATCGTTGGAAGTGTGCGGAATAAATCTGGAATTTCCGTGTTTTTCTCATGGTCAGTTGTACGTCGCCTGTTCGAGAGTTGGCAAACCGTCATCGTTGTTCATTTACGCACCGGACAACAAAACGAAAAATATTGTTTACCACAATGCATTGTATTGATTTGCGTCTGTATTACATTTATTTCCATTCGTTCAATTCATTTCCACAGTGAGAGCAAAATCCAATAAACAACTCAATTTTCGATAGATGTCTGAGTTTCAATAGACATATCATTGCCTTTCAATACTTTAGTGTTGAATTCGATGAAAAAGTGAATGGAATGGCCACTCAATCGTCTAACTCAAACGTCTATTGAGAATTGAGTTGAGTTGTTTGATTTTTTTCTTCATTAAATTCAATTTTTGTGAAGGTCAAAAGAGTTTGCTCGGACGAAGTAATTTGGGGCGAGACAAAGTTCGCCGGGTCAGCTAGTTTTAAATAAAATTTCTATGCATAATTTGAGTCCAATTGGATTAATGGAGTGGAAACTTAATAAAATGGCCTCCATGATTCAGTAAATGAGCCCCTCAAAATCGAGCGTGTCGCTATAATTTCATATAACCACTTTCCTAAACACTTCTCGTTAAAAAACTTAAAAAAAAATTGAGATTTTAGAAAAGATTTATACCGGCGCCCATTGACTCTGGGGTTTAACCTCTTCAAAACAATCGTAAGGTTGGTTCTTCACATGCAACTTATACAAGGTAAACATTTCACGATGATCAACTGAGCGGCAAATTAACAGACCGAGCGACAGGAACCCCATTTTACATATTTAGATGAAATGTTGCATTTATTTGTGATGATAACTTCTTAAAGAATTTAATTTTTTAATAAGAAATAGTAATTTTAGTTATAGCTCAAGTATTAGTTTACGAGACAGAAGTCACCGACTTTACCATCGCTGATGTTTTTTCTATAGTTTACGGTTCACACCAAGCTGCACACAAGAGGTTTCATGCTTGAAATAACTAACCCCATTTGTTTTCTTAATCCCAGGAATAAAGTCGTAAACCCCAGAAAAAATAATTTTCATCTGAAATAATTATGAAATGCTGGCGCCGTCGATATCAACATCACTTAGGAGTTGGTTAAGCACCAACAAATTATTATAAAAGTGTTTATTGGTTTTCCATTTTTCGTAATTGATAACTTTTATCTTCATCATTTATATTATTAAGACGCTTCAGCGTTGCTAAATTGAGATTTCGGATGCCTTAGCAGGCCGTCCTCTTCAATTTTCGACTTCATCTATATATTAATAAAATTAATTGGCTCATGTGTGACTGATCATCACTAGAGAACGGTTGGACTGATTGGGCTGATTTTTGGACTGTTTCCTTATGTCAGGACAAGGTTTGTATGAAAGAAAATTTTGAGCCACCAAATCTGAGTGGAAAACTTGGAAGCTTCTGGAAAAACCAGAAGAAAATCTGTAATTAATAAAAATCAGTTGCCGCATGTATGACATCATCACTTGAGAACGGTACGACCAATTTGGCTGATTTTTTTAATGTGTTAGTAATTATCAGTATAAGGTTTGTATGAAAGAAAATTTTTGGGGAAATCCACCGAAAAAATCAGAAATTTGAATAGTATATTTATATGAAAAATGACAAAGATGGCATTGACGTTCAGTAATAGTTTTCATAACAACAACAAATTCCGAATTGAATATTAATATTTTGCGAAAGATAATTAAATTTAAAGCGATAGTTCAGTGTGTTATAGGTTAGTGGTTGAATCTTTGGTCCATTCACAATTTAAATTTATTTAAGTTCATTATAATATGGTGTGTTGCAAATTAACATTGAATTGATTTCTGTAGAATTTATCGGTTGAGTTCGGAACAATGAGCATGGTTTGGCAACATTGCAATGAATGTTTTGAGATATCGACACGAACCGCCAGGATTATGTTGTGCTCCATCGGCATCATTGCTTTTTGGCCAAGAACCTCGGTCATAACGTTTCTTTCATATAGTATACAAAAGTAAAACAGTTGATGGAAATGTGAACAATTTAGGCCGACTTATCATGAATACGCGTAAGATGCGATAACCTACGTACGCCAATACAGTCGACCAACTTATTCATCACTTTCACTTGCAACCCAAAATGGATCAAAATCATGCAGCTGTTACTACCCGGTCAATCATCCACCGATCGCCACGACATTACAGCACAAGTATTCAAGTAGAAACTCAAGGCGCTCATGGACTTCATTGTGAAGTATATCGGGTCTTCGGAGACATCCGATGTTGGATGTACTCTATGGGGGTCAAAATTGAAATGCTGAGTACTTCAATTCTGTCAAGTGCATATACGTTTGTGAGGACGTCACGAAAGGAAGTGACATGACTGTAGCTCCTGATACCAACGATGAAGTTTCGTAATATCAAATGGAAAGATATGTCAGCAGCAATGAGACGGTTATTAGTATTTTTTTCACTCTCAATAGACGAACGTCATCCAACTGGGTTCCATTTAGCTGTGCACTTGGAGAATAGACAATCAGCTTATTTCACGGCGGTCCACACGACCAACGACCACCCGCGACAACGCTAACAAGCTACTTCGCGACATGCACAAGTGATCCATTTGCAAGAACAGTGCTTTTCACTAGGAACGCAACATCAAAAAAATGCCAACTTCGGAATCACGGACAGACTGTTCCTGGATACTTGAATCGAATTTTTCTACCTGCCTTTTTTATTGGTTAATATTCGTGGATCGACTTCATTTGACTTTCTACGATATGTTAATTGTGAGCTGTGCGCAACATATCGAGAAACTTGTCCGTGTTTACGTTTGCATATATGTTTTTCCCATGCGCAGTTGTACGTGGGGTGCTCGAGAGTAGGTAAACCATCACCGCTATTCGTTTTCTCTCCGGACAGAACGGCAAAAAATATCGTTCATCACCAAGCATTACGATAAACGCATTATTAGTTTGCTGCCGAGGTTGTGAGATTTTACAAGTCTCGATTCCTTTCAGAATTGATTTAAAAAAATAATAAAGTAAATAACATAATCTGGCAAATGAAATGCTTTTTAATTTCACATAGTAATCCTTAATCAAAATCATTTATAACAAAGTTTGCAGAAAAATCTTCTATGTGTGAACGCACGCGAAGATTTTTGCGTTTGAAAAGTCATGGCTGGAGTCTAGGGGCTTAGTACAATTTTTTCGTAAAATTTCACTTTTGGTTATTTTTCCCTGGGAATGAGTAGGAAAGGGATTATATAAAATGAGTGGCATGTTCGAATTCGTGGGATGCATCCTCTGAATCAAGGGGTCCATTCTTTTGAGTCCCTGTGCCATTCATCTGATTGCAATGAAACGTTGATGGTAAATTTTTTTTTCTAAAATTTCGATTTTTAATGCTTCCGGTGATGCTTCCAATACTTAATTAATTACCTGATGAAATCCTGTTATATCCCTTTTTCAACAGAGAAAACAAAAAAGTTGGCTCAATTTTAGTCCAACCCACACAAATGTGTGAATAAAAAACCATAGTATGTATTGGCGTTGTTGATAAAAAATTTCGCTTGATTTGAAGTAAAACCAACACAATTGTGTGTCGAGATATAGTGTTTTTTTCGGACGAAAATAAGTTAAAAAGGAATTCACAAATGTGTAAGTTGGTTGAAAACACGTACAAAAATAAATTTTTGACATGGTACTTTTGCCCTACCCGCACAATTGTGTTAGTAAAACACAAAAAGGATATACGATTGTAACTACAGTGACGTCGAAAAATTTCCTGCAAAATTTTCGTAATTCAAAGTAATTTTCGTGCAACGCCGAGTAGTTCAGCTAGTTCATTATATTTAGCAAACTTTTCACCACAAAATTGACATTACAATTCCATTTTTCATCTATCTCTAAATATGGTTTAGTTAACCTATTTTTCTTCAATCTTATAGCCTGTATAGACTGAGGATTAGTTAAACTGGATTAGCAAAATTAAATCAAGTATCCTATGAAAAAACTAAAACTTGCTATTACATTTTTTAATTTTTCATAGTATGTCGAACTGAATTAAATTTTATTTCTTAGAATACTTGACCGAATTTTGATAAACCAGTTTAACTAATCCTCAGTCTCTACAGGCTTCGTTTAGAAATCGAAAAGCTTTCAGTGGAACATTCCCAAGAGTTAAACTTGTTTCAGTTCGTTTTACCATAAAATTTTGTTTGGCCCAATATATGAAATGTTTTACATCATGCGGTTTCCAGAAACCACTAGTTCCAGAAACCAAACCTAGGAGTAATCAATACATTTGACTGGCAATTGCTTTCCTGGAAACAATGTGTTCCGAGAGCCAAATGATATAAGAAAGGAGGATATCTTACCCATTTAAAGTTTGAGAATAGGTTGAAGCTGTTTGGGCCATAATTCCTCCGAAGGGGCAATATATTCATTTTAAGACCATTCGAAATTGATCGTGGCCAGTAAAAATGCAAAATGTCCTGAAAAATTGTTACGATACCCACGATCCTCTCGGTAACCGATCGATATCGCTGGGTAAAATTATAATCAAATCAACGGTGATCATTTCAACTTGTTGCAGATGCACAATCTATGTCCTAAAACCAATTTTAAAACATAATGGTGTAAATTATCACAACGATGCTACAATTAAATTCAATTACTTGATTTACAATAATAAAATTTTAACGGTTAATGTACGATTTACATGTTCCAATTTTTTTTTCCAGTAAAATATGAAGGGTTAAGTATATTACGATTTTCGTTTGCGAGAGGAGCACGAAACAAATTCCAGTAAAATAAAATTGCATTTTTTTCTTTATAATTTGAGCAAATGTTGTTTACATATGGCTGACTCTTTTTTACTAATAACTTTTTGTTATTTGCGTGCAGCTCTATTTTTCAGTAAAAAATTAATTGGGAAAAAAAATTGGAACATGTAAATCGTGCATTAGTTAGACCAATTTTTCGAAATTATACTATTTCCGAATTATCAAATTACGACTTCTTAGACAAAACATGTAATTTCCTTGGTAAGAGTAAAAAATTACCCATTTGCCAAAAATACTAGGTGATTTATATGTGTTAGAAATTTGTTTAATGATAAAAACAACTTATATTACAATGTAAGAATTTGAATGTGATACTCTCTCCTATTTGTTTTGTAAAAATTGAATTTTACTTTACAAAATTAATTTTCATTGAGCAACCGTAATTTAAATTGGAAAACTATAAAATGACGACATAGTACTGAACAACCAATCTAAAATTCAGTAATCTGTATTGATGACATACTCTACCAATTCCCAACATTAATCAATTACCTACTCTATATTCGACAGCAACATGTAGACACTTCCTAAATACGCGTAAACGTACAGCGCACTAGGAATGAGAGCCGTTTGCTTCCAGCGCACAACGATTGTTCAACACCTAAACTTATGGCCACAATCTAGCTGCATAATAAACACATGTAGAAAAGAAGCTTTAGAAAAGGCCAGTGTACAATTGGAAGCAGGAGCGAAATATTTAAAGAATAATTGGCGAAGTTGTGAGGGACAACGGATGGCCTGTACAAGAAGGACATATAGCAGGAGGAGCTCCGAAAGGTTCTATTCTAGTCATTAGTGTATCTTTATGTTAAACACCAATCAAACTTAATGAAAACGTAATAATGTGATGCAGAGAACTAGCACTTGGCTAATCGAACATTGTTTGTTTTTAAAAAGAAGAAAGTTAAACTATTACTGCTCTCGATAATACAAATGGCTATTTATGTACCGTTTCACGTAGAAAATGAGATAGTACAGCCCAAAGCAACAGTAAACTATTTAGGAGTACGGCTAGACACAGAATAAACATGTCGTATCCCATTAATCTAAATGGAGTACCATTTCTCTTCACTGGCTGCAGAACTACCAATCTAACAATACCTAAAAATATACAGGTGCTTTTGATGTGTCCGTTTATTGGGTACGCCTTATTGCATCAAATTGCTGCACCATTAATAAATTATTCATTTGACATAATAGTACCGATCAGGAACTTAAAAAATATGAGTTTCTTGAGTTAAATAATCCAGAACAAGTTATAGTAACAAGCATGAGTTTTAAGAAAATTGATGTTTTCTTTGACTTTTGTTTAATCAAAAGCCGTTTTAAAAGCGTAAGTTGAACAAATTTAATTATTAATAATCAAAACGTCGAAGAAAGGCCCTGATTATATATTACGGACTTGTTGAGACTAAACATTAGCTGTGTTGCTTTCAAAAGATTACAACAACAATTGCATTGTATTCAAGCCGATTGTTTTAGAATATTAAGAAAAAAAATTTTAGGATTAGGGGAAATAAAATAATTTTATGGTTATGGTGTTTACCGCAAGGCGTTATTTTTTCTATTTTTCTCGAAAAATTTATCTTGTAGAATAATTTAGCATTTGTTATTTGATAGCAAAATACCGAATTAAATTTATTCTATTTCTTAAAATAAAAAAAAATAAAATAAATATTAAGAACAGCACAACCAACACAGAAAAATTAAAACGCATTAAAAAATTAAATCCAAAAGTTGTTGCTTTCACATTTCTTAGCTAAGCTAAGCGGATTAGCGAAAGCAACACTACTATTATTCTTTCTCTGCTTTTCCATTAATTCATGAAGAATACAGTTAGTATTGTGTTAGTATTGTGTATTATGTAATCTACATTAGTAAATTATTTTATTATTTTCATGTAGAAATTATGTTTTTAATCAAAAGTTTAATCACAAAATGTAGTCAATATCAAAAATGTAAAAACTTTGTGCAATCAGAAGCCGAATGTCTTTATATTCAGATGAAACGAAAGGGTAATTTTTGATAATATATTGCATACATATTTATAGGTACGCACGTGTTGTCACTGCTTTTTTGCTGAAGCATTTATGGACACATTTTGACTCCGTTTTAATTTAATTACTCTAACCAAGGTGGGTCATTATAGTTTGCCCCTCTGATTGGGGGGTATGCTTAGAATTCCACTCTGCTTGTCGTAAGAGGCGACTAAAATGTGTCGATTTTCAACTGCACCCAGATTCTTAATAAAAATTTCTTTTCCTTTTCTTTGCTTTGTAGTTTTTATTTCACTGACCAAACGGCACAGTGGTTGTCGTTTGGATCGAAAAGTGAATGTTTCTTTTCCTTTTCTTTGCTTTGTAGTTTTTATTTCACCGACCAAACGGCACAGTGGTTGTCGTTTGGATCGAAAAGTACCGTATTCGAATCCCGAATAGGGAACAAAAGGTACTTTTCATCAGGTGATTAAGATTGGTGATGAAAATATAGCATTGACGGAGCGGGGCTGAATTACTTTGCAATACGTTGCTTTGCTTGTCCAGAGCTTATTTTTCCTAGATATTTGAATTTTATTCTAACAAGGATGTTTAATTTATAAATTGAGAGTTGCTCGCGTCTGCAATTGGTGGTGCACACAACGCTGTTGGAGTGTAGTAGACTATTGACTCTGTTATGAAAGGTTTGTAAAATGGTAGTGACTAAAGGGAAGTAACAGAATAAAAAAAATTTTAAATGAAGAAATATTATATTTTTTTACCAGGCAGTAATATATAATCGCCATAACTGGATTGTGGCACGAGGCAGAGGAGGTAGGATGTTATTGTTGTTAACAGATTTTTGTGTTGCAATCGAGTTTGCATTGAGAATTCGTTTTCAAGGGGCAATTTTGAATGGAAAATTTTCGTTTTTTATGGTTTGATTTTGGATAGTCAGTCTGGTAAAATTCCTGGAGAGTGGAATGCATTGTTGTGGCTTGTATGTGCTGAGCTGTGCTGATGAATTTTGCATTCGATCGAAACTAGCGGAGAAAATGTATGTTGATCCAACGGAACTGACATTATTTGCCAGGGAATTGACTATCGCCAACAAAGTAAATTGGAATTATGCTTGTAGTTTTTGCCTTTTTTATAACATTTCTGATTATATTTAGATGGTGATTGGAGTGTTGTCAAATGAATAAGGTGTTTTTCGTGAATACAGATTTTGGTGTGAGGGAATCAGGTCATTTAATTATTATCTCAAGTACAATTTTTTGTAGTAATTTAAACTAATAAATTATTTGTTAAAAGTCTTGGGTTTTTGCTTTGGAATTACAACCGCCAATAACTATTTTCAGAGAGGCATTCATGTTATATGTTTAATTTGAATAGAATAAGAGTTAAAGATTTAAGATCTCGGTTTTAGGACATCAGGCAGGATTTTTGAAATGTGAACAATGCTCATTATGAATTTTCGAGTTACAGGTGTAGCTAGAAACAAGTTCATCATTAAATTTATAAAAAATTTATAAAAATTTCATTCATAGCTATTGTTAAGTCGTCCTGTGGAAATTGGAACCAAAATAGTAAATATTTTTAAATCTTTCAGTACCATAAGCATTTCTTTAATATAATTTAATTTCAGTAGCTCGTAAGAATAAATTTGGAATTCAATTTTAGGAAATCTTAACTTGTTTGTGAAATAATGATATTTTTTTTCTTATAGGTGCTGATTTACTGAAGCAATTTTGAAGACCAATAACATCATTAAACATTTAACATATTAAACCCACCTGTTTTGTTTTATAGTCGCTGTAGGTGTTTGGAACTGGGTAGTTCAGTCCGTAAAAAAGAAAGTACCTTTCATATCCTCCTTTCTTGTTATTGTGTAAAAAAGATGTATGAATAGGGCCGACAATTGCCAATAATAAGTTGTTTATCTGTTATAACTGTGACGGTATTGTACATACATATCTGGACTGTCCTGAACTTCCAAAGGGATGGTTTTGTACAAAATGCGGATTGAAAGAAACTACCCAACCAAAATGTCAAATCTATTCGGGAAACTCAAAGTTGCGTTCACGGAGAACTGGGAATCGTGGAACTCCGGAAAATGGAATCACCAGTCAATCAACAACAATACCAACCACATCAGGATGGCTGCCCAAATTTAGTACCATCAGTACTGTTCTTACGTTACCCCTAATGAAATGGCCCAACAAACAAAAGCTGAACCAAACGTATCCCAAAACAAACGTAATCCTGGCAATACAAATTTCATACAACAATACAATTCCTTCCCCGAAAATGATAAACCCTCGCACCAAATATTACCCGCCCCTAATATTCTTGAGAAAATCCGATTCTACAACGACAAACAAAGGCGAAGAATGAAATTGTTCTGGTATCGGAAAAAATTAATCTGTCAAGAAAGTCTTGCTTCTGTTATTTCTACAAGTGATATAGACAAAAGACCTTACGTAAAACTTGATATTAATGGGGTCATCTGCAAAGGATTATTAGATAGCGGTGCCACCATAAGTATTTTAGGAGCAAACTCGGAAAAATGCATGGCAGACCCAACAATTCCATTTCCTCGGTGTATTACATACGCACAAACAGCGCATGGTCAGCCACAGCGTATTTTCGGATACATTACGGTGCCTATAAAATTTAACAACAAAGTTCACGTAATGCGATTTCATATAGTGCCATCACTAGAACAAGAATTTATTTTGGGAATTGATTTTTGGAACATTTTGTATATCACTTCGACATTATTATGCGTTAACACAATTTCACCCCGCACCAATAATAACATGCCCGAAGATTCGGTCTACCATAAACTTTCAGATCAGGATCATCAGAAGTTAAAATTTATCACCGCGAAATTACCTTCATATAATAAACTAGGGTTAGGGAAAACGAACTAAGAAGAAGAATGCCAGAGGTCATGGTCTTCTCCGATTACGCTGTTGCGTAAGAGCAATGGTAAAGCCCGTCAGTGTTTGGATGCCCGTGACCTGAACAAAGTGACAAAGAAAGATGCCTATCCCTTACCGCCAATCGATGGACTGTTTGGTCATTTGGAAGAAACTAAGTATATTTAAACTTTAGATCTCAAGGACGCCTTTTGGCAAATTCAATTAGACCGAGCAGTCTCAAGCTAAAACCGCTTTTACTATTCCAGGCAGACCTTCGCTTTAGTACACGATAATGCCATTCGGTTTGTGCAACGCACCACAGACGATGTGCCGCCTTATGCACAAGGTAATACCGCATCAACTGAAACGCTAGAACAACATTTCGACCTACTTAATCAGGTCCAAGAATGGCTAATTGAAACCGGCCTCACAATAAACGTAAACAGAGCAAGCATTTCAACAGTTGAAACTGTTGAACTGTTCTTGTTAATCGAAATTTCTTGGAAAAATTTTACATTCAATGCGGTGCGAGTAGTTCAGAAACAGGAGAAGTATTGTATCAACTTGACGACGAAGAAGCTGAAAGACCAATAGCATATTTTTCGCAAAAACTGAATAGATCACAAAAAAATTATGCAGGAACACAATTAGAATACTCTGCCGCAGTACAAAGTGTTAAGAGATTTCGTGCTTATATTGAGGGATATCCTTTCACTATATACACAGATCACGCTAGTCTTCGGTGGCTGATATCGCATAGAGATTAGTCCGGCCAACTCACAAGGTGCAGCCTCCAGCTGAGGCTTTTAATTTTGAAATCAGATACAAAAAAGGTGCAGACAATAAAGTTGCAGATGCATTATCTCGATTGTGAAATCATAGATAAATTTCTAAATAACGATGGTGTTGAAACCGAGCATTCCGAAAATATCTCAATTTCTGCGATCGTTAAACCAATTACTGTTGTCTCAGACCAATTGCCACATCGATTTAGAATCAGACACGTTTAAAGAGGATTCGTATGTAGATAAAATCAAATAAATTGTAAATCTTCCCCCAACACGACATAATTTTCGAGCAAAAGATGCTGCTATGATAATACAGCTATTACCGAATGGAAGCTTGTTGTCCCAAACGGACTGGCCCCTCAAATAATTCAACAATCACATGAATCGACGCCTTATGGATATTTGGGAAGTGAAAAATGCATAGAAAACTCCAGAGACAATTCTATTTGCAAAACATGACCCGTGATGTTAAAGATTATGTTCGGTCAGATATGCAAAATGAGTAAACCGTGCAACACGATTGCAAAACCTTCAATGGGAAACTTCATCGAATCACGTCGTCCCTTTCCACATTTATGGATAGATTTTATGGGACCATATCCCCGCTCGAAACGATGAAACTAATAATTACTGGATCATTATCGAACATCAGAAAACACGAATATATTCACCCCAGTGCAATCCAAGCGAACGCGTAAACAGAACTATATTGACCACAATACGATCTTACATTGATGATGAACATACAAATTGGGATTTGCACATTCCAGTGGCTCTTTGGAGCAGTATTCATTCCTCAACAAAATTTCCTCGCCATTTGATTGTTTTTGGGAAATATATGGTAATGCATGGATCGGAGTATATACTACGTCGTTTTCTTGATCCCGTTGATAACAATGCATTACCTATGTATAACATCTTAAGTCGAAAATCTATACTCCGTTCGAGAGAAAGTTTTACACTACTTAAAAGTGGCATACGAAGAGAGTGCTTTCAAGTATAATCTTCATAGTCGAAACAAAGAGTTAACAGTTAGACAAAGAATTTTTGTTAAAACATTCCCACAGAGTGATTCCTGTAAACAAATTCTCGGCAAAGTTAACTAGGAAATAATTACCAGCGATTGTGGACACGAAGGTAGGAAATGTAGCATATTGAGTCCGAGACTTACACGGAAAATCTCTAGGTTTATACCATTTGGAGGATATTCTGGTATAATTTGAGGTTAATTTTTGTATTATACATAATCATATACAGGAAACTCTCCAAAAACACGATTAATTCGCACCGTGTTCTTTAAAACCGTGTTGTTCGAGACTACAAAAAATAAAATAAAAACAATGTTACAATTTATTTTGTGTTATGATATCCCTTTTTCAACCAAGAAAATAAAAAAATTGGCTTTAATTTTAGTCCAACCCACACAAATGTGTGAGTAAAAAAACATAGTATGTAATGGCGTTGTTGATAAAAAGATTCGCTTGATTTGAAGTAAAACCGACACAATTGTGTGTCGGGCTCGGGATATATAGTGTTTTTTTCGGACGAAAATAAGTTAAAAAGGAATTCACAAATGTGTAAGTTGGTTGAAAACACGTACAAAAATAAATTTTTGACATGGTACTTTTGCCCTACCCGCACAATTGTGTTAGTAAAACACAAAAGGGATATACGATTGTAACTACAGTGACGTCGAAAAATTTCCTGCAAAATATTCGTAATTCAAAGTAATTTTCGTGCAACGCCGAGTAGTTCAGCTAGTTCATTATATTTAGCAAACTTTTAACCACAAAATTGACATTACAATTACATTTTTCATCTATCTCTAAATATGGCTTAGTTAACCTATTTTTCTTCGATCTTAATAGCCTGTACAGACTGAGGATTAGCCAAACTGGTTTAGCAAAATTCGGTCAAGTACTCTAAGAAATAAAATTCAATTTAGTTCGACATACTACGAAAAATTAAAAATCTATACAAGCAAGTTTCAGTTTTTTCATACGATACTTGATTTAATTTTGCTAAACCAGTTTAGCTAATCCTCAGTCTGTACAGGCTATTATAGCATGTATAGACTGAGGTTAGTTAAATTGGATTAGGAAAATTAAATCAAGTATCCTATGAAAAAACTTAAATTTGCTATATTAGATTTTTTAATTTTTCATAGTATGTCGAAATGAATTGAATTTTATTTCTTATAATACTTGACCGAATTTTGCTAAACCAGTTTAACTAATCCTCAGTCTGTACAGGATTTGTTTAGAAATCGAAAAGCTTTCAGTGGAACATTCCCAAGAGTTAAACTTGGTTCAGTTCGTTTTACCATAAAAATTTCAAGTTAATCATATCTATCTGATTGGCGCTACTGGCTCACATTTGTTTGGCCCAATATATGAAATGTTTTAGATCATGCGATTTCCAGAGACTACTAGTTCCAGAAACCAAACCTAGGAGTAATCAATACATTTGACTGGCAATTGCTTTCCTGGAAACAATGTGTTCCGAGAGCCAAATGGTATAAGAAAGGAGGATATCTTACCCATTTAAAGTTTGAGAATTGGTTGAAGCTGTTTGGGCCATAATTCCTTCGAAGGGGCAATATATTCATTTTAAGACCATTCGAAATTGATCGTAGCCAGTAAAAATGCAAAATGTTCTGAAGAAATTGTTACGATACCCACGATCCTGTCGGTAACCGCTCGATATCGCTGGATAAAATTTAATCAAATCAACGATGATCATTTCAACTTGTTGCAGATGCACAATCTATAGCCTAAAACCAATTTTGAAACATAGTGATGCAATTAAAATTTAAAATTTAAATTCAATTACTGGAGTGGTGGACACTGACAATTACAAAAATAAAATTCTAACAGTTTAGGCAAAAAATATAATTTCCATGGTAAGAGTGAAAAATTGCCCATTTGCCAAAAATACTAGGTAATATGTGGTGTTGGGGTTTTGTCAATGATGAAATGAGATAGTAATACGACTTAAGAATATGAAAATAATTTGGAATATATTCAACTGTTAAACGCACTACTTCCACCATTTGTTTTGTTAGCATTGAATTTTCACTTGCGTAATTAACTTTTATTGGCACATCCTAATTTTAACTTAAAAAATAATGTAAAAAACCACAAAAAGTTAGTATTCTACCGATTCCCAACATTATTAACATGCAGACAGTTCCTAAATACGCTTAGGTGTACAAAACTAGGGATGAGAAATGACTGTCTCCAGCGCCACAACGGATTGCGGACCGAAGTCCACATAAGTCCACAGTATTCAGTGCCACAGCACTGGAGCAAATTAATAGTAAAAGGATAATAGTGGAAATTGTGAGAGCCATAATTGTACATATATGCTGTCAGTAATAACTAACATATTTCACTTGCCAGAATATTTATACGGTTTTGTGAATGCCATATCTCAAGAAGAAAGTTTTGATCATTTAGGGTTTAAACCCCAAACTTTGGAATAATAACTTTTCCGACTTCTCAAATAAATCTCCTCTATGGCAACAAATTAAAAACGAAAAGAATCGAAGCTACGTTTTACAGAAAAGTTATTTACTTGAAAGGAAATGGAAATAAACGATGCTCTGGCGAAATTTGTTTAATTAATTTTAAAACTCGATTAATTAATTTTAAACATATTATTAAAAAAATTCGACCAGCTTACATGATAAAGCTTACTATAAATGTTTTTCAGAAGTGATGGATGGTGATAACCTCTTTCAGTAATACAAAAATGGTCGTTATAATGGTCCAAAACACAAATGGAAATTAGGCTTATCTTCATGCTAAAGCTCTAACAGAGGATTCAGAAAATTAAGTAATTTTAGCTATTGTCTCGGACAATGTCAGTGTTATATTGGTAGTGGCAAAGACATCACGCATATATCCAAAAATATCACATATAATAGCCCTTCCGGTAATTTACTTGCTAAAGACTTATTGAATAAAACTATTACGGACAACGTAACAAAATTTTTATAGGAGGTTAAACAACCGGATTTTGAGAAACTTTGTGGAAAAACATCCTAAGGATCCTAATTTAAAAAAGTAAGAAATCTGTAAGCAACCTGCTATTTTGGCGAAGTCTGGAAGTAAAAGGAAAGCCATTTATTATTATTTATTTTTCATTATTTGAATCGGAAAAGTTTCCTTATTAAACACATCAATGCAGTTTAATTGGGGAGTGGAACAGATAGCACTTATACTACTTGAAATGAAATGTCGACGAAATTTATTCAGATAACTAACGATTCGTCGTTTTATTTTTCAATCTAGTAATATTTTTACAGAAAGATTTTTTTATGTTTAAGAACTCTATTAGCTCTTTGGGACTACATAGGTGGGTTAAAAACTGTCCCACCGTTTGATTAGCTTTTCATGCATTGTGGGATGTATTTTAAACCACCTTGAAAAGTTGAAGTTAGTGTATAATTTAATTGGTTTAACTGCCAGATGAAAAGTTAAAAATTTATTGGTGAAAATTTTTGACAATTGTATGGTTGCTACGAAAAGATAAAAAAAATAAAAAATACTAAAAACAGAATTAATTAGGTAGCTTTACCCAATATACATACTACATATGTCGCAGAACCGATTTGTATATGATTTTAAAATTTGTTAAAATATTTAGTTTATTTATGTAAAAAAATCTTCTAGTATTCGTTTCCCTCTATAAATTTGTCGGTAATGCAGTATCCTGGTGAAATTTCACTCGAAATGACGATAATGCAGTGTTTATATTATAATTGGGACCATTTCAATACATCGATAAAGTAGTTTTTCTATCGAAATTTCGGCTGAAATGTCGATAATAAAGTTTTCATATTATTATGAAATTTCCCTCAATATGTCGATAAATTAGTTTTTCTGCTGAAATTTCGTTTGAAATGTCCATAATGCAGTTTTTCTGCCCAATTTTCTGCTACCTTCAGTAGTATTTTGAATTGATTTTTATCTGAAGTCGTTTTATGCGAAAACACTTCTCGTGCGAAGTAAAGCAAATTGAATCGGGGCTTTAAGATTTCGCCGCTACAACCGGATAGCCATTATATTCGAAGCCGCTCTGAATTTCATTGTCGGTTGGTTTTTAAAATTATGCATTATATGTTCATATCCAGCTACGAGTTAACACAGATGTAATAAAATTTAATATTCACCCCTCTCAAGTATAACATATAAATAGTATCAAAATCATAATATTTAAGATATGTTTTAAGAGCTATGCTAAAGAGGGATTTGAAAAGGTAATTAATATTATGAATATTCATAACGCACAAACTCGTACATAAAATTGACGATTTATGTAACGAGCATATCCCACATCACCATCAAGAAAAAATATTAAATACATTTAATTAAATTACAACACATTAATAATAATCTCGAGATATGTGGTTTATGTCATGCAAAAATAAATATTACGTATATACGAGTATTACATATTTATATAATATACATTGTATATAAATATAATACATAATTAGATTTTAATTATTTCGTTATGGTTTGTTAAATTTTTCTCGTTTTGGTGCGGCGGCGTCGACGTTGTGCGTTATACAAAAGCCAGAACACATTAATATTGAAAATATAAAAATTGTATAGAATTTATTAAATTTTGGTTTTATATCTATAATGGCTTTTGAATTTAATTATACGCGAATGTGTAATGTGATCGGGGAACGGATGTTAGGATGAAAAATTGTTATGAGTTGCGCTAATTAAAATGGTGTATAAACGGTTTCAATCTCGTTGTAAAGTGAAATATGTGATGCGTTTAAGATAATATGGTTCGATTAAAAACTATTAAAGCTTATGATCGAAAAGTTGTATGGTGGGAATATATTTTTATGGTCTTTTTGTATTTAAATTCGTATAACTGAATTAATTTATCATTGTAGTAAAATATGATTAGACTACTTTGCTCTAAACCGCCGGAATGAAATTTTTTTCGCTTCGTTCATCCAATCTTAAAATTTTTTGCCATAAGTTCTTTTTTGATTATTTTAACGATTGGCGAGAAGCCTCCAACGTTTTCCGTTTACCGGCAATGGTTGAAATCGTACGTCTAAATTTTAGACTGACTAAACTGATCATACCAAACATTCAAGTACGCGACAAAATAAACCGTATTTGGCGTTTAATTAAAATTTGACAATATATCTAGGTTTGTGAATCACCAAAAGATTTATAGTTTAGTACGAACTATTAGGTGCATTTTTATATAAAAATGTTAATGATGTCTGGTATGAACTAACCATCAATTTAGCTATTGTAGTCCTTGGATTTAACTGACTATTTCATATCGATGGTATATACATTTAAAAATAATTCATATCGGTACACGTGTTTGAGAAATCACAGACATTTTTGGCTGAAATCGGTTCACCGGAAGTGGTAGCTTTTTTGTTTTCTGCAAATATTTCGAATAGTAAAGCATTTTGTATTACTGGTTTGTTTTCAGAAAATGGATATCCTATACATTGTATGATGTTGATGGTCTAGACACTAGAGCTTTGTACTCAACATGAAAATTTTCTTCGATACAAATAATCGAACAAATTCTCGAAAAATCAATTAATTAAAGAGCAAAACCTTTAATTCTACTGGGTCACACAGATTTTTCTAATTTTTTAAGTTGTCATTCTAGAAAAATGTCGAAAATCAATCGAAGTTGGGAATTTTAATTTGAACATTTTTGGTTAAAATAATTTTCAAATACATGCAGTAATAGTAAATTATGGCTTGAGAGAAGAAATTACCATCCGAGGTCGAGTTGATCGAGAACCATAATCGAGGTTTACTGCCGAGTTTCGAACGGTATCTTATTTTCCACTTCAATTTTAGTAAATACTTTATGCTTTCATCAAAAGGGGTTTGATGTTGACTATCATTTTTTTAAAATGTAATTCACACGAATCATAAACAAGGACATCAAGCTGCTGAATAAAAGTAAAGGGAAAAGTTAAGTAACTTTATTTAGAAAATTGACGACAAACAAATAGTAATATTTGTAAAATTATAGCAGTTCAGAAATATGATACCTCGTCGTAGGAACGAGAAAAAGCACTTGAGTATGTCTTAATAACAGATTTATAATGAAAATCTGGGTTATTCTGGGTGATAGAAAGATTATACGTTTACATCGAGGTGAGGTTACCAAGACGTTGGAGGTTTGATTTCGAACTAATATAGGTTTTGCACTTCAAATTCACGATTTTGCGCTTCAAATCACGATTTTACAAATCATATTCAATTTTTTTTATTTCAATCTCAACTTTTTACAAGTCAACATCAATTTTTTATACTTCATTGTCAATTTTTTGCAACGCAAATTCGTGTTTTTACAAACTAATTTTAGTTAAATGCAGAGCAAATTCAAGTTTTAATATTTCAAATTCGTAAATTTTTTGCAACTTTTTGCAAAACAAATTAAGTGCACCCAATTCTTAACCGATTATGATGGGACTGGGTATGTTGGATGGAAATGGGATTTTTAAAGAATTTTTGGAGGAAATTCTGGAATATGGCCACCTTGGACGGAACTCGATCAATTCTTAACGGAATATGATGGGATTGGGTATGCTGGACGAAAATGAGATTATTGAATGATTTTTGGAATAAACTCTGGAGTATGACCACCTGCGACGGAACTCGATCAATTTTTAACGGATGTTGATGGGATTGGGTATGTTGGATGAAAATGGGATTATTGAATGATTGTTTATGGCCACCTGGGACGGAACTCGATCAATTCTTAACCGATTATGATGGGATTGGGTATATGTTAGATGGAAATGGGATTATTGAATGATTTTTGGAAGAAATTCTGGAATATGGCCACCTGGCACGGAACTCGATCAATTTTTAAGAATTGATCGAGTTCCGTCGCAGGTTGCCATATTCCAGAATTTCTTCCAAAAATCATTTAACAATCTTATTGGGATTGGGTATGCTGGATGGAGCATACCCAATCCCATCATAATCCGTTAAGAAATGATCGAGTTCCGTCCAAGGTGGCCAAATTCCAGAATTTCCTCAAAAATTCTTTAAAAACCCCATTACCATCCAACATACCCAGTCTCATCATAATCGGTTAAGAATTGGGTGCACTTAATTTGTTTTGCAAAAAGGTGCAAAAAATTTACGAATTTGAAATATTAAAACTTGAATTTGCTCTGCATTTAACTAAAATTAGTTTGTAAAAACACGAATTTGCGTTGCAAAAAATTGACAATGAAGTATAAAAAATTGATGTTGACTTGTAAAAAGTTGAGATTGAAATAAAGAAAAAATGAATATGATTTGTAAAATCGTGTTTTTGAAGAGCAAAATCTTGAATTTCAAGTGCAAAATCGTGAATTTGAAGTGCAAAACCTATAAAACTTCAAAGTATTTTCAATATTTTTGTAGTGTGGTCACTGCAATCAGGTGAAACGATCGATATATTTAATTTAAAAATTAAACAAAGGAATCTCTTTTATACTGCTTGAATTCATTGTTTGTGAACTATGTGTTGGGGGAAAGGGCTGTCAGATTTGCCAAGCGCACTCGAGCAACGAGATACAGGATCAACAAATTCTTTTGGCCAACAATTCACAAAATCAAGCATAGCGAGGTTGCTCTGTTCATGATCTTTTCAATTTGTTCTCTGAAGTTGAATTTATTGTCACATATAGCCCCCAAATCACGAACGGTAGTAATTCTTACAATAAGAACGCGGTTGATGTAGTAGTAGCAATAAGAGGAATGTTCACTTTGTCTAAAATACGTAAAGGACTGACGTCACGTACTCAACGCCATTGATGGTGAAGTTGAAAAATATGGCTGAGATGACTACCCCGGGATACTCTTGATGTAGTTATAAAAGGTTCTGTTGTGGACTATCTGAAAAGCGTCTGATACTATGAGTTCACCCATAACAGAAATTGAGCTGGAAAGCCAAAGGCTTGTAGTTTAAATAAAATAATTGTATGCGGGAAATGCTGTCGAATGATTTGCTTACGTCGGTGGTGATGACATCAACCACATATCCTGCATAACCAGCTACCATCGCAGTACGGGGGGTATTCTATTACAGATACGAACGATTCGATAAGATGGGATTTTGACGAATAGTTTACCAAAATTTTACTGAGTCACGAATTGAGTGGGTAATGTCCTTACCGAATTTTTAGTCTGATCAGGATTGGGTAGACTATAGAACTTTATATCGGTGACATCTGATTTACACTGCATCCCCAATAGAATTCCTTATGACTTATTACTTACAGAAAAGTATGAAAAAAAAACTTGACAAAAAAATATTTTTTTTGTCAAGTTTTTTTTTCATACTTTTCTGTAAGTAAAAAGTCATAAGAAATTCTATTGGGGATGCAGGGTTATTCTTCCACGATGTCGATGACTTCGGTATCAAACCCATTGAAATTTTTAAGATCCCATTGACCCCAATCATTGAAATTTTAAGAGAACTCCATTTCAAAAATAAATCTTTTGGCAATTATTTTGAATCATACTCGCATTTTTCGAAAAAAAATAAAAAAATTGTGACTTCGGAGGTAAAAACTTTAATTTCTTTTGTAAGATCCAAAAATCACCCCCATTTGTCCAGCAATATTATGTAATATGTGGCGTTAGGGTTTGCTAATGATAAAACCAGCTGTTTGTGTAAATTAAAAATTTAAATACGGTTTGGAGTATCTTGAATTATTTTAAACGTATTAATCTCATTTATTTATTTTGTAAAAGTAAAATTTTAACATCCAAAGGTAAACGACTTCGTACCCTAGAAACAACAAAAGATCAATAATTTACATTGTCTACAAACCCCACCATTTCTCGACATTTTCTATACTAAAAAAATCAATTATCTACGCTATTTTTGACACCAACATTTAGACAATTCAGAAAAACGCATGGGCGCACAACACTACAGGTGATTTACAATGCTTGTCCCATGTCTCACGTTTGTAGCCGGTTTCAAATTATTTTCTCTTCAATAGATTGAATTTAAAGTATTCTACAAAATTTGTGGGTATGGGTAACTTTTGGTCTTAACAGAGAAATTAAATTAGTTGTCAATATACAGGCACCGGTGAAATCGTTCTATTAGGAATCAGAAAAATGTGAGTATTTCAAAAGTTTATTTCTTTGTGTAGCGCTGCTCTACAGCACCCTTGTCGCCCCGGTGGCAAAGTGACGAGCATGCTTGCTCCAGCGACCGGATCGATTCCCGGTGGTGACCTGTCAATGAATTAATCACTCATTAACCGAAATGAAAATATGATTATGAAACCTAATTTGTGCCAGCCAAATTTTTTGATGTGATATAGTGCCAGAGAGAGAGAAAGAGCGAGAGAGAAAGAGAAAGTTAGAGAGACTTGTACAGATAAAGATCTTTTTGTTCGAGGTATGTGTATACCAATTGAATATTCGGTCATATTTTGGCATTCATTAGGACTATGAATCAATGTGCTTGTTGATCATTCATTTGTCTGAAAAAATGTCTATAATTTACCAGTTTATTTATGGCGATGATGTTGTTCATTGTAGTAGGTATACACTGTGCTAAAAAAAGTGATGGGAATTGGTAATTTAAAAAGCCCCCTTAAAAGGATTCTAAAAATTTTTTTTTGTCGCTAAGTTGGTGCAACTGTTCTTTATCTTGACGAGTTTGAGTGCAATCTGTCATTTAGTTTGTTTACAGTATGCTGTATTTTGTCAGTTCATTTAAAGGGGATTTTGTGATTATAATCACAGCCTCCGAAGTTAACATCAATAAAGTAAAGGAAATGGTAACATAAAATCGTCATCTAGATTTGATAGAGAGGTAGCTGCTGAACTTTCATTGACTCACGCATCAGTTCGTACCATTGTACAATATGGCTTGGGCATGAAACGCTTTGCCACCCAACTAGTTCCGAAAGACCAAAATTTTCTTCAAAAAAATCAATTGCGTAATGGTTGCCGAGGACATGCTAAAACCAGTCAATTCCAACCCTACATTCATAAAACGCATTATAACTGGTGATACATGGGCTTATGAGTTTGACATGTAAACCAGTCAACAAGCTTCGGAGTGGCGCCTTCCAAAAAACCGCATCAAAGTCGATTAAAAGTCAAGAAAATGTTGTCTCTTTTCTTTGTTTATCTCCGTGTTGTGCCATCGGAATTCTTGCCAGAAGGTCATACGGTAAATAAAGAACATTATCTGGGCGTTTTACGGCTTTTGAAAGAGCAAATTCGTTGAAAAAGGCTAATGCCAGGTTTGTGGAAAGAACCCTCATGGATTTTCCACCACGTCAACGCACCATCTCACAAAGCTATCATTGTGAACGAATTTCAGTGGATTACAAATTTTGCTGTACGTAAAGTTCTTATTTTTATCACAGAGGTTTGAAAAACTGCTACAAGAAATATCCATTTTTTTCAATCATAATATTTTCTGAGCGTATGTTATTATACAAATTAAGGCTGTGTACAAACTTAAGGTAAATCGTTTACTATGGTAAAAACGGTTTTAGAACAGATTTTTCGATCTGTTTGTCATAGAGTTTTTGAAAAATAGTTGAATTTACCGAAAAATTTACGTAAAATTGACTTTTACCTTAAGTTTGGTACACAGCCTTAAAAGCATGTTACGGTTAAAGTGCGAAATCGATAAATGCGGGAATACAAATTATGCTTCGGACTAGCTCCAACATGTTTAACGTGGTTAGTTTGAATGTTCAAAGCCTTACTTTGAATATTGACGAGCTTCGTCAAACTTTTAATGGGGTCCCAATTGATGTTATTTGTTTATCGGAAACATTTTTGACATCCAATATTTCTAATTCTGCGTTGGCCATTAGTGGCTTTAATTTGTTTAGGCGGGATAGGGTTAGTCCACCGGTTAATTATGGTGGGGTATGCATATATGTTAACGAGCATATTAAATGTAGTGTTGTATCGGTACCCCCCTCAATTTCTCAAAGGCTCGTTTCTGACTTTGAGTTTCTTTTTTTAAATGTCTTCGTGAATAAGCGGAAATTTCTTTTAGGTGTAGTTTATAATCCTCCTAAAACGAACAAGAGGTCTTATGCTCGATTCAAAAAATCCCTTTTAGACATTGAGTGTCTTTTTAGTTATTTTTCCTGTCGGTATGATGAGGTTTTCATTTCGGGTGATTTTAATTTTGATATTTCTCAAGAGTCTTTATTTTCTCGTAGCTATTTGAATATCTTAAATAGCATTAACTTTTCGGTTTATAATACTGTAGAGCCTACTTACTCTTGCGCTACTGCAAGTAGTCGTTCTTTTTCGCTCATTGATCACGTCGTTGCTTCTGCTGATAATTCCATATGTTTTTTCAATCAATTGTCTCTTGGTATTGGTTCTCACCATGATCTTCTTGTTTTTTCTGTTAATTATTACTCTCGACCTAGACCTAAAAGTTTCAGCTTTAGGGATTTTTCTAAAATTGATGAATCTCACCTTTCATCAACTTGTGGCTCTATTTGTTGGAATAATATTTTTTCTCTCTCTACTTCTACTGACCAAATTGACTATTTTAATTCCTCTATTAACTATGTATTTTATAATTGCGTTCCTCTCACTACTATTTATTTTAGACCTAGATCCCCCCTTTGGATGACTCAAGAGATTTTGAGTGCTATTTCTGTTCGTTTTTCCAAATATCGTCTTTGGAAAATTAGCCCTAATTCTTTGTCTTATCTAGCTTATAAGGAATCTCGAAATAGAGTGGTAGGTTTAATTCGTATCGCTAAGCAAAATTTTTTCAAGGATAAGTTAGATCCCTCACTTCCCTCTAAGATATTTTGGCGCAACGTGCGCAACTTGGGCCTTGGTAGTTGCAAAGGGGCTGCTTCTGTAGATTTCAAAGCAAATGATTTTAACCTTTATCTAATTAACTCTAGTCACACTCATGATATTTCCATTATTGATTTAGTGTCCGTCGAACCCCTTAATTCTTTTTCGTTTACAAATATATCTACTGTTGATTTGCATTCTGCTATTTGGGAAGTTAAATCGCAATCCACTGGCTTAGATATGGTTAGTTTGAAATTAGTTAAGCGCATTTTTCCTATTGTATCAAGGTATTTGTTACATATTTTCAATTTTATTTTAACGACCTTTTCATATCCCGCTCAGTGGAAGATGAGTAAAATTATTCCTATTCCTAAAATTAGTAATCCTTCTGAGCTTTCCCATTTCCGCCCTATTAGCATTTTAAGTTCTCTGTCCAAGGCATTTGAATTGGTAGTAAAAAACCAAATTCAATCTCATATTGATAGCTTTAATTTGCTTAGCCTTTTTCAATCAGGTTTTAGAAGGTTTCACGGTACTACCACTGCTTTACTGAATGTTTGTGATGATATTCGTCGTAGTATGAGTAAAAGAGAAATGACTTGCCTTACTCTGTTAGATTTTTCTAAAGCGTTTGATTCGATTAATCATCAAATTTTGTTTAATAAGCTTATTTCAAACTTTAATTTTTCTCTCTCTGCTGCTAAATTGATTTTAGACTATATTTCGGGTCGCTTTCAGGCAGTCTTTTATGACAATTCTTTTTCTGACTTTTTACCTGTCTCTTCTGGCGTTCCTCAGGGGTCGGTTCTTGGCCCTTTACTATTCTCAATGTACATTAATGACATTGCATGTTCCATTCGTCATTCTTCTTTTCATATATTTGCTGATGATGTCCAAATATATAGGAGTAGTCGCTTAGATAATGATTCCATTCGCTCTAATATTTCTTTAATTAACGATGATTTGGAAAGAATTTATAGTTGGTCATTATCTAACCGACTCGCTCTTAATGCTAGTAAATCCCAGTCTATTATAATCTATAAAAAATCTTTAAATACTTCCTCTTTTCCTGGAATTTTTCTCGGTGATTGTTTAATTCCATTCTCTAATACAGTTAGAAATTTAGGGTTAATTTTTAATAAAACTCTTACTTGGGGTGATCATTTAGTTAAGGTTAGTAAAAGGATTTTTGGAATGCTTAGTTGTTTATATAAGGTTGTAGGGCTCGCCGATAGTAGTTTTAAAAAGCGTATGTTCCTCTCGCATTTTCTTCCACATTTTCTTTATGGTGACGTTGTTTTGTTTGGAATGCTTCAGGATAATATGAATGTTCTCCAAATATGTTTCAATGCTTGTACTCGTTTCATTTTTAGTATTAGGAAATATGATCACATTTCTCCTTTCTTAAATTTGACTCTTGGCTGTATTTGGTTAACTTCTATGAACTTCGTGTGTGTCTTTTTATTTTTAAGCTTCTCAGATCGAAGCAACCTCCCTATTTATTTAACAAGTTATTGTTCAGTAGGTCCCATTCTTCAAATTTACGTTTACTTCCCCCTATAAATCTGTGTAGGTCTTTAAATACATCCTTTTCTGTTAGGGGTATTTCTCTTTGGAATTCTATTCCACTAGAAATTAAGAGGTCAGCGTCGCCTAAATCTTTTAAAGCGGATTATTTAGCGTGGCGCGCTTGAATGATAATACATGTAGTACTATTTTTGTAATAATTTTTTTCATTTGTATTATTTTTGTATGTAGTATGTAAGTATTCACTTCTTGCAGTGTTCTCTGTAACAAATGAGCTTGAGCTCAATACGGAGGGTACTAGCATGGAGTGGATTTGTTTTTTGAAAAAATCGGAGGTTTTTATGCCTAATGGAAGTATTTTTTTTTTTGTGGTTGTTGTTCTTCATTTATATTGCTTCCATATGTGCTTTTCCTTTACCAAAATTGTAATGTCAATGAACAAATAAATAAATAAATAAATAAAATACAAATTAGTAAAACTCATTTACTGATCCGAAATTGTTGAAATAAGGGTTCTCACACGATGGACTATTTGATGTGAATTTACTACCTGTGACACTATTCTGGCTTTCCCTGAGAATAATGATGCAGTATGTTTGGTATGTAAATATTTTAAACACAAAATGGACTCTGACAGTTTTGTGACAAATATTTTTTATTGGTAAAAAATAATTTCCCAATTAACTTTGTTTCGTAAACATTTACAGCAAACTGATTCAATTGCAAACAATAATTGCATTTCAAAGACAATTGCTTGAAAATATTTTTCCCAATTTCTTATTCCCGCAGAGAAAGCTATAATAGAGCCAATGGTCAAAATGAATTGTATTGGTTAATGGCCGCCATAACTGTGATATATGAACAGTATTCCTATAGGACACACTGTAGAAGCACTTCACAAAAAAGGGCAGATTTTGAGTTACAGTTTACCGACATATTCGCGTCGACTCATGATGGTGCTACTAGAACCAATGTGATCAAACAATCAACTTAAACAAGAAAATAAAACATTGTGAATTATTAAAACGTGTTTATAGTATTTCCAACATTTTGGTTAAGTTTTCAAAATATTTTATAGTACAGGTTGATTGAAAAGTATTGAAAGCGACACTTGTTAACCAGTAGAGGAATATTCAGTAGAGAATTTTTTTTTTCGATCTGGCAATTCATTCTTTGTTTACAAGCCATTAGAAGTTAACATCAGTGTTTTCGTTTACAATGGAGAAAACCGACTATCGTGCAGTGATAAAATTCTTTGTTTTGGAAGGTTTATCAGCAACAGAAATTCAAACAAAAATGGTAAAAGTGTTTAAGGAACCTGCTTCTTCGTTTCCAACTGTTCATCGATAGGTTTAAGAGTTTAAACGTGGTCGTTCAAGCGTTAAAGATGAACCATATAGTGGAGGTCCAAAAAGTGCAACAACACCAGAAATCATTGGGCAAGTGTATAATATTGTTTGTGAAGATCCAAGAAAAGCTGCTTCCAAAACTGATGCCGCATTCGTTAACAATTCGACAAACACTGAATCGAAAACAAATTGCTCAGCGTAATTTAAAGCGTTTTAAGCATAATAAAACCAAATTTGTGTGTAGATTTATAACTACATATGAGACTTGAATGTACCACCATGATTCTAAACTGAAACAAGAACGATCGGCAAAAAAGGTTATGGCATCAGTTTTTTTGTGATGCAAAAGGGATTTTGTTGATTGATTATCTTAACCCTCATGTGAGTGAAGAAAAAATATCTTAATTTGAGTGATTAGTACCTACATGCGTTTTATATAGAAACTTATTTTTTTCACATTCGTCCAAGCTGTAACATTTCTCATTTTTAAGTATGATCGTAATCTACTAATTGATCTAGAAGTACTCACAAAATTTAAAGTTTTATTGGCAGTAACCTTTTGGGTCAGTTGGATAAAAAAATTCGTGAAAAAACCCGCTTCACAGAAGAAAAAAATAATTCATCACGACAATGGACGTGTTCACACGAGTCGTTCAATTTAGCCATCGTCAAAAATTGCTAAATTGAACGAATTAAAATACGTATTGCTTGAACACCCACCGTATTCATCAGATTTGGCTCCCAGTGACACTGTCTCTTCAGAAACCTGAAACAATTCCTTCGTAGAAACCGTTCCTCATCTAATGAAGAAGCTATTGCACTATTGCAGCCGTGGAACAGTATTTTTCAGAGCTTCCTGAAAATCATTACAGAGATGGTTATAAATTATTGGAAGACCATTGGAATAAGTGTATTGAGTTGAGGGAGATTATATTGAACAAAAAAAAAACTAGTTTCACTAAAAAATTCACATTCTTCCATTTTTGCTTTCAATACTTTTCAACCAACCTTTAATAACGGCATAGACTGGAATTGAAGGTATAAGAAAAATTTAATATATTTGAAACTCTACATACGATGAATCTGTTTCATTATACCACACAGAAACTTGGATCCAAATGTTTTAAATGTGAGGAGAGAATGAAGCTCTCCATCTTGAAATGGTTCTATTAAGAAAACCGTAGAATTTTTTTTCTCGATAATTTTTTTTTAAATAGTCAACATACATTATCTACACACGTAGAATATTAATTAACTACGCAATGTAGGCAATATAGCACAACAGTTATAAATTCGTACGGCGACTCCCGTTTCTTCAGAGACCATTTGGTTTGCTGTGAATTAAAGATCTTGGGAAATGTAGCGCAGTCTAGCTAGTTCCACATCGAGGTCACTCTTGAAAAAGAGGAGTAATTCAAATGTTGGGTGTTTTATAGAAAAATTCTAAAGCAAACCTATGTTGCCTAGATTTGATACGAAGTTTTGGTCCTACTGTCGAAAGCGGATGTAATTAGAGAGTCGGCAGAGCATCTATAGCAGGATGTAATGAACTCATCGTTTCTTATACGAACGATACTATTCCGAATACTATCAAAGCATTCCAAATGGGATTTAGGACCTCCACCGCAGAAAAAAGAGTTAATAATTCAAACTAAAGTCTATAAAATTTATGGACCTTCGATGGAATGAAGTAGAAGAAAGATATCATTTACATGTTATTTCCAAGATGATTGCTGAAAATTTGGTGACCAAACATCCTAACTGAATATGTCAATTGGGAGTCCATTCATTAAGATAGGAACTTGCTTAATGGTGAAATTCGACTCATTTAAATCTACGCTATTCTTTAATTGATTTGATTGCCGCAGCCATAGTTTCTGTTGAACTTTCTAGATAGGCACTGCTTTCTTTTTGACTGCAAAATTAAATGGAAGCCGAAAGCGTTGTTTCGTCAGCATATGACCGGATGTCGCAAGTTGTTGGTCTGTATAATTGCGTTATATAACTGTTAGACGATAGCTGAAAAATACACGTAACAAAATGGCTTTAAGACCGATAAGCTCGATATCACTTCGAACTAATTTAATAATTTAGTAATACATTTTGGAAGAAAATATTAAAATCAAATTTTAACCTAATTTCTGAAAATTACTTGCGATTACCGTGACGCAGTTTTATTATTTGTCGTATATTTTAAAAATACAAACATATCAATAAACAATTTGCCCTTGTGTGAAGTAAGCCCAGCCCAGAAGTTTTAACAAAACTGATATCCATCCAAATAAAACTGATCAGAAAATGACTAAATTATCAAAGAACTGTAAAACTCTGAAAATAATAAACTCCGGGGTTGGAATTTCATTGATATTTTAATTTAATTTTAATCTAACAATGTCTCGGATCAGGGTTCATGTTCGGGTTCTGAATACAATTTCCCAAAAATTAGCTCTAGGCTAGGAATTTCAATGATTTTTATTTAAATTTCCGCCCCGTTCGATAAAATGATTTCGCCAAAACTAAAAATGTCTCAAAACAAGGGTATATGATTTAAACGGGTGTGTTACGAAATCCCGGTTTTCAAAATCCCGTTTTTTTTTTAAATCCCGGTTTTCAAAATCCTGGTTTTCCAAATCCCGGTTTTTTCCCAAAAATCCCAAATTTTAATTATAATTGTTTATAATTTTATATAATTTTTTTAATTTTTTTTAATATAATTTTTTTAATTTGTTTTAAGGAATATTTCGTAATTTTTTTTATCAAATATTAATGAATTTGCGTGATAAAATTTTCCCTCACCAAAATGTATGAAAACCGGAATTTTGGAAACCGAGATTTTGAAAATCGAGATTTCGTAGCACAAGGAATTCATTCCGTGGCAAGTTCCTAAAAATGAACTCTAAGCTTGAAATCTCATTTATTTTTGCTCTGGGCCATATTTTTTAAATCGGTTTAAATTTTCCCAATCAGAATACAATTTGCTTTGAAATTTTCTGTATTTTTCGAATTTTTCGCCTAAAAATTTAATCCTTTTTTTAAATTTCTTTTCTTTTTTTAAATTAAGAAACATACTTTTTTCTACTAAGGGAAAAATTCCGACTGGGTCAATCGATTAGAAATTTACGCATAGTAACAAATATTAGTGAATTTGAAAATGAATTTAAAAAATGATTGAAGTAGCCCGCGAAAAATTCGAATACTATAGAGAATTTCAAGAATACGGCCCCTGTTCCAAGACATTTGTAATTTTGGTGAAATTGTTTTAGTTTTATCGAGCAGGACAAAAATTTAAATAAAAATCAATGAAATCGCTAGCCCATAGTTCATTTTCGGGAACTTGAAACGGAATTAATTTTTTCTATCGTTGCCTATAATTTTTCATAATGCATCTCAGAATCTTACGCGGTTTTGATACTTTAGTTATTAAGTTTTATTTAGATTGCCATCAGATGGTTTGGTTCCTAATTTTTCGTTTTTTTCATAACTTTTAAAAAATTTCTGCGTTTGGCTAACTTCACAAATTAGTTATTGATATGTTAGTGTTGCCTGATTAAAAAAACACATATTTTCCGGGATGAAATGCTGGGAAAACTGCATATACGTCCAAAAACGTCAAAACCGAAAGATACAGAAAACAACACTACATTACATGCGGTTGATTTGGTTCGATATTAAAATGAAACACATTCGTAAAAATCAAATATGCTCAACCTGTATAAAATTTGGCAAAACTTCAATATTTCATGACAAATAAAAATAAAATGAAAATTGTCACCGATTTCATTCTGTGCTATAATACGACGACCACATATACACCAAAACATATACATATATACAAAATTGACACCATAGCATTTCAGTTTTATGATACCAATTTATCGTCTATATCGGGGTACATCGAATCGGGATGAAAATGTTTTACCAATATTAGAAGAAAATGATCTCGTTCATTTTATGTACTGCTACTTATATTTTATTCATGTAGATTTATATTTTTATTTATCATAAAATGAACTCACCTTCTTCTTCATCTTATCTTATATATGAATCTCGTATGTCATGTATATATTCATAAGAAATAAAAGGATGTTCTGTTTAAATAACTCGAAGCTATTTCATTATGGTTGTTGTTCATTACACAAGTCTTTTTCATCTGTTTGCTTAGCTTTATTTTATCATTCATCTTCATTCGAAACACTTATGTATCCATCTACCATTTCTATATATGTATATGCGCTTATGTACAAATATAAGGAGGTACAAAATATTTTATATTTTGTCGTCTTGTTATTTGTTGTGTATCATGTGATTTAACATTATCAACATTTTAGACTACTAGTTTGTGTTATGTGCAGGAAGAAACGTTTTACTTCGTGCTCATGTCTTCAGCTTTTGAATGAAAATCGTTTTGTTACGTTTCGTGTGTCACTTTACCCAGCAAAATATGTAATGTAATTTGATTAGATTTTGCGGTTGGCTGCAGTCGATTATACATAGATAATTGTTGTTGTCAATTTGTTATTTAACTTAATTGAATTTTCACATCTAGTTTTAGTTACTCTATGCCATTATCAGCCATTCTTGGCTGTATCTTTAAGAAAATTTATTTTAATATTTAATTATGTCAAACAGAAGACCTAAATTATGTATATGTGGAATGATTTGGATAATTAGTCGCTTGCACTCAATTTCAAGCGATATTGGATTTTAATGGTTTTTGTGTGCTTTTTGTTTTTCATTCATTTGATTTAACATTTAACAAATAATTAAGGTAATAGGGTGGTGCATTTGTGTGAGGAAGTTTATAATGATCTATGTTGGAATTGAAAAATTTTGTAGGGTGCATACTCGGAGATGAAGTGGAATATTATGATGCCCAACTTTGTGCTTGTATAATTCAGTTTACAAGATAATTGGTTGGAAAAGGAGGTTTGGCAGAAACAATCGATCTCTCGAAAACTTAATATTTTATCTATAGCATTCTTCACACTTCATTATTTCTTTTATGGAGAATGACTTATCGGAGTGTTTACTTCGGGACCTGCTCTGGTTCTTAGACTAATTTTTCTTATTTGTTGGTTCATTCAAAAATGGAAACGCTCCGTGGAAAAGTGCGTATGTCAAATAAACATAAAGTTACGCTAAATATGAATGTACCTCTTAAAAATAAGCAGTTAGAGAAAAAAGCTGACAAGTTCATAGTATAGACAGACAACAGTCAGCATGGAATAATACACAAAAAGTCAAAACGATATTAAAGGTACAAATTACCCCAAAAATACAGAACTAGTTCCAGGGTGTCCACGATTAAAAATATATTCAATAATTTGGCCCAGTGAATAAGGAGAGAAATAAAAATATAAAAAATTTGGGGACGAAACGAAAGATCATAAAATTAGCCTGATCTCTCTTGCGGAAGTAAATAAAGAAATAAATTCAAGAAAAACGCCTGGCTTTAACCTGGAAACAGATAAATTCCTCAAAAAGATTCCCAAAATCAGCATTAAAAAATTGACCACCTTAATCAACGAAACCTTCAGAATCAAATATGAACCAAAGAAGTGGAAATTTACGGAAGTAATGTAATACCTGCGCTCATTTTAAAACCAATGGAACTACTAATTAAAAGTAAAGAACTCATCCTATACACCAATATGGTTTTCGAGATATACATTACTAAGTTCATATAGGAAAACGGACATCATAGAAAAAAAACAATTGAAAAGGCACGATGGTCTATTCCTGGAACTTAGGAAAGTTTTACCACCACAATTTTGTCTTTTTCTTGAATCTTACATTATAGTCAGCAATTTTCTTGTTAAACTGGAAAAAGCATACTCACTAAAAATGTACATTTGACGACGATCATATCGGAAGTATGACAGTATTACACCCCTATTCCCATAGTTGCATCACTTCAAGTGATGTGACTATTCATCTTCTTGGTTACTAGATCATTAAATCGACACTTACAAAATAATTGTTCAATAAAGTCTTTCTGGCTGTTTTTTAAATCTTAGTATGCTGCTTTATAAATATTTTCTTGCGACTACTATCACTTCAAATGACAATTTCAAATTTTTACGTGACAAATAAATAAAAAAAAAAATTCAAACTAGTGCAGCCAACTAAGATTTAAAAATGTTTCACTGAGAGTTTTGCACAAAATTATTTAGTAAATTTTTATTTTCATATCTAGTAACCAGGAAGATCCATAGTCACGTCGCATGAAGTGATACGTCTAAGGGAATTGAGTATTTAAAATTGTTTAAAAATGTTTTAATTAGTTTAAAATGTGCTCTTACTTATGTTGTGCAGATCTCTTGCTGCGACAACCCTATTTACTCCGACAACCCCGACCTATACAGAATTTTTCTAAATGTGATTAGCGCGTTTTTGAGGCTATAGCTAGCTCGTGATCCTATTCCAGCTTCATCGGGAATTAGGAATGCCGAATCTTATTAATTTATATTAAAAAAAAAGACTTCGCAATATGAGTTAAGAATACAAAAAATCTAAATGAGCCGTTTTACTTAATTATCTCAGAGGACTGGGACACAGTACACTTATACAATTACACATTTTAAAACAGGAAATAGTTTTTTTATTCCCAACTTACCGGTAAAGCCAGAATAGGGCCACCGTGATTTGCTATATACTATACACAGGAAAAGGCGTAATTTTACTTCACGTATACATCGAGAGAATCAGGTAAGGAGTATAAATTTTTTAAATTTTTAAATGCATGGTGAGAAAAAACTGGTATCGAATAAAAAAAAGCTGGTGTCGAATAAAATGCATTCAAACACTTTAACTTTTGTTATTTGTTCACATATTTTTTAATTTTGATTTCAATATCTAATTTTTAAATTCAATTTCTGGGCTAGAAAAAAATATCGGGATTAAACCAAATTTCTGTATTAAATTCTAATGATATTCCATCAATGCAGTTTTAGTCTTATCTGATGATTTTTATATTTTTTGGGTTGAAATTCTGGGCTTAATTACAAAAAATACTATTTTGTATTCAACTATGGGAATTTAAATGCATCTGTCAAAACTGTCCGTTTCATGGAGAAAAAAACACAAGATTGGGCTAAATGTTTTGTCTAAAATCTAGATAACAAATCTTGAAGTATATTTTATATATTCTCGGAAAATATTTTTCTCGAGTGATTCAAATTAAGATTTGTAATGCTTATGAAACCCCGTTGAGAGCAAGTAAAGGAAGCCTTAAGTGATTTATCGATTTATTTGAACCTATATTTCGCTAATAGGTCAGGACATTCAGAGACCATTCAAAATGTTATTATAACATCTAGTTATAATAACATTCTAGTGTCTTGGATTCTAAAATAATCTTTTTGTCAAAATTTCGTCTTACGCATTTAACCCCTTGTAAAACGGCATTACACGGAAAAATCACAAAAATCAGTAATCCCCAAATAAACACTAAATTTCTAGTATCGCATGACTTTAATTATAAATGCAGTAATACATCTAGCGAAATTTCTCAATAACTGCTAAAGGGTGGGCCATTTATTTTTTTTAAACGCTATAAAATGAGTATACAACTTTATTTTGTGAAAACTGTTTTTTAGGTTGGAGTCTCTGATTTAAGAATGCAAAACAATTTCGTTCATGTGCCTCCATCTACTGGCCTTACAGTAAACCATCCCGTGAGTCCCGTTTTTCGATAATTTCGGCACGTATTTCACGAATAACTGCCGCAAACTTATGTTTTAAAGCTGCTTAGCTTCGCATAACATCGATCCTTAACGAAACCCTATAGATAAAATTCCAACGGTGTCATATTGCAGCTCGGCACAGGCCAATTGACATCTCCAAAACGGATTATTATTCGGTTGTCAAATTTGGCGCGCAGGATATCGATTGTTGGTCGGTTTATACGGCATAATATGACGCCATTTTGTTGAAACCAAAGGTTATACACATACACAGCATCGATTTAAGGCCATACAAAGTTATTTAGCATGGCTGTGTAATGGTTGCCAATGACGGTAACGATGTTTCCAGCAGTGGCTTTGAATAAAAAATGGTGAATTATGCTATTACTCGAAAATTCATACCAAACAGTCACTCTCGATGGATGAATTGGCTTCAAGACAATTTAGTGTGGCTGGTCCGAACCCCAAATCCCCAGTTCTACTTGTTTACATAGCCCCCGAGATGAAAATGCGCTTTGTCTTAAAATATTATTTTTCGACCATAATCGGTTATTTGCTTTCAACTGCTGAGTCATCTGGACCTTGAAGATGAATAATCGGAGGTCTTTGTGCAATATTTTCTTCAGGCTTGTGCGACCAGTTGCTGCGATCGGCTTCGAGTGGAGGTCGGTGGAAGGAAGAATGGGAAATGATACCTCAGGAGTACATTGCAAACCTGGTGCTTGCCAAACATTTCTGGTGCTTGTCGAACATTCTCGATGTGGTCAGAGCTCGTGAAGGAAATACGATATTATAGTACCGAGCGCTTAGATTGCTTTTTGATTTTGGTTTAAATAAATATGAATATTTCTCAATATCCGCTTTGTGGTAATGTTGTTATTTCATTAGTTTTGGTTCTGTTGTTAATTTTATTAATCAAAAACTTGTACCGTTAGTACCTTTTGGCACATATTATATTATTTCGTCAACACAAATATTTACTGAAAAAATGTAGTGTCCGAAATTTTTTGACGAGCAGTGTATTTTGTGTTGCCTTAAATTTGTATTTCAGTTTCAGAAACATTTTTAATAAAGCCGTTCTTATACTTTGGAAGGCCATGTTTTATAATATCTAGATAGAAATATTGATATGGAAAAGTTATTTAAAGCTTTTAGACACTCGTTCTGTAAAATTTGAAGAAATTTTAAATAAACATACTTGAATCAATTATGTAATGAATGAATATGTTGGAGAATCAATTTTCAATCAAAGATATTGAATTCGATGATTACTCTCTATTTTCTCTTTTATTATGCCATAGTTAAGAACGTCAATGCTTTTTTAAAATCAAAATATGAACTCGTAGATGCATATTTTCTTTCGGTAGAGGTATATAAATCCTGCATGGACAAGATTTAAAGCAGCAGGGCTTTTACTACAGCGTGACCTTGAGGTTGTTCAAATATAACCGTGTATACGAGAACTTGGGCACTGTGCGAAAAAAGCTTGGGCGCGTCTCCTCCCAGAATCAACCTAATGGTAACGTTGGAGCTGGGACTTAACAAATTTCAAGTGGCTGCATTAACATTACGAATAATAAGAGAGTATGGTAAAAAATAATCATCGAGATGTTGAATTGTTGTTGAATATCTCTTGTGCAGGAATACAGTAATTGAAATCGAAATATTTTGTTACTGCAAAACGCTATTTAAGATATGAGCTCAACCAACCCTTTCTAGTGTAACGAAACAACATGGCAGAAATCGACTATCGTATGTGCTGCGATTATTACTCGTATTTAAGCTTATACGAGTTCGAGGTATGAGCTTCAAAATAAATTAGTTTTGTCACACAAGTACAGGGTTATCCAATTCGAGGTTGATAAAGTAGAAATCTGTATACCGACATCTGTCAAAGATAAACGTCAAGTACGCTGTCATTTATTTAGTTGACATTGTGCCATTTAAGAATATGGAGCATTTAACAATCGACCAACGCGTTAAAATTATTAAATCTGCTGATGCTGATTTTTCGAACAAAATTTTCTTCAGTGATGAAGCTCATTTTTCGCTTGGTGGATACGTTAATAAGCAAAACTGTAGAATTTGGGGCTCAGAAAATCCACAATTGATTGTAGAGAAGCCATTACACCCGGAAAAAGTCACTGTTTGGTGCGCATTGTGGTCTGGTGGTGTGATTGGGCCGTATTTTTTTGAGAACAACCATGGACGAACCGTTACCGTCAATTCTGAGCGCTATGGCCGCGTGTTAACCGATTATTTTTTTACGAAAATCGAAGATTATGATCTTGACGATATGTGGTTCCAGCAGGATGGAGCAACCAGTCACGTAACACGAGCAAATCGAGATCTTTTGCAAGAGAAATTTCCTGGACGTTTGATTTCGCGATTGGCTGATGTCAATTGGCCTCCAAGATCCTGTGATTTAACGCCTTTGGATTTCTTTTTGTGGGGCTACGCGAAAGATCGTGTTTACGCAAACAATCCTCAAACTCTTGACGAATTGAAAACTAATATTCGTAAGGTAATGGCCGAGATACCGCCCGAAATGTGCCGAAAAGTCATTGAAAATTACCTCAAAAGAATCAAGGCCTGTAAGAAGTCCCGTGGAGGACATTTGAATGATATCTTGTTTAACTAAAAATGGCAAGGATCAATCTGTAAAATGAAATAAAAATTACAATACATTCCGAAGCTTGAATTGGATAACCCTTTACAATCTGATACATTTGTCTAAATCTAAATATGTTTATAAACAAATTTCACCGTCGGATAAAAACTAATAAGTGTACTCATTAAAAGGCGCCGATTCAGAAAAATCTCTGGAATTGAGAAGTTGGTGGGAAAATTACAAAATATTAGCTAACAAATTAAGGTTATTCGTATGTCACTGTATTATTGTTCTTCCTAATTTTTGATTTTATTTTAGTATTTCAAAAAAATTGTTAAAAAAATGTTTTAATTTATTCTCAATATACCCTTAATAATTTTGTGCAGTTTTATTACTCCGATATTCCCATTGCCAATGCGTTAAACAAACTCCGATTTACGATACTTATAGCGGATCTTAGAGCCAAAAGTATGTGTGGTCCGCCTAGTTTAAATTTAGACTCGTGGAAAGCAGCGAGCTGTCAAAAGGATGAAAAAATGCCCTATACTTCTAGTCTAATGTGTTCAATTTATTTTTCACGTGCTACAAACTACTTTGCTAACCACGGATTTTAAAAGTTTCAATTTAAGGTAAAGGGGTAATAAGCACCATATTTTTTCAAACTTTAAAAACTTGTTAGAGACTTCAATGCGATCGGTTTCATAAAACCTTGGTTTAATATTTGTCGATTTAATTATTGTTGGCCGTAAAGGTGACTTACCTCTTAATACCCATACACAAATTAGCTGAATGAGATTAGAGCATTTTTGAGACTATGGCTATTTTGTGACATTAATCTAAATTTTCTGGGAATAGGGAATTTGCAATTTATGTCATTTTTACAGCAGTTGGTAATTTTTATTCCATAAAGTATTCTCTGTTGTTTGGGATTTTTTTATCTGAGTGAAAATAATTGACCTCAACAATTCTGAAACTACATGGAGTATTAGGCTCTGATACTACATAGAAAATTTTGAATCTCGTATGGCTTATTTTAGCTTAAAAATTAATGAGTTCTATGTTTAGTTACAATTGCTACATGCAAATCAAATTTTTATTATCGATTACAATCGGAGATGTTAATAAACACAACTAAGACCCTCTGATGGAGTGCAGAATTGAGCGCCGATCCACCGTCCATGCCAATGTGCAGGTTGACATGGAGTTTGCAATGTGCAGGTATACTGCAGTTGTGTGAGCAGGTAAATAGGTGAATGGGTTAATGATGTGGCGTGAATGCGTGGTATCACAATGGGCCAAAAATGTTCTAAGTGTCAACCACTGAAACCTAAACCTAAACCTACAGGTGTGTTAAAAAAAGTTTTATTCATTTGTTAAAGTCAAACGAGCGAAGTCCTACTTGTAGTTCTACTATAATTACCATTGATATTTTGACTGAAAACTTTAAGAATTTTGAAGAATAAATAAAAACGTTTTACTTATAGTTTAGCCCGATTGCCATTAGATCAATTTGTGAACAACCACATTTAAACGGAAATATGTTTGTTGGACCTAAATGATTTTTTAAATATTTGACATTGATACTTTAAAAAACGGTGGGAAGAGCGATTCATATAAAAGATAGCTTGCACCAATTGACACATCAATTTTATTAGTTATAGCATTCTTCTGTCGCCTAAATATTTACACAATATTTCTTTTAAATAATCGGACCAGAACTCAGAAGATGCTCAAAATCATTCCTTTTTCCAAATATACCTTATTTGGATTAATCCCAATCTCTACAAGTGAAACTCTTAAATTCATTAGAATTTAATTTGAAGCAAACGTAACGAAAAGGTACAAAAAATCTCATTCATTTAAAACAACGTAATGAAATCCCGGAAAATCCTATTTCCACCCAATTCAAATTTTACTCGAAGTTGAGATATTTTATCTTTTTTCGTTGCTGATTAAAAAGCGAAAAGAATAGCTGGCAGGTAGCAAAAAGCTCATCAAAATTATAACAAAACAATTCAATTTTATTCTTTTTAATTTAAAAGTGTATGTAGAGCAACAACAATAATGGTTCGTTCTACTTATATATAATTTAACGGGCTATATCCACCCCCTCGTTTTATAAAAATGAAAAAAAAAATCAATTACCATTTTCATGTATTTTATTTTGAATAATACCTCTACATTTTTTGTAAACACCTTGTTCACCCTTATTCAATCCACCCCAAATAAATAATGGTTGCATGAATGAAAAAATTTCCCCTTATTTTATATCATAAGTATTCTATATATGAGTCCTTATCAACCCTCTTTAATCGTCGGGAATCAATATTAATAAACGAGAAACAAAATGTCGACGTCTTTTTAAAATGTGTTTGTACGTAGAATGATGTCGCGAGACTTTAAACAATATATATATTTTAAATAACTTTAGCATTATTTTAAAACAGGGTATTAAATATTTATAGCAAGTATTTTATTTAACAAAAAAAAAATGGAAACGAAAAAACCAAAAGCGATTTTTTTCTATTTATATTCTAAAATAATGCGATATAAGCAAGAAAACAGTGGTTGGTATTATATAAAGAAATTTTGACATTTTAAAAGGCCCCCCCTCCATTCTACCGAACATAAATATTTGATCAGCCAACCAGAACCGAAATACCATACTTGAAAGAATTAGTTTAGAGAAGAACGAGAAAAGTGGAAATTTTGTAAATAACTTTTCATTTTTCAAGAAGAAAATAAAAATTATTGAACTTGTGTTTTGGCGACACAAAACATTTACATAAGCTTGACATTAGAATAATAAGAATTTTGGTTTTTTGGTTATCGACTTTAGCATATAAGAACATGATAAATTAATACTTAGTCTGATTTCGATTTTTTTTCTACATTATTTTTTCATCTGCAGGGAGGCAGACGTTTTTCATTCATTTTATTCTGAAATTAGTTTTGACGTAAAGTCAAATTTGTTTAAAATTGTGTGGTTTTTGCTGAATAATGATTTGTTCGTGTCTGCTATTAAAATGAGATTGATAATAATATAAAGTTGGTTTGAAGGTAATGAGAAAAAGATGATAATGTTACTAGATCGTTTTGAGTCTTGATGTTATAAAACCACCGGTGAAAATTTATTTCATGATAACATTTTTGGTATAGTATGACCTAAATTAATTCTTAAATTCTTAAATAGTGCAAAGCGAGTTTAATTTATTTAAGTTTTAGTTGTATAAATGAATTAATGACACAATTTACCCAGTATTTACTCTAAGACTGTGTCCGAATTGTGTGATAAATATTTTTTAGTACAAACATTGTGAAAATATCGAAGACACACGAATTATCATATGCTATGGGCATAGTAATTTTTGACAGATAAGTAATAATTTAATCGGATGGAAATTATCGAATGTACTTGTTTAGGGCATTGATTATGATTATAAGCTGTTTAATATTTAAAAGAAATGTATTTAAGGTTAAATGTTCAACAATATTATTGTATTTCGGTTTTTAATAATACACTACAAAGTTAAAATTAAATAAATATAACTGGATTTATGATTTCAAGTGTTTTTAACAATTTATAACTTAATCTTAATCTTATAATGATTAAATTCAATATTTTCAAATCAAAATAAAATTAAATGGCAGAAATTTTTATCAAAAAAATGATCACATAATTCAGGCAGCAAAACGAGAAAAATTTTCCCAAGAGGCAACATTTTTCACATAAGTGTCAAATATTTTTGTTACAAAATATTTATCACTCAATTCGGACACAGTCTAGGTATAAACATAATGATTTAGCGAATTATTAAATTTGTCAAGGTCTTCAAAACCTCGAATTTTATTGTATTTGATATTTCTTTTGTTGTTTCTCTATTAATCCAATTTAAAACCGCTTAATTACAAGTACATACCAAACGAACAGCTTAATGGTAGAAATTTAATTAAAATGTATGATTTGTATATAATTTTTTGTTTTTTTGAAACTGTTGAAGCTGTTTTGAAATTAGAATTGTAGCTGAATTGGAATAGATGATAATCGAGAAATAACTGTATCGGTAAATTTCAGAATAATGAGTGACATTTAAAATTAGTAAGTCCTGGATTCCGGGTCATTATTTAAAACCATTGCTCAACAGATTAATTTCAAAATTGATTGAAATTTAAACGAAATTTTGTGTAATGGTAGTTTTAAATGGTTTTCGAATAAGTTTTTTTCTTCAGAGTATTCCATCACTCAAGGAAGTTTCCAAGTACTAGAAATCGATTGCGATGTGCCTTGGTTTCGCAAAAATTTGTGTAGGGAATTTTTTGTTCAGGCCCTGGTTTAATCAGCTACTTCCTTTTCCAGCTCAAATGAGTTTTGTAGTGAATTTGAAATAATTTTATTGTTGCGCGTCTTACGTTGGAGCCCGGGTTCTGTTATTTTAATTTTATTCGCATTTTTTAGCTTAAATTTGTGGGAACAGATTTTTTAGTTTCAGGAACCGATTGTTCAATAATTCCTAATTTCGGGAAAATTCATTTAGGGAGTGGAGTCTTCCAGTGGAACTCGGGACATTTAAACAAATGTTTTCTTCTTCTCAAAGAAATTTGAATAAATTTGTGAGATTTTCATCACTTTTGGAGACATCGGATTTCCAAATATTTGGTTTATATAGTCCTGCGGCCGTAGCAGATCCCGAATTTCTTATATTAGTTAATTTTCTTTTTGTTAAATTTTTCTCGAGCTCAACAATTTTGGTGAAATAACTAAGGTGAAGGGAGTTTCGAGTTCCAAGAAACGATGGTGCGGTGGATGGAAATAAGATTCTAAAATTAATTATAATGAAGTTCTGAATATGGTGATCTGTAATGGAACTAATCTATTTTTAATGTTTTAGATGAAACTTTTTGCAAGGTAAGCCAGACAATTTTGGATGCTTAAAAACCTGCTCTAGCTAAAGTAGCAGTAAAAGATTAATGATTAAGAAATGAATTATTTTGGCTCCTAGCACAACATAGCCCCCCTAGGATATATATTTAAATAATTTTGAATGCTGAAAACTAAAATTTGTATAGCAGTTTTAACAGCGAGAATTAAAGGACTAATGTGTCGGTCGAAGCAATATTCCAGTGCAACTGCTGATTTAAGATTTATCGTTAAAAGCACTCAAAACTAGATCGTTTAGGCAAAACCAAAGGAAGTTCGACGTATGCATGTGATTTTGAGACTACCACATACGTATGAATTATTGTTTACAATTGAAATCAGTGGTTATGTACTTAGAACTTACTTAACGCCACTCTTTGCAGTTCCAGGATTATATATAATATATACAGAGATTACGGTAAGATCTTTACAACAGCACACAAATCTAATTTTAAGATTGCAATAATAAATAAAGAATAGAAAATCGAAATTTGTTATAGTTCAACTGCTTGAATTAAGTCACTTTTCAAACGATTTGGAAAAGTCCATCAATTATGAGAAAATCGACTAAGGGTGTTTCCCAAACACCGACTTATAGCAGACTTATTGGCTTATATGGCGCCATGTTAAATAAGTATGCCAAATCGTTGATCGTTGTCACTCGATTTGAAAATAAAAACTGTATGTGTATTACATTTAGCCAAGATACAATTTTCTCAACATTTCTGTGTAGACCTATTCTGTGTAGACTTATTCAAATAAGTCTCTTCGCGAGATGACTGAAAAAGTCGGTGTACACAAATAAGTCGGTGTTTGGAAAACACCCTAAGAACTAAATGATTCTAAATTAAATATGCAATATCGGTCGATCTTTGACAAAAACTGCTTTGTTTTTTAGTAATCATGAAAGTAGAGAAACTGATCGCGATGAAACTTCATACTTAAGTTTTTTTATAAATCGGAAGATCCTAGTGATTATTGTGCAAAATCGGTCCCCAGAAGTGGGATCTTCTAAAGCAGCTTTTGTGTAAGGTCTTGCAAACTATTGTGAAAGGGACGTTCTAAAATTCGTTGCCTATGAAGCCAAGCTGGATTGATTGATCGGAATGAAACTACATACTTAAGATTTTCCATAAATTTGGAGACTCTTAATATTTCACCGTAATTGGTACCACCGGAAGTGGTAGCTTCAATAAAATATTTTTTAAGTTATAGCATTTGTTAGATAAACAATTATAATCTAAAATATTCTTAATTAACATACTACAAATCTGCGCAGATCATCATTTTTAAAATATTTAACCGAAAATGATGTTTTTAACAAAAAAAACAAAAATTCGGCATTGTCGGTGCAGTTTCCAGCGGAGCTTTTGAGATTTTTCTAATTTTTTTTAAAAACGTAAAAACATTTTGCCCCTATACAACCCACGGATCAATTGATCGGAATGATCGGAATTCATAAGTGGCCTTCATTCGGAAGTGGCCATTGGAGCTTTTTTATTTTTCTCTTTCCAAATATTTTAAAAAATATCTAAATTATGAGAAAAAGGGCAAGCAATATCGATTCAGATCAATATTCCAAAATTTAAACGGAAATTTAGTTTTTTTCGACAAATTTTTTTTTTTGCTTTCCGTGGTTTTTAAAACATTTCTGTGTGTATGTATGTGCATGGTTCCATGCAGAAAAAATTTTCGTATCCTATCTGCGGCCCAGATGGTTTGTTCGATCGGAAAACAAATGACTGAAGTTTTAATTCATATGGTTCTTTGAAAGTAGCGGCTTCCAAAAACGTTTTATAGTTTACTGTAAATATTTTGAAAAGTATAACATTTACGAGAAAAACAATTAATAACTAATACATTTTAAATTAAATTTGCAAACAATATTGGCCTAGATCATTTTTACAAAATGTAAACGGAAATTACGATTTTTGATGAAAAACTGCTTTTCAACAGGAAGTGACAGTTTCAATAAGAGCTTTTTCGTTTCTTGCCAGTATTTTGAAAAATATCTTAATTATGAGAAAATCGATTATGAACTTAAAATTTTATCAGCAGATCAATTTTCTTTATGCAGAAAGGTCATTTTTTAACAAAAAATTTTCTTCTTTAAAATAGAAAAATAAAGTATAGTTTAATCATGAACAATTTTAACCTCGAGAATATCGCAAATTTATTACCATCGCTGTAAGTTCTAATCGCTTCATTTAAAATTTTTTTTTTTTTTTATAAATAGGTAAATTCTACCGTTTGTTTTGGCTAAACTCGGTCCACTGTAGATGACGATTTTTGACAATACGTTTTTTAAACTTAATTCCGTTTTTTAACGAAAATTCGGCTCCTGTACAGTCCAGATGAACTGATTGTTCAGGATGAAACTTAATATCTAAGCTTTTCTAATAATTGGAAGATCTCAGTGAATTTCGGCCGAAATCAGTTCAACGGAAGTGACAGCTTCGTAGGAGAGTTCTCATTTTTCCAACGGAAGTGAGCTTTTTCGTCTTTTTCCGAGTATTTTGAAAAGAATACCATTTACGAGAAAACAGATATTGTGTACCAAGATATTCTTAAATAAAATTGCAACAATACCGGTCTAGATCAATTTTCCAAAATGTATGCAAAAATGACGATTTTTATCAAAAAACTCTTTTTCAATAAAAATTTGGTAACTGTTCAGTCCATACAGGTTGATTGATCAGAATGAAACTTCATACTTAATTTTTTTTTCAATATATCTCGACATTTCAGTGATGTTTGGTCAAAACCGGTTGCTAGAAGCGGCACCTTCCATAGGAGCTTTTTCTTGCAAATATTTTTAAAAGTATCCAATTATGAGAAGATGGATTTTGCACTACAAGGTGCTAAATTAAACTTGCAACACTATTAAATTTCCGTGTGTGTATGTGTGTGGTTGTGGTTGTGGTTCCCTATATAATAAAAGTCCGTGTTCTGTGTACAGCCCAAAAGTTTTGTCTGATCGGGATGAAACTTCATTCATAAATTTTTCGTTATTTCGACGAACCCAGTGACTTTCGAACGAAATCGGTGCCAGAAGTGGCTGCTTCCATAAGAGCTTTATTGTTTATTGTAAATATTTCGAAAAGTATTGCATTTACGAGAAAAATTATTTCGAACTAATACATTTTAAGTTAAATTTTCAAACAATATTTGCCTAGATCATTTTTGCAAAATGTAACCGGAAATTACAATTTTTGACGAAAAACAGTTTTAGAAACTTCATACTTTAGCTTTTTACATAACTTCGCCGGTACTAGTGAATTTTGACAAAAAATAGTTCCACTAGAAATGACAGCTTCCATAAGAGCTCTTTCGTTTCTTTTAAATATTTATGGAGAAAAGCCGACAACTATGGCTTGACACATTAAAAACACTCAGTCTTAACTTTTCTCGTCGCCACCTGTAATCGATCCTGACACCCCCGAATAACAGAGCAGGGCGACAAATATGAGATATAAAAATATCTCAATTATGAGAAAATCGGCTATGAACTGAAAGACTCTAAATTAAATTTGCAACTAAATCAGTGCAGATCAAATTTTTCAAAACTCAAAAAGGCCGGTTTTTGACAAATACTGATTTTTCTTTTCTTTTACATGCGTGTTTTGTGTGCGTCATCTCTACAGCCCAAATGATTTGTTTGATAGGTGGAACTATATATAAGCTTTTTCCTAAATTTGTAAATCTCATGGTTTTTGGCTGAAATTGGTCCACCGGACATTGCAGCTTTCATAAAAGCCTTTATATTAAATATTTTTATAATTATATATTATTTAATATTTTGCAAATATTAAATGATTATAAACTAAAAGGTTCAAAATTATTTTAAAAGAAATACCGTTCTAAATCAGTTTTTCAAAATTTAAATGGAAATTACGATTTTTAACTGGTCAGTAAAACCAGTAATTTATTAAAAATTTAGCTCCTGTACAGCTCAGATGAACTGATTAGTCGAGATAAAATTTCATTCTTAAGATTTTACTACAAATTGGGAAATCCTTATGTATATTGCGGCCGAGATTGGTCCACCGGAACTGACAACTTTCACGAGCTTTTAATTTTTCACCGGAAGTGAGAGCTTCACTAGGAGCTTTTTCGTTTTTTTGTGTGACTTTTAAAAACTATACCATTTATAAGAAAAACGGTTATGATCTAAAAGATTCTTACTTAATTTTGCAACAATATCGGTCCAGATTAGTTATCCAAAATTTAATATCAAAAAACTGTTTCTCATTATAAATTTTGTTACTGTAAAGCCAATTATAGTTGATGGATTGATTAAATCGTGATGAAACTTCAAACTTAAGCTTAACTTTCAATAAATTGGGAGTTCCTAGTGATGTTTGGCGTTTATCGGTCTGCCAGAAGTGTTGCTTACAAGGAGCTTTATCGTTTTTTGAGCTAAAAAATGCTTAAATTAAATTTGCAATTATGTTCAGATTAGTTTTCCAAAATTTAGGAGGAAAAGTCAATTTTTAATAAAACACTGTTTTCTTCTATTAGCAATCATGAAAATATTTGACCTCGAGTATTTTGATTAAATGTGTCTGTTCTCTACAGCTCTGACGGAGTAAGTGATCTGCGTAAAACTTCATACCTAAGCTTTTTCCAAAAATTGGGAGATCCCAGTGATTTTTGACCAAAATCTAAGTAAGAGATTTTAAATTAAATTTAAAATATTGGCTCAAATCATTTTTTTCACAATTTAACCGAAAATTATGATTTTTGACAAAATAATGTGTTTGAACAAAAATTCCGCCCGTACATCTAGATCGGATATTGATTGATCGGGGTGAACCTTAATACATATGTTCAAAATATCGGGATCCCTGCGATTTTTGGAAGAAATCGGTTTACCGGAAGTGGCAGCTTCCATAGGAGCTTTATCGGTTTTTGCAAATATTTTGAAAAGTATAGCGTATTTTTTTGTATGCCTACAAAATAAAGTATTAATTATTCAGTTGATTTTATGTCCTATGAAGGATAATTAATTCCCCATTTCCATTCAAGCACACACCCACGGAAAAAAAATTCAACCTGTACACTGACATCAACGGTCATTCGGCGCTGAATTCCGCAGTCCAGCTGAGGATCTTAATAGTATTTATTAGTATCAACCAATCGATGACGAAAATTCGATTTGCATAAGCATTTACGAAAAACGATTTAAGTGAAAAGACTGTAAATTGAAATTCAAAAAAAATCAGTTCAGACCATATTTTAAATTAAGCCGGAAAGTCGAGTTTTTATAAACAAAATTTTATTTCATCAAAATTCGGTATCTACACAGACCGCCAGTGGCACTATTCTGGCTTTCCCTAAAGAAAATAAATTAGGAAAAATATTAATATTGCAGTTTTATCAAAACTAGTTTTATTTGGCATACTGTGGCTCTATTCGGGCTTTCCCTGGGAATAGGGAATTGGGAAAAATATGTTCATAGCATTTTTGCCGAAATCCAATTTTTCTGACCTACTGAAGGAATAAGTTTAGTGCAAAATTTTTTAAAACAATGTTAATTGGGAAACTTTTGTTCCACAAAATTTTTATAGGGAAAAATATTTTCCCATTTACTGCCGGTTCATACGACGGATAAAAGTCTCGGATTTTTCTATCCCAGATTTTTATTTAATTTTTTTCAACTTTTTTGTATGAAAAGAGGCGTGTCTGTTGTATAATTTACGTGATGTAATTGATTTAAACGATGGGATAGAAAAATCCCAGATTTTTATCCTTCGTATGAACTCGCTGTTAACTTTGTTTCCAAAATATTTACACCAAACTTATTCCCTCAGTAGGCCATAAAAATAAAATATAGACAAAAATTATTTGAAAATATTTTTCCCAATTCCCTATTCCCAGGGAAAGCCCGAATAAGGCCACTGGTAAACGTTATATTAAATATTTTCAAAAACAAAATTTAATTAAGACTGTGTGCCGAGAGCGATTTTTTCGACTAAATTGCCGACTAAACTAAATTAATGACAGATTCATATCATTCATTCAAAGGTGGCACTAGTATCTTTTAAATATGCTGTGCCTCCGATTGTAAACTAAATTGTAAACTAAACTTAATTATGACTTTTCATACATCATATTGTTTTCAACAACACCGATTTGTTATTATTTAAAATCAAGAGAATAGAAAAAATAAAACAAATATGGATATAGAAATCGCATTATTCATGAATGTGATTATAAATTACAACCGAAATTTAAGAATGAAATATTCTTTTAGACATTTTTACTTGTAAACATTTTCACTCGTATGTATTCGTTAAAAAAAAATAAAAACAAGAAATGAAAATGACAACTAAATAGTCAAGCAACCTCAGCAGGAGTATAAATAACAGAAACTGGTGGATAATAGCATAACTACACATTAATTTAGTTTAGTCGGCAATTTAGTCGAAAAAACCGCTCTCAGGCACACAGTCTAAGAGAAATTTTCTTTCTCTATATAAATATTTTTCCTAACTCTTTTTTCTTAGGAAAAGTCAGAATAGTGTCACAAGTAGAGTGACCATTTGGAAAAAACTGATACAAGCGTTTTTCCATAAATTGGGGCAACTCTTTGAAATGTGGTGGACATCTGCGTACCAGACGTGGTAGCTTCCCTAGAAGCTTTTCATATGTTTGCAACAACGATTACACTTTTAACTAGGGTAGAGGTTTTTGGTTTTCTGAAATTTAAGCAAAAATTACGATTTTGATTTAACAAGATAGTTTTTATAAAAAATCCGGTAAGTTCAATTTATCACTTTAGAAATTAAGTATGATGTATTCCGAATCTATCTACATTTTGTCTTAAAAAGAAGTCGGATGTTGGCCCAAACAATTACACCCCTCCATTGTATAATTATTATTTATATTTTATCCAAATCCAAAACCTGGACAACGCTAAATGATAGAAACCTCAATAAAGTATCAAAAAAGTGTTGCCGTAACAAACCACCCCAGGCTATTTACAATTTCCAACAAAGTACCAAACATCTTCTGAACAAAATGTGAATAACACTTTGTTAGAATTAAACTATTCTTGTCCCTTGCATTTGCAGAAACCAACGCTATCTAAGTTACATTTGCCGGAAATCACGAGTAAATCACTTGAATTACGGTGTGTTGATATATTTAAGGATTTCCAGCTTGATAAGTAAAGGAAAAGTTAGCAGGATTGGCTGTTATTTAGGGGTGTAAAAAGGGTGATGTAATTATTGTAAAAAAGTTTTGTAAAAAGACTATTACCAATTTGACTTTAATTTTTCTTAAAAAGTCAAATATCGCATCAGTCAAATAGTTTCACATAAAATGGCTCTGCTTATTTGAATAGAAATTTAGAAAAGGAACAAAGCCAAATATTCGAGATTTTAATAAATAAAATTTCTAGTAAATAATTAACATACCTCCATTTTGTTCGCCTATTTTGAAACCACGTTTTCACCTGTGCATCGGTCATTTTTAATCCTCGTGCTAATGCCGCCCGCTCCGCTGACGCCAGGTACTTTTGTTTATGAAAACGTTTTTCTAATTCGGCCACTTGTATCCGGGTAAAAGATGTTCGTGGTTTTTTCCGTTTTGGTGGCGTGCGATTTTGATACGGGTGACCAATTCGGCGGGCAATTGGAAATGCGGCTGCAAATAAAAAAAAAGTACAAAATTATATATTTGAGTTTATTCCCCTCATATTAAATATGATGATATATATGAGATAATACATAAAATTTAAATAAATCCCAAACCCATATCAAAAACACTCAACTTGAATTTTAAAAGAACCGATCCAAAACAACTTAAATCAAATAATAAATACGTGTATAAAGAAAATGTAGTTTCCTTCCGTTTGCCGATGATTTTTTTTTTTTTTTTTTCGTCTAAGCATTACCTCGGTATATTCGATTGGCATATGCTTTATCATTTTTTAAGCTTGTACATAAAAAATGATATCGTAAAAAAAAGTTTTTATTATATCTACATTTTATACAAAGAAATAACCTTACCACAAAAAAAAAGTTGTAACTTTCTTCCCTGTGCTTTACATTTCATAAAATGCGATGCGATATTTTATAAAACACATAACTTGCGGTATGAAGTTAGCAACTTTTATTTTATTTTATATAATATGCAAAATGACAAGTGAAATTTTTAAAATGTCTATTTACATTTTTTTTATTTCGCTCTATTTTTGTCTTTTAGAGTAACAGACAAAAAAAATTGTTAAAAATAAATAAATAATCATAAAACCAAGTAATATCAGCAATAAAAATAAAAATATGCAAGCATGACTCATAAAAAGCAAAAAAAAAATACAGAAATAAAATTGAGTGCAAAATGATGATGGTATATTACATAATATGTGGAGTAGGTACATCATGTCGAGGTAAAATTGATAGTAATTACTATTATTATTACGTGTATTATTATTATTATTTTTATGTGTGTTGCATATTTTTATATCCTTTTCTATGCACATACTTTGTATACTAAAAAATTTAAGTGATATGAACTTTAAATTATTCACGAAATTGATATCCTTCTACAATGTTTTATTGTTTGCTCATCAAATTGATTAGTTTGTAAATGTAAATGGGTGGATGGGAATTAGCACATAATTATTTTTTAAATGGTTACATGTATCGTATAAAATTAATATTTCAGGGTAAACTATAAATTTAATTTTAAACCCTAAACAATGTGTCTCCTGGCCGTAATTGTTCGTAAACACCTCGAAGTGAAGTATATTCCTCTTTGTAGAATCTACTAAATCCAATTACTGGGCGGAAATTGAAAAAAAAACTACTTTGGAGGTACATTGTGGAGCGCGCAGATCGATATTCTAGTATAACTTGCATATCTCCTGTCCTCTTCATAATTAGTTACAAAACTTACGGCCAAACGGTCTAAATCGGCCGCTACATCAATGTTAGAAAATTGTAAAAAGTTTTCCCAATTGTAAGATGTCATCCCTTTTATTTTATAGACAAGCTGTCCCAGAAGTAACAACATGGATACAACAAATTAGGTGAATGCGTGCTGAAAACGATTTTAAAGAAAAGCAAGATTAGCATCGACAGACAATATATAAAGAGAATTAATTATTTCGAATATTAACATCTATACCTCATCAAAATTCCAGCTTATCTGAAATCCTTCACTTTATGGATAGTTCACAAATAATTTCATTGTTGACGAGTTGTCAAAAGTTTATTGCGAAACAATTGGTACACTGTCGTACTCTGCAAGGTCATTATCTGCACTCAGGGTAGGTTAATGGAGAAATAATTTATCGTGTTTGATTTAGATAGCATTCGTTTCCTCACAAACAAAAAGTAGTTTTTCTGCTTCAATCCCATAGAAGTTAAGAATATCAATGAAAAAACAAGAACCGGACATAACATCAATGGTATGATATCAAATGGCCGAATGTCGAAGGGTCGAATATCGAACGGCCGAATTTCAAAGGGTCAAATGCCAAAGGGTCAAATGCGTCGAAGGGCCGAATGGGGCGAAGGGCCGATTTTTTTTTTTTTTTATACCATATACCTATTATCAGAAGACACATAGGTCCGAATGTCGCTTGTAGCGCATGACAAAATTTTCCTTTACCAAACTGTATCGCTGAATCCAGTCAGCGATACAGTTTGGTGAAGGAAAATTTTGTGGAATTTCATGAATATCCAAATATGAAAAATAGTAATATACATAAATTCATAAAAAATTCATTTATGTTTAATACAACAAATTTTAAAAGTTATATTTCTAAAAACAAAAAAAAAAATCGGTCCTTCGACTCATTCGACCCTTTGATACATTCGGTCCTTCGACACATTCGGCCCTTCGACATTCGGACTTTCGACATCCGGCCCTTCGAGATTCGGCCCTTCAAAACATTCGGCCCTTTGGTACATTCGGCCCTTTGATACATTCGGCCCTTCGACATTTGGCCTTTTGTACCCATTCCACATCACTTCAAGACCTGTTTGCGGGAAATCTACATGGATTCCGAATTTACACAGTATTGAGAAGGACCTGAACCTCAATTCTCATGTTAAGTAAGACACGAATTAAAATTGACTTTTTCTAGTCAAGCGTGCTATCTCTTACAAAATTTAATAATTATTTAATTAAAACTAAAATTGACTGTATAAAGTTGAAAATACATAATAAATAAAAATTAATCATAAAAATAACTTTATTTAAAAAGTTTACCCTCTGAAAAAACAATTTAAATTAAAATATTCAAAATTAATTTATGCCAAAATTTAATGCATGTGAAGATACTGCTAAAGTTTTACTAGTAAAAAAATTCGCAAAGGCGAAGTTTTTATTAAATCAATGCTAAACGTTTATATGTGTTGGTACATAACAAAATGATACCTGTATTAAGCGGAATAACGTAACTCTCAATTTGTTAGTTTTATTTTAAATATTTGTATAATAAGAATATTGCAGTTAATAAAAGTTTTAAAAAAAAATAACTAGAAAATCGGTATCCGAGGCAAAATAGTAATAAACACTACGCGCTGAACTACATAAGGACGAACTATTGAAATTAAATGAGATAACCGGAGAAATTTTAATCCAGACTCGGGTAAAACGAGCGGGATAATAGAAAAATTAAAAAAATAATACGAAGCCCCAAAGGCGGGGAACTCCTACTTTTAGAAATACGAACAAATATAATGAGAGTTCTTAGGGCCACAGTAGATATCTATAGAGATCTAAATACAACCTGAGGAATATGAATTAATTGTTGGGGCTCACGGTAGTAAGAAAAATAGTGAGGGCAGCGATTGATGAGATCAATTTATAGAATTTCGTATTATAATCAAAAATATATTAAGAATTGTTAGATCAACTGAGATATGCCTAGAAATCTATACACAAACTAAGGTATATGGACAGACTTTAACGGTCATAACACTAAATTTTATTAACTGGCTCTTCCCCTGGATGGGGAACATCTGAATATATTTTCTAGCTGAAATGGTCCCCAACTAACACCATATATATCTGAGGATGTGTTTAGATCTCTAGGGATATATTTAGTAAAAGCAACTTCGTGTCGTTTCCATTACAATACAATGTCTAAAGCTAACATAAGTTGGCACAGTCAGTCAAATGCGCTGCGATCTACTTCACGCGCAGGCCGATTTTCCCAAAATGGTCTATCATACACACATATGTCTGACAATTACGAACACAACAAATATAAAATCAGTCAAAGCGGTCCAACGGTTCTCATGTGATGATCTTTGGGAAATGTAATAAACATTTTCATGCTAACTGAGATATCCCTAGAGATCTAAAGACAACCTCAGGTATATGAGGTGTTTGAACAATATCAATTAGAAAATATATTCAGATGCTCCCCATCCAAGGGAGAGGCCGCAGTTTATAAAATTTGGCCTAGATGGAGAGCATCTAAATATATTTTCTAACTGATATGGTCCCCAACTAACACCCTATATACCTGAGGTTGTGCTTAGATCTCTACGGATACTTCATTTTCAAGAATTCTTAATAAATATTTTCATCTACAAATTATACAGTAAATTTGTAGTTTAGAATTATTTTTACTGTCTGAATATGAGCATGTTTTCCTTAGCGGTAAATGCAACAGGCTTTTTTTCTGTATATCAATGATCGTAAGATCCTTTTTAAATTATTTTTTTTGCATTCCCCGAATTAAGGAAAAATTGTACAGTAAGTTTGATAATTAGTAGTGTAATGCTCGTTTTTTTAGAAATTTAGATATAATTTTGAGTCAAACTAAACATTCATGTAATTAGTCGAGATAAAGTAGTTTTATATTATTTAGTTAATTTTAATAGGATTTAATAGTTACGACCAAGAAAACTATAATTTTCGACAATTTTTCGTCTTACCCAGGTAATATCACTAACACAAACACAATTAATGAAACTAGCAAAAGTTTAGCATTTTCTTCACACTCGTCAAAATTTAATATGTCAAATAATTTGAGGTTATCAACTTGTGTTATAACACCGTTTTGATAAAACCCGTAAGCATTATGATTATTTTAGCATTGCATTGGTATAATATCTATTTTGTTTTTAAATTTGACCAACTCTAGGTTATTGCATTCCTCTTATCAATACGCCATCAAAAGGAGAAAAACTATTACAGCTAAAAAAACCTCGAAAAATGTTACTCTGAATTGATTGTTAAACAGAAATTAATTATCAGTTTACAGAAGTGGCTGTACATTGTTAGCTTGTGGTCCGTATACCACGTTTGGTACAATTTATTTTGATACTGAAATTATCGAAACTGTTAATGCCGGTGATTGATATAGTTTTACCGGTACCTTGATTCTAGAAGCCCACGCAAAAATGGGTTTGAAACATTAGCACGATGATTCAACGACTACCAAAGATGTTCGAGGATTGGTATCGCTTACTTTGCGTGACTTAAAGTACAGAATGACATTTTTTACTAGACTACTATAAGATTGGACTGAAGCGATTGTTTAGAAAATAAACAATTTTCCGAATTTATTTTAAATAGCTTAACCATTTTCCTGCCCGGTAACACAATTGTGTGGATATGGCAAAATAATCATGTAAAAAATATATTTTTGTTTGTTTTTGAATCAACTTACACATTTGTGCATTCCTTTCAAATTATTTTCGTTCGAAAAAAACACTATAACTATAGACACAATTGTGTTGGTTGTACTTTAAATCAAGGGAAACCTTTTATCAAAAACGCCATTACATACTATTGTGTTTTGAACTTAAACTGAGCCAATCTTTTTTTTTTTTTTGTTTTTTGTTTTGAAAAATGGTTAAAATACGTACATTTTGGGATATATTGATTAAATATATCGAATCATAAATTCGATTACAAAAAATACGTATATCTGGGAACCCTACATGGGAATCCGGGGTATATCTGGGAACCCTACACAAATCTTTTTCTCGCATCATTGGCAAGTATTTAGCAGAGAACGTGAATATTTTACGTTGTACATAACACTACCAAATTGTGCCTTTTGCTATTCTTCATCGATACAAATGTCCCGAGAGAAGTGAAACTCGATTTGCTTTAGAACTTCAGTCACCGCCTTTTAGGCATCCTGCTGCGTCATCAATGTTGTTGTATACACACCTTGTATAATACTTAGAATTGAAATATGGATCAAAAAATTATCATTACTAACGAACAAAACAGTTTGTTCCCGACTATATCGAACCGATTCATCAATGCTGCTGAAAAATTAATCGATGAAGATAAAAAACTAAAGGAATATGTAGTATCACGTAACGAATTGGAAAGCTACGCTTACAATTTAAAGAATAAATTAGGCGACAATGATAAATTGGGCGACCGTGATTCAACCAATCACGAAATCATACTTAGGTCGACGCGGGTGGTGATGAAGATAAATTCAAAGAGGAGCTAAAAGTAATACGTTTCTCGTCGATTTAGACAAAAAGAAACAAAATCTCAATACATGCCTCATTTTAATTAATATTAATTAGTTTATTTAAATTCATTTCGAATCATTGCATATTTCTTTAGCTAACCAGATTTTATCCATATGACACGTGAGACAAATTAAAATTCCACTTCTCTCGGGAATTTTGTATCCCTGGCTACAGGCTTTAGATCACTGATCGCAAATGCGTGGCACGCGTGCCAACCATGGCACGTTTAAAAATTTTGCTGGCACGCTACAAAATTGTCCATAAAAAAAGAAAATAGCCAAATAAAATAACAAATGAAACAACCTCGATTTTTAAAACTTGACTCCACCTCTGGATTGTGTTGTTATTGTAATTATATTATGATGCTTGCATGACCAGTGAAATAGCCAAATATAGAAAGGCATTTGGTGACGGGGAATTTTTTAAAATCTCTCTCTCTCTCTCTGGCACTATATCCCTTCAAGGGATTTAACCACCTCAAATCAGGTTTCATAATCATATTTTCATTTCGGATAATGAGTGATTAATTCATTGATACTAAACCAGCCGTGAAATTTTTCCGTGTCACCACCGGGAGTCGAACCCGGGACCTCCGGTAGCTGCAGCAAGCACGCTGACAACTTTGCCACAGGGACGGAAATTTTTTAAAGAAACCGCTCTTATAAAAACTGCGCAGAATCGCTTTTTAGGATTTTGATAACAAGGATAAAATACGTACACACATACACGGCATTCAATTAAGTGCAAATACGATGAAGACGCAGATTTTAAAAATGTACGAAAATATTAGTGATCAGTTAATATCTGATCTCCGTGCAGCTGAAGTATTTGCATTGACAGTTGATAAAAATACTGACATAAACTCAAAAATAATAGTACGAAAGGAATAGTGGTAGAATAATGCGAGATGAATTGTTGAAACTGGGAACATTACGCAGAACGAACAAGAGAAGTGCAAATTCTGGAAGTTGTCGAAAAAACTTTTATCGATTCGAGTGTCAGTATTGAAAAAAATTATTCAATTTCTACTGAAGGATGTCCAAGCGTGATCGGCAAAGAGTCTAACGTTTAAATGGGATTCCATTGTATGATCCATTTCAATGTTTTATGTGCAAAATATGGATTATTTCTTTTAAATCATGTACTGAAAACGGTTGCTAAAGTTATGAAAAATGTCGTTGCTAGTGATTTATCGAAAACTCTACTGTCTACTGGTGTGTTTTACGCTATTTGCCGTAGGCACTTGGCGAAACACACTTATACTTAATAAACACATTATTATTAATCACTTGTTTTTTGTTTCGCAGTTATTTTGAATAATTTTCAAAAAGTTTAAAAAATCACTCGATCGATTTCGACTTGTTAGGTCATCATCAGGAGTATCTACTGATTTGTATAAATAAAAATGTTGTTATATAACAGAAAAAAGCAAAAAATAAATAAAAGAAGGAGGGACAAAAAATAAGCAATAAAAATTAATCTACGGATCGCGCAGGTAGGCGATGACTCATAGGTTGAGTAACAAAATTAAAGGTATATTATTGCGTACGTGAGAATAGAAAACGGCGGGATCTGTAATTGGTGAGAACAGGATTTCTCTCTGTTCGTTACGGATATTCTGGTTAAGAAATATTGGATTTCTAATTTCGTAAGATACCTTAGAATCTTACGAAATTAGAAAATCAATATTTTTTAACCAGAATATCCTTAACGAATAGAGAGAAATCCGTTTACTTGCGCGATCCGTAGATTAATTTGTATTGCTTATTTTTTGTCCCTCCTTCTTTTATTTATTTTTTGTTTTTTCTGCTATATAACAAAATTTTTATTTATACAAATCAGTAGATACTCCTGATGATGACCTAACAAGTCGAAATCAATCGAGTGATTTTTTAAACTTTCTGAAAATTATTCAAAATAATTCTGCGAAACGAAAAACAAGTGATTAAGAAAAATGTGTTTATTAAGTATAAGTCTACTGGTGTATAATCACATTCGTTGGCTTAGTCATTGGAAAGGTTTGTTCACTGTGTTGTTGGATTTAGAATTAAGGTAGTGAACGTGTTATGAATATATTCCACGTAGCCTGTGAGCAAAGTCCCTGCTGGTACTGGCATCGCGTTAATATCATGTCGAATGGGTTGTACAAGATGACGAGGGTGATCTCGTTCACTTGGCAAAGCACATCAACAAAGACTAATGTTATAGGGTTAGTAGTTTATATTAGCAGTGTAAGGGTTAATAGTTTACAACATCAATGATAGGGTTAACAGTCTATAGTAGAATGAAATAGGTAGGATCAGAGTAGGTATTTAAAAAGTAAGAGCAGTAATAAATTGACATTGAAGCTAGAATAGTGTCCGCGTTGAGTGCGTTGTGAAAAAAGGGCTTACAACTGGCTCAAATAATAATCGGGTAATTTTATACATAATAAAATAATAGTGATACGAATTACACTACTACAAATTCAGAAGTGGGATAAAAGAACTTGGTAAAGAAAATTCGTAATCGAATCATAGTGCGTTGGAAACAAAAAAAAAAATTAAATAGTACGAATCTATTTTTTTATCGTGACGGGAGATAAAATTATTAGAATTATAAACTTTAATATATAAAATGGTGAAATAATGTGAGTACACTTTATTATGCATTGTCAACGAGAAAAACAAATGTCGGTAAGGTATATGTAGTATATTATATAAATATTGCGTAAATAAGGATAAAAGTGTAGGTGAATAGATGGAAAAATATATATAGTGTTAGATGTGATGCGTAAGATTGTTTTGATTTTTGCATGTAGACAAATCCAATAAGATTTTTTTTTTTTGCCGTATAGTTGATTTATACGACGGAACGCTTATTATATATATATAATAAAAAAAAGAACGAGATAAACAAATTTTTTTTATATAATAAATTTGAACATGCATTGGCATAGTGTTCGAAAGGGGCAACGCATTTGTGCAATGACGGTCTACTTTGTTTTTTTTATTTTCGTTAATTTGTGTTGTGTTCGTTATATGAATGTTCGATACATCGTCGCCATTTTTTTTCTCATGTATATAATTTTTATACTCCAAGTTTGTGCGTGATTGAATTAAAGTGCAGTGAAAACAAAACAGTACAAGTAAAATACTCTCGAAGAAAGAAATATACGACTGTTAACGGCATCATTAATGAAAACAGCAGAAGTTGATGGTGCTGTCTTAGCAGCATTCATCGATATGGGAAGTGATTCAACAAATATCAATGAAGCTACAGCGCACAATTAAATTGGAAATGGGACGATAATAAAATTAGAATTAAAGGATATGCAGGTGGGGTAGGTTATGCTGTAGAGAAATCTTTAAAAGAAATTGTCATCGACAACTATAAAAATAAATGTGAAATTTTGATTGTCCCAGATTACATACAACAAGAAGAATTGTTAATAGGTTTGAACTATTTTGATGATCCGAACGTTGAGGTAGTATATGGGAAAGATCAGTTGAAGATCATAGACCGATCGGGAAATGAAAGGGTGACAGAAGCGAATCGTTTTGTACTAGGGGACATAAGTGTGGGACAAGATACGTCGGATTATGATACACAACGTCTTAGAAGTATTACAGAACGATACAGTGATTGTTTTTCAGATAATCTTTCGAATATCGGATGTACTTCGATAGAAGAAATGACGATTAATATTAAAGAAAACAAAATAATTCGACGAGTACCGTATCGTGTACCGTATGGTATGCTACCAGAAATGGAACGTGCTATTAAGGAGATGCTGGATGCAAAAATAATAGAACCATCAACATCCGAATATGCCAGCCCTGTCATGATGGTAACTAAGAAATCAGGTAGGTGGATTTCGTTTTTGTGTTGACTATCGAATGCTGAATACAGTTATTCAACGAGAACAATTTACTACACTATTGATTGAAGAGGAATTGCATCGCCTTTGTGGGAAATTTATATTCATCTCATTAGATATGAAATCCGGTTATCATCAAATAAAAATAAACGAACAATCCAAACACTTAACCGCATTCATCTGTCCGGTTGGACATTTTCAATATCGTCCTTGTCCTTTTGGTCTAGCAAATAGCGGTTTCATATTCATGCGTGTTATGGATAAAGTTCTACGACCTATAAAACAAGATGGTCTTATTTGGTACTTAGACGATATATATATTGCTGGGACATCTATAGATGAAACATTAAATATATTCGAACAGGTCCTTACAGTGCTGAAAGACGCAGGGTTTACGTTGAACATTGAGAAATGTAATTTTCTTTCATCCAGAATAACTTACTTGGGTCACGAAATCGATATTAATGGAGCCAAACCAGGGAAAACTAAGGTAGCGGTAGTTGCAAAGTTTCCTACTCCCACCAGTTCGTCAATTTTGCGGATTGCGCAGTTGTTTCAGACGATTTATACCAATATTTTCGCTAATAGCACAACCACTGTCAAAACTAACAAAGAAAGATATTATATTTCGATGGGAACCTGATCAAGAAAACGCATTCCAAAATTTAAAAACAGCATTAACAACGGAACCTGTGTTAGCTCTATTCGATCCCAAGGCCGGGCCCCTATTATGAAATTTTTCCGATGTCGGAAAATACGTCTCGCGTCGGATATTCATAATATGAAACTAAAAAATCCGATCCGCGTTGATTTTATACTATTATTAAATAAAAATCCGAGTCAGCGGATTTTACGACAAAATTCAATTGTCAAATCCGACAGCTCGTTAGGTGACGGATATTGTTATAGTATACGCATGGAAAATAGATCGTACTTCATACTTTTTATATGTTATTTAATTATTTAAAAATTTAACAAATTTTTAAATGTAAGTACATATCTCTATTAAATTATTTTAACCAAATTTAAATGTGACAAGTATATACTGAACATTTTGTGTTTTACTGTAAAAATACATGTTTCATAATACCAATATCCGCCGCGGATCGGATTTTACGACAAAGTATTTTCCGACGGTGTCGTATTTTCCGACCAATTTCATAATAGGCCTCCTGTTCATGAAGTATTTTGTGACGCCTTATCTATTGGTTTGTCTGGTTGTTTAATTCAATTAGATGAAAATCGGTTACTACATGCAGTTGCTTATTTTAGTCGTACTACCACACTTGCAGAGGCATAACGACACAGTTTTGAGTTGGAAACACTTGCTGTAGTTGAAACCTTGAAACGTTTTAAGTATTATTTGTTGAACCGCCACTTCATTTTGTATACTGATTGTAAATCGCTAGCCTGCACCAAAATACAAACAGAGTTAAATTCGAAAATTGCCAGATGGTGGTTAGCAATCCAGCAGTTTGATTTCGATATTAAATATAGACGAGGGAGTGATATGAGCCATGTTGATAGTCTTAGCCGTAATGTATGTAAAATAAATACTGATGGAACCGATTGGATAGTTGCATTACAAACCAAGGATAATAAATTAAAAGAAATTAAGGATGTATTGGAAGGCAAACATGTAGAACGGAAAATCGAGAGACAAGTAAAAACAGATTATCAACTAAAGGATGGCAGGGTTTATAGAAAAACTGATAATGGACTAAAATTTGCCGTCCCGTCCATTGCAAGAATATATATTTTACAATATGCTCACGATAAATTAGGACATCCTGCGCTAAATAGAACCAAACAGCATATTCAAAACGATTTTTGGTTTCCAAAAATGACAAATGTTGTGAAGAGATATATTGAACAGTGTGTTCCATGTATGAATGCTAAAAGAGGAAAAGATGAGACAAGATATCAATTACATGAAATACCATGTCCAACAATACCATATCAAGTGGTCCATGCAGGCTTTTACGGACCGCTTATTAAGAGTAAAAACAGAATGAGTACATTGTGATATGCCGATTGACAAGGTTTGTTGTGTTGAAACCATTACGAGCAGCTAACAGTAAAGGCATTATAGTTATTTTGGATGAGGTGGCATAATATCTCGGTATGCCTAAAGTATTGGTAACAGATCGAGGGACTGCTTTTATGTCAAAAACATTTAAAGAATATTGTGAATATAATTCAATAAAACATTCAGTAGTTGCAGAAAAGACACCACGAGTAAACGGACAAATAGAGAGATGTTTTCGATTGATAGGAGAATCTCTAAAAACATTGTGTAATAAAGAAAATGAGCGGAATTTGGATATCCATTTAAGTACTATACAGTGGGCTATGAATTCTTCAGTTCTTCTTCACGACTGGCGAGACACCTCAACGTGTGCTATTTGGATTTAATCCTCGTAATGTTTTGGGAAATAAACTATTATCTGCATTAATGAATTCTTCAGAAGATGATATTGATCAAGAACCTGTGGACGAAATACGGAAAATTGTCATTGAACGTATAGAGAATAAAAATGAACAAGTAACGAAATCATATAATGAAACGCATCGGTCACCTACCAAGTATAATGAAGGAGATTTAGTTCTGATAAGGTATGATCCACCAACTACGGGTAGTTCACGGAAATTAATGCAGAAATATAGAGGCCCATATATTATCGATAAAGTACTAGGCGCTGATCGTTATAAGATAATTGATGTACCAGGATTACAAATTACACAAAAACCGTTCCGTTCCATATACGCAGCGGATAACATGAAACGGTGGGGAATAACAGACGATGATTTGTTCAAAATCAATGAGGATCAGGATGATAGTGATGAATGAATTGGCCTGCAATGGCTGCGGACCAATTCTCGAGTAAATCGTTTAGTACGGTAAATTAAAATTTTAGTACAGTTTACTTAACAAACCGTACCAATTCATTAGTAAATAAAATTAAGTAATTACGGCTTCAAGGCCCAAAATGGTTTATTGGATTATACAATATCTGGTTCGTAGGTACATAAAATAATGTCAAAATTTGACATTTGTTATAAACAAAAATAATTTAATGAAATGTAGGGAAAATTTTCATTTAAATAAGACGATATGAATGAAATTAAATAGGTTTGGTATTATTTGTGTAGTGGATGTCGTTGCTTTTTACCACTTTCTTGTTTGATGTGTAGATAAAACACGTAGTTGAAGCGAAAAATTTTACGAAAAATACATATTCGGATATTAAATTTTTTTATGAAATTGAATATTTTCAAAACAATTAATGGTTGCCAATATGTGTATTTTTTTATTAATGAAAAAAATTAAAATAAAATTTATTGTAATGCAATAATTTCATTATAAAGATGTTTCTATTTCAAAAAAAAAAAATGGAGATTGCATTGTTCATATAGAAAAAACTCATATAGAAAATCCGCCATATTATTGAGTTATTATGTTAGCAAAGTCACAAATTATCATTTACTTATGTGTCTTTGCTTTACCCACCTTTTTAGTACGGTATTTCAATTTACCGCATACACTGTTAAAAATGGCATTTACCCTAGATCTACCTTAGAATTGGTCCACAGCCAATGATGTAAAATTATGTTTATGTCGATGTATTGAACCAGATTTGTTTTTTTTTACCAGATATTATTTTTTTACTTTTTACGCTATTTACCGTATAGGCACTTGGCGAAACACACTTATACTTAATAAACACATTTTTATTAATCACTTGTTTTTTGTTCCGCAGAATATTTTGAATATTTTCCAAAAAGTTTAAAAAATCACTCGATCGATTTCGACTTGTTAGGTCATCATCACCTAACTACTCATCGGTATTTAGTAATTAACACTGAGGGCAGTGTTGAGTCAGGAAAGGCCGAATGTTGGGTTTAGAATTAAGGTAGTGAACGTGTTATGAATATATTCCACGTAGCCTGTGAGCAAAGTCCCTGCTGGTACTGGCATCGCGTTAATATCATGTCGAATGGGTCAGTTGTACAAGATGACGAGGGTGACCTCGTTCACTTGGCAAAGCACATCAACAAAGACTAATGTTATAGAGTTAGTAGTTTACATTAGCAGTGTAAGGGTTAATAGTTTACAACATCAATGATAGGGTTAATTGTCTATAGTAGAATGAAATAGGTAGGATCAGAGTAGGTATTTAAAAAGTAAGAGCAGTAATAAATTGACATTGAAGCTAGAATAGTGTCCGCGTTGAGTGCGTTGTGAAAAAAGGGCTTACAACTGGCTCAAATAATAATCGGTTAATTTTATATATAATAAAATAGTAGTCGAAATTCGTTTATTTCTCCTAGACAAGAAAAACGTATTTCCGCAGTTAACTAATACCAATTGATTAATGTAGGTAACGCTTCTGACTAACTTCAGTATTGATTTAAATGAATTAAAACAAAAAGGCAGGGAAACGGAAGCTCATTAGATATATTGTTCAGCTGTATTGCCGCTTTGGAGATGAAGCTGCAGTTAATTAAAAAATATGGATGTTCGTTTGAAAATTACCCCCCTTTCAAATATTTCCTCAACTTAAAAAAGTTTGTGGCAGATATTGACGTGTTTGAAAAAAGAGAGTCACAAGAATTATTTGCACAATTTAGTGAGGTGTTAAGTACAAATACAGGAATTTTTCGCAAGTCGATTCAAAGACGTCCAAATAATTAAAAATTTTATTAAACATATTCGCTAAAGTGACAAGTTCATTCTGATGGTAATTTCCACGATTTTGCCTGGATACATTTTGATGACTTGAATGTATTGCAATAGATTTCAGTGTAGCCTAATTTGGCGGCGAAAAAATTGAAAATTTAAGAACCATTATTGAAAATGGTAAAAGTAACGATAATAAATCGTTAAATCTTGATGATAACGTATTGAAAGTATTGAAGTATTGAAAGTATGGCAAAGAATTCACAATTTCCATCTACTTATTACTGCAAATTCCTATTTTCACAAATGAACGCCGTTGTAACAAAAACAAGGAAAAGAATGACCAGAAACAATTCTGCAGCATGTGTTGCATTAAAAGTAACGAAATATACTCCACACGTAGACCACTTAGCATCCAAATATGTACAAAAAATATCTACCGCTGGACCAAATACTTAAATACAGAGGATTTGCAATTTCTTGCATTGATTTGCAGAAAAATATAGTTTTATTATAATTTTACGATCTTCTGTGGTTAAGTGCTTAAATTTGGCCATAACCTCCTTCATATTTGCCTCCAGTTTTAATTTCGTACGCACCAATTTGTCAAAATAAAATTAATTAATCATCAACAAACCAGTACTAATGAAATAAAAACACAATTCAAGAAACTGCACTAGTATTTCTTTCTTATAATTTGCAACAAACGCTTTGTTAACTTATTTATGATGTGCGCACAATGACAGCACAAATTCAAATGATGCGCCTTTGGTTTTGGTGTGTGGTACGCAAGTAAAGAGTAGGATTTTATAGATTTTGTGAAGAGAAACAGATATATTTTTCTAGGTCAGGTCTGGTTTTATATGATTATTGCGGCTGTTAACTTACTTCTGGTATCCTGTGTATCTTACTGATGATTCATACAATCCCATTCTCACTGATAAATTTTCCATTATTTAAAATTTAATTATAGATTCATTTATAATTATATAAATTTAACTTTTGGTTCCTATTAATTTTATGTAAGTTATTCTTGGTGCTTAATTTAATAATTAAGATAGTTATGAAATAATCCGGTGTGAAGTTTCTAACGTTAATTAAAACTGTAGCGTACGCAACAAATATTCTGCAGCGTATGCAACTTATCTATGCAGTGTATGCAACTTATTTAGCATGTAAATAATTTATAAGAAAAACCACAAAAACTAACATTAAATTAATAATTTCGAATTAAAAACAAACGAAAAATATATGTACAAATATGTATTAAAGTTTTCAAAGTTCTATCATACACTAATATTTACCAATTGAGGTTAAACACATAATTCAAACTCCATCCTAGAGTTTTCGCAATAAAGCCACTAGTATTCTCAAATAGTAGGCATTCGAGCCTATTTAAATTTGTATAGCCCGTACATATAAAAAGGGTTGGGCTAATCTGACAAAATTTCATATTTTGATAAACTCTAGGATGGAGTGTTAATTGGGTGTAGGTACAGCTTCCATATAATTTTTTTTATAATAATTAAATAATTAATTAAATAATTTTTTTATAATTTATCGCGAAAGCGATGATTAGCGATTGGCAATCCACGGGAAGGTTATCGAGCGGGGGCAATGCTTGTATTGCAATGGCCCGTGAAGAGCAGAAGAGAAATTTATGCAGAAGTTTCACGAAGGACAAATGAGAATGCCACCAGTGAGAAAATACATGGAACATATCGCACATGATATGGAGAAGGGACACAAAATTGAGATAATTCACTAGAAAGGTTCGCAATGTTAGATTTCATATCCCGTGGCGAGCTGCAGCTATCGGGGGGGTCACAGGTGGTGGATAGTGAACGGCCTATCGATAGGCAGGTTAGCGGTGAATTAAATAAGCCGTCCCCAACCGCAGCTCTGCTGGGAGGAGAGTCTCAGAGAACGGGAGTAGTTAACCTCTGTTCACTAAATTCTGAGTGCCTAGGATACCCAGTAGGAAAAGGCGAACTGATGGCGCCTTAAAACCATCGACCATAACCACGGTGAACTGAGCATCACGTCTCCTTGTGCTCCCGGGCCTCGAGGTAGTAAGTGGGGAATCCTATAAACGGTAATCCCATGAATGAAGTGGGTCCCATTTGTTTGGGATATCCATATGAATGGGTGAATGAGTGAGTGAATGTGGGAGGAGGGCGAGGGTGTGGGGGGTGGGGTGCTCGGTAAGCCAATGGGCTGGATTAAGGTGTTACGCGACCCATGCTGATGATCGGCTAGGCTGGGGGCCCATTTAACAAAGCCCAGTCGGGAACGGAGCCCTCTAGATACCTGGCGACCTCCAGTTGTATTTAGCCTTGCTTGCGTACACGGATCTCTGCGCAAGTTGACAGATATTTCTCCGATACTCGTGGGAGAAACATGGAAGAAACAAAACAAACTAAAATTAAAGGGACCGGCACCCTTCAAAAACCGGAAGAAGTTAGCAACTCTAACCGTAAAGGTGGGGCTTCATCATCAGGGTTAAGCGACACTTTGGCATCGAAGCCAGATGGAAGCGGAACCGCTAAAGGAAATAAGGGGGAATTGAGAGAGATCCCTCAGTCGAAGCGTCGATACAGGGAGAGACGGTCGACGTATAGAATTTTAGAAAAACTGGCTGCGACCCCTGAGGGGCAGCTTACAGTAGAACAACGAGGATCTGTGGCATGGGCTAAAAAAACTGTCGGCCGTGACAGCTCGGAAAGGGCTCTTGTGTCTAAAAGACAGAGGTCCCAGGAAGAACTGGAAACGGGCGAGAGTAAGCGAGCCAAGGTCCAGGTAGAAAAGACGTCGGGTGCTCCTAGGGATCAATAACTGAAGCTATTCAGCGAGATCCTAAAGGAGCACGTGCTGTAGCTAGCCGTCATTGACAAAAGTCACGAAGATGGGAGCATCACGTCAGAGAAATGGAGAGTAGTGTTTAACGCATTAAACTCCATTTTTCTGCGGATCCTGAGAAAAAATCCGGGATCCCCCCGTCCTGCAGAGATGCGGGATGGTACCAAGGGTGCGTGAAGTTGACTGCGTGCTCAGACCAGAGATCGGTCGACCTTTACAAAAGGGCAATTGCCGAAGTAGGCGAGGAGTGGCCGGGCGCAAGGCTTGAGGCAGTCTGCAGGGAGGAAATCCCGAGCAGGCCGAGGGCACGTGTTTGGCTGCCAACCGAGCCGGATAAAATAGAAGAGATCCTCGAGATCATTCAGGCCAGTAATCCCGATCTTCCAACGGAAGACTGACTAAGTTCTCTCAGACTGACTAAGTCAGATGAGGATTTAGTGTTAATCCAAGAACCTTGGATTAACAATAACAGGATCTGTGGCCTCAGAATGAAAGGGTATAAATTATTATACTCAAGCAACTCTGAGAAGATCAGATCGTGTATTTTAGCGAAAAATAATTTGAATATTTTTCTTCTTCCACAATTTAGTAGCGGAGACGTTACAGCGGTCAGCGCTGAGGTTCGCTGTGGGAAGCTATGGCTAGCCTCAGCCTATATGGATCGAGAGAAGGAGGTTCCACTGGACAACCTGGGGGAACTGATCCGGGAAGCAGATCAAAGAAGGGTAGGTGTTGTACTCGGATGAGATGTAAATGCGCATCACACAATCTGGGGAAGCACAGACATCAACGAGAGGGGTGAGTTATTTTTTGATTATTTATTAAATACCAACCTTTTAGTTTGCAATATTGGATGAGAACCGACATTTATTGTTAAAAATCGACAGGAGGTTTTAGATGTCACCTTTGTGTCAGAAACGATCTTTCATATGATCAGAGGGTGGAGAGTGGTGAAAGAGCTCTCATTCTCTGATCATCGATATGTAATTTATAACCTCGACATTAAACCTGTTACCCAGAAATCCTTAAGGAATCCCAGAAGGACAAACTGGAACAAATATGAAGAGGTGTTGAAGGAACTACTGCCGCTGGAGGTTCCTGGACTTCCGGCGACAGTAGAGGAATTAGATGGCATGGTTGACATTGTCACAAAGGCAAGCAATCTTTCATTTAATGCTGCGTGCCCCCTAATAAAGCCTAGGGGTAGGCAGAAACCGATATGGTGGACCAAGGAGTTGGGAACATATCGGAGTGTGTGTAGGAGAGCTTTCAATAAAACTAAGAACACAAGGGAGGTTCGAGATTGGGACTCCTATAAGGAGGACCTCAGAAAGTACAAAAATGAGTTGAGGAAGGCACAAAGGGGGTCTTGGAGACTCTTCTGTTGTAGAATGGAAGAGGTCTCTGAGACTTCTCGCCTTAGGAAAATTCTAGCTACTAATCCAACCAGTCCTAGTTATTTAATTAGACCAGACGGGTCATGGACAACTTCAAGTGCGGAATCATTGGAGCTCCTCATCGAGACCCATTTTCCGGGAAGCTTTGAAGACTCGACAGAGCCTGGAGCTAATCGAGTAACACCTTCAATGGAGATGGAGGGCATCGCGGATTAGGAGCGAATCCGTTGGGCGCTGAACGGGTTTAAACCTTATAAATAGGCGGGCCCGGATCGGATTATACCAGCAGAGATCCAGAGAAACTCAGCAGTCATCCTCCCCTGACTGGAAGGTATCTTCATGGGATGTCTGAAACTGGTATATATTCCTAAAAAATGGACGGAGGTCAGAGTGGTCTTTATCCCGAAATCGGGAAAAAGCTCGCATGCCTATCCAAAGGATCTGAGACCTATAACTCTATCATCCTTTCTGTTGAAAACCTTGGAAAGGTTGGTAGATATAGGTATTCGATCAAAAATTGAGCCCAGGAGTTGGGCAATGTCGCAGCATGCGTACTGTAAGGGAAAGTCGGTGGACACAGCTCTGCACGATCTAGTATGCATAATTGAGAAGTCAATTTACTCGCAAGAGTTCTGTATGGTAGCATTTCTCGACATTGAGGGTGCCTTTAATAATGTTAAAACGGAGGCGATCATGGAAGGATTGCTATTTTTGAACGTGGACTACCTTATATGTAGGTTGATAAATCAGATGCTGGTAAGCAGGATTATTACCTCGAAACTAGGGGAGGCCACCATTAGAAGGCGGGTTGTTAGAGGAACCCCGCAAGAAGGTGTAATGTTCCCCTTTCTTTGGAGTGTTGTGATGAATGGATTGCTCTTGGAACTGGAGGGAGAGGGGATAGGGGTTGTAGCGTATGCGGATGATGTAGCGATAGCTGTCTCAGGCAAATATCTGGATACGATTAGGGATGTTATGCAGAATGCACTCCTAATCGTTACGAAATGGGCCAGCAAATGTGGATTAGGGATTAACCCATCCAAGACAGAGCTGGTACTATTTACTAAGAAATATAAAATTCCGGTAGTTAGTCCTCCTACCGTGAATGGCACTAGACTGGCTTTTGCTGACAGAGCGAGATTTCTGGGCATAATCTGGGACAGTAAGCTAAGCTAGAAGCCTAACATTGTAGAAAGGGTGAATAAGGCTAATGTAGCCATTTACTCGTGTAAGAACGCCATAGGGAAGAGATGGGGTCTAAAACCAGAGCTGGTATACTGGCTCTATACCGCTGTGGTAAGACCTGTGCTGATGTACGGGGTGGGTGTGTGATGGCCAGCTCTGGAAAAGGTAACATCTAGGAAGATGTTGGAGAAGGTGCAAAGAACGGCCTGCATGATTATAAGTGGGGCGCTTAGGTCAACACCTACACGCGCTTTAGAGGTTATGTTCCACCTTATTCCAATCGAATTTTTTGGTAAGCAGATGGCAGCCAATGTGGCTACAAGGCTCTCGGATGTCTCTCAGTGGAAGTGTCTTCAGGCGGGACACTCAACGATAGTTAGATCGCTAAGGGAACAACTGGCGAATCTAGATTATATTAAACCAACGTTGTGCTTCGATAAAGTTTTCCGAACCATCTGTCCTTCGAGAGAATCCTGGAGGAACGGACAATACTGGAAAACGAGGCACTGCAATTTTTCACGGACGGTTCTAAGCTAGACGGCAAAGTAGGAGCCGGAGTCTTCTGTGAGAAGCTTAATGTTAATATTTCCGTTCGTCTCCCTGACTACTGCAGCGTGTACCAGGCCGAAGTGGTGGCGATAGGCGAAGTCGTGACATGGTTGAAGCATAACGTGGTATCCGTTAGGGATATCGCGATTTATGTGGACAGTCAGGCGGCGGTCAGATCGCTAGAGGCGGTTTGTCTGAAGTCACGGGTGGCGCTGGATTGCAGATCATCTCTTAAGGAGATGAGCGAGTATTTCAGTATCCAGATAATCTGGGTCCCTGGTCACTCGGACATCATGGGAAACTGCAGGGCGGACGAACTAGCTAGGTACGGTACGACTCTCCAGATGCAACCGGATAGGGCAGGTCTGGGGAGGCCTATAGCAGCGCTTAGATCGGCGCTCAGTAAAAAGGCAATTGCCTTGACAAATGAGAGGTGGACCAACACCCTGACGTGCAGAGTAACAAAACTGGTTTGGCCAAAACTAGACTTGCGGCGTTCCAAAGCACTAGTATCCCTGGGAAAACGAGAGTTAGGATTGGTCGTAGGGATACTGACAGGACACTGCCTTTTTGGGGAACATGCAAGAAGGCTGGGTCTACAGACGAATGACTTCTGTAGAAGTTGTTTAGACGAAGAGGAGGAAGAGACGCTAGATCACTTCCTATGCTCGTGTCCGGCACTATCATACAGAAGGCATAAGTATTTAGGTGTGTACGGTATGGACAGCCTTTCGGAACTCGCGGGCTGTGGAATACGAGATATTTTACGCTACATAAGTAGCTCTGGATGGTTTCAGCAGGAGTAAAGGGGAGATAGGATCCTGTGGTATCACAATGGGCCAATACTGGGCTAAGTGTGCGATAGCAGCCACTCCAACCTAACCTAACCTAACCTAGATTTCATATCCAGCAATAAAAATATTTTTGATTTTCCTTCACGGAAAATGATAGAGCGCGAACGGTCGCTATTCGATTTATGATAATATCCGTATTTTCGTATTAAATAACGTAATTAGTATTATTTTTACTCTCCTGCAAAATTTTAGTTTTTGAGTTGTGTCCCTTTTTCATATCATTAGGAACTGATGAGGAGCAGTGATGAGCAAAACCGTGTGGAAAATGATTAGCATGAAAGATAGCCTATGGAAGGACAAAGGTGGAAATAATCACTTATGAAATTTGATCTCCTTTGAAAGAGGACGTTGGTTATTTACAAGGATAGCAGTATGGTATGGATGAAGAGATGTGTGAGCAGGTGGCACCGAGTAAGATGCTAGATTGAAGTTGAATTGGTTAGCAGTACACGACCTAATCTACAGAGGCGGTAGTTTGGATTCTGTTCGGGATGAACCAGTTCAGGTAGGTTGTTTTGTTATGTTCTCGCCTATTGGTTTGATGGGCAAATAATTCAGCATGGCCAAAACATTTATTCAACGAAAATTGATCATTTAAAGTTTAGAAAATCAATGACTTTTTTGCGAGATTAGTAACAATCCAGAATTAAGGAGTAGCATTAGAGATAGTTGCATAACAGTTTTGAGCTATTTCAGATTATAGCAGAATTAGTGTAGGCGAAAACCGAAAGTCGACGAAAGCTCTCGATTATTCAGCGCGATGTATAAATGAGGGTGTAATGAACACAAGAATCCGTAATTTGGGCGATTCGGTACGCGATAGAATAAAAGTGAAACTGAATAGCTGGAAAATAATACGTGATGTTACGTGGAAATAGTGGTATGATTTGAAAGTAATTCTAAATGTAAATAGTGAATTAATAAATAATTTTGGAAATTATTTGTTGCTGTGATCGGTGTAAATTACAAGAATTGTTGTTGTAACCGTCAAATTCTATAACGATATTTACAAATCAGAATACCAAATCGTTAAAATTTGAATAATATTTAGACTTAGTAAAGGGTTTCATGAATTGAATTAAGGTTGATTTGCAACATTCAAAAAGGGTAAAGTAGAACCCTAAAAATTTTCAAGCTCAAAGAGTGTTTCTTTAAATTCAATTTTATCAGACAAAGGCAATATTATTTATAGCTTACAACATTTCGACTTTGAGAACCTACGGTCAATAAAATAATATTGACAATTACGATTTTGTAGCATGCCTGTTATTAGTTTTCAGAAAGGCTTTCGACTTATTTTGATAAATTGCTAACTTTGCTTCGACACCAGAACTTCGGCTCCAAGCAGTTATCATGGTTAATTATCGCCTCAATTTGTTGTGGTTAAATACATTCAATATGGTAGGTATTCACATAATAGCTTTATCTTACATCTGTTCTTTTACGCTAGTTGTCAATGAAGTCGAAAATATTGTAATATCGATAGTACCTGGACATACAATAACGATGTTTGAATTAAATGCTGCGACGATGCTGCAAAACATATTTGACTATGTGCAATGTAATTTAAATTTTGAAAACACATCAGTTTCTTTCTCTCCGGCAACATTGTCGTATTGTTGTAATTAATGAAATTACTCTACCAAAAATCTAATTAAGCAACGAAAAATCGACGTAAAATGCAAAAATAATCGAAATTTCCACGTAAAAAATCATTCGCGATTTCCACATCTCAATAAGGTTTTTCAGGGCTCTAGTAGAAAGGAAATATTTTGTTTCCATCTATAAACAAGTTTTAAGAAAACTAGATCACATTTTTTTTTTTGGAATGACCACCCATTGGAATGGAATAAAATTCATTTTAAGGATGAAGAGTATAATGTGTTTTGCAGCGTTTTTAAAGTCAAATCTTGCAGACCGTAGGTTAGTCTTTCCAAACATTTAATTAATTCAAAAATTACCAATGAATACTGTTCCGATTTGAATTTAGAAATATTTGCAAATGTGGTTTCATGTCCGGTATAATTCGTCATGAGGAATGTTTTACTTCCATGTACCGTCGAAAGGTAAAAACAATCAACGCAGACATATTTAAATATAAACGAATAAAATTGTTGCACTTCTATCTTCTATCAATGATATTTTCATTTATGATGCATACACATACACACAGTCCACATATTCTTAATCGTATTTTAATGACCATTCGAAATTCTTTTGAAATCTTATAATCTGAAACTAGAAAAAATTAATTTAATTTTAAAGTAAACAAATAAATAAGATGCGAAGCGCGGACGTTTCTTACATATGCAACATGCATGGAACGCATAACGTAAATTAATTTAAAATTCCAGTAGCAACTATTTATTGTAAATACCCTACAGGCATCGTTGTGGTATAAGATATATTGTATATAATTTGATTTTATATTACACGATGCGTTTTGATTAAAACTTATTTCTTAATTGATAAGATACATGTTTATACTATAAAACAGACTAGAGTAATAATTGCGAAAGCTTTTAATTTTTTACTGTTACGTACATGTTGATTTAAATTTTATTATAATTTTAATATTCCCGTTAATATCCTTAAAATTAATTATTAATAATGCTAAAGAAAATAAACTATTTGGGTACGAGATAAAAATTTAAAATTCTATTAAATTTAATAGGCCCCCCACACAACAAAAAAATTTTCAGGTTATAAACCATAAAAACCAGAGCTTTTTCCAATATCTCGTACACGTCTCATGCACACCAACCATGAGTCAAAATATTATTATGATTATTTATTGTGCATTTATTTTGAACCCTTATATTATTTTGTTTGATCCTTTATGTTTTACTCAAGTTGGGGAGTTCTATTTTTTTTATAACCCCTTATATTAGAAACAATTTGGGATTCATCGTAAATTTGCCAAAAATATGTTTATACATTTTATGGTTATTTTTTCAGATTATGGAAATCATATTTTTTTGATAGTATTTGTTGGTTGTGAGCTGCTGTGCGGCATGCTTGGGTTTAGCAATAAACAATAATAAAGATAATTCTGGTATAAAAGGGTAAATTATTGTTATGCGAAATGTAATCATTGATATTTGAAGTGTTTCAGATAAAATATGATAAGGGTGAAATTTAGCGTCTTGACGCGGATATAAATTCGATAGAGACTTTCGTGATATTTTCGTTTGCTTACACAAAAAAATGTTCTTGTGGCAAACTTCTAATGCATATTCGCTGTTAATGTGGCTGCCTAATTAATTCTTGCTTACTTAAGGGAAAGTCCGAGGGATAGTAGAAAAGACGCTGGTTCATCTAGAGTTTGTAATAGTTGGGTGAGGAGGCACAGCCCACATGAGTCAACTCATTTGAACTGTTATATTAATCCAGAAACAAATCAGTATGATCTTGAATTATTGGCGATATTTTGACGTCCTTTGTTTTACCTGACATATCGATGAATCAAAAACCACAACCAAATACTTTTGGTACAAGAGTGTCATAATGCCAAACTATAAATCAAAAAAGATTGTTAAGAAGTGATGCAGCACAAAAATTCAAATATTTCTCGTTTCACATTTTGTTTTGTCTACAAGCCAGTAGATGAGTGTAGCTAAAATACTAAACTATACAAACTTAGGCAGTGAGGTTGTCTGTTGATCATGTGCTGCTGGTTACATATAAAACTAAAGCTTGGTCTTCACTCGCCTAATTTTGTCATGACACTAGAATGTCATGACAAAATGTATTTGTATTGAATCTGAGCATGCGCAATTACATCTTGACAAAGAGAAATTGTATTAAAATTGCTGATTTTAGAACCGGATTTTAGAAAACCTTTTTTTTTTGATTAAAGAACCGGGTTTCCAAAAACACGCATACCCATTTTTTTAAATTACACGGTTTCAAACAACACGATTTTCGTTATTCTCTTTTATTTTGTTTTTTGTATATCATAAAAAAAAATCGTAACGTTATTTTCTTTTCTTTTTGGTAGTCTCGAGCAACACGGTTTTAAAGAACACGGAACGAATTAATTGTGTTCTTGGAGGGTTTGCTGTATTTGATGTTTATAAAGGGTGTCCCAAAAATCACGCATAATTTGAATTTTGCGTCATTTTTGCAGTAAAGTGCTGTCAGCAAAATAAAAAGACAATGTGACAGCTGACAGGTCAGCGTTATTAAAAATATGTTTATGTAGTGAGTTTTATATAGTATTGTTTGCTACATGATGAATAATAATTTGTTTGCAATATGCATTAGTGCAGTTGTCTTTTCAGTTGAACGTTTTGAATTTTCAGCAAACCAAATTAACGCCTGTATTTTTATATTCAGGAGTAATTTTCATTTAATTATTTTGTTTCAAGGATGGTTTTTAATACAACAGCAATATATGCTTTATGTTTGTATATCTAATTATTACATATTTCAGCTATTGAAAGAAAAATTGTAACGGTACTTAAAGATATAAAATTTATTATTTTGGTGGATCCTTCACATCCCTAATTTAAAAATCCTGCCCAAAGAAAGAAGTTGTGGGAATCTATGCAAAGGGACGTCGGTGCCCCAGCAGTGCAATCTGTTTTCCGCAATATCAAGCGTCGATTCACCACGTATTGGAATGTATACTTGGGTAGGAGCGGCTCGGCTACGAAAAGCTGACTTCAGAAATGCGAGAATTTTTGAAAGAAATGGAATATTTAAAAAAAAATTTAATTAGTAAAGAGTTAGTACTAATACGTTTCACAAATATGGTAATTAAATCTACAAAACTAATGTATTTTTATTACAAGCCAGATTTGAATGGTGGATCAGAATGCCAAGGGCTAAGTAAAGATTTGGAAGGACATATTGGAAAATAGTTGGATGCATTGGAAAATTGCTATCAAATACCAAATTTCGATTCAAAATATCGATGCTCCAATTATTGTCAGTCCAGCATCAATTTCATCGGGATTTTCGATCGAATTGTCAACATGGACCATAACAACGTCTCAGAGCCCATAGTATTAACACTAGTTGACTCCCATGTTAACAACAATAGAACTACACCTTGCGTTTTTAAAATGGCAAAAAAATCTGGGCAAACAAACAAATCCGATTCAAAATGACATTCGAGATGTGATTAAAGACATTGGCAACCAACAAAAGCTATCTTATGATATGGATCAGGAAAAATATGACAGTTTACATGAGATACCAGGATCAAAAATTTTAGGGATGTGGGTTGGAGTCAATTGGGTCAGCATGTAACCAAAGATGAGCGTACCTCTACAAGAATAAGTGAATTGTGGCTATGTGCAAAAGCTTTCGGTGGCAGCAAGAAGACAATTCAAATTAAATCAAGGACACGCGTTTACCTTTCAACCCAATCAAATTTGACTAAAATCCAGGGAATTTTTTACCCAAGCAATCGTTATCTTTCGTCCAATATTTAGAAAATCGTCAAACAGGAGGGAACGAAAGCGGGACTCGTTATTTTTCACTATGATTGTAAATAACGAATCGAGAGCCTATCTTTCAAATTCAAATGTTGCTACAGATTTGACTTTGGAGTAGAGAGTTATAATGATATAGGAGACCAATCTGAAGAAGTGGGAAACCTACCAAATCCAGTGAGGGTGGTGTTTCTAGATCATCCCAGATCATGAAAAAATTTGCTAATATGTGAAAGCAGATGTTTATTGGGGTCAATCTATCCAAGACCTATTTACCAGAAAATAAAATTTTTCCTTTTAAGTCTACCTCTTCGACTTTGGCATTGTACCACATTTCTTGCTAAAGCGAGGTTCTTGAGCACTATTTCCGGTGGCAAACTAAGTTGGAAATCGAACTTTCTGTACATTGCACATAGTAAAAATATCTTTTGATAACTACTTATTTCGTTTCTTTTTTACGAAAGTGGATAGATTAAGTTAAGTTGTAGTGGTTACTTACAGTCAGTACAACCAATCACGATCCATTGTGATATCTTGGAGTTTTTCCTACTTCTACAGAAGCCATCAGACAAACTGTCGTAGTATAAAATGTCTCACTCTTTACTGTTTTCGAGATTATCGAAGTCATTCGATTCCAAATCCAGCCTTCTCACATGTTGAAAGGGCAAACCATCAACCATTCCTTACACGTCTTGGCAGATACATTAATGTGATTAAGCAGCGACTTAAGATCAGCTTTGGCCAACTTATGCTATACTAGCTTATATCTGATAGTGTTCGTTCAATTTTCGTTTGCGGAGACTTCAATCCCTTTCGGTAGCGATATTTTTAAGTGCTGAAATAGACCTCACCGAAATAGGAATTCGTGTGACCTACAATGAGTTTGTACGTTCGAGTGACGAAGGCCTCAGACTATCTGGATATTGCAATGTTTCTCCATACGTAATTTATAATATCAGTGGAGGATATTATATTATTGTGTATCTCAACCAAGTTTAGATTTTCTTTATCTCTATTATATCAGCTTGGTTTTTGGTGCAATAATTAGGGAGACAGACTGAAATACGATTCCAAGTTGTAACATTTTTATCGCTGGAGGCAAAATACTTTAGGAATATAAGTATTGTCTTTAGACAAAACAAAGGTACGCTCACTAAGCTTAATATCAATGGAAATGATTGTAATATCTTCGTAGCTGATTATCTGCCAAAAATTAAGCGTGTATTACTCCATGAAACAAAAAAAATATTGTAAGCTGAGCCATTTCAGTTTAAATTTGTATGGGACAGTGGTGGTACTATTTATGCGAAGAAGGACGAGAACTGTGAACCGCTGGAAATTACCTCTACAGCGGATTTGGATAAATTAAAAAATAATCACATTTAAATCTCAATTATTATTAATTATCATTAATTTCTTTTTCTTTTGTATTTATTTTTAGTTATTAATGGATATATCTACTATCAAAATTGTCGAGGACTAAGGTCGAAACTTCTTAACTTCAAATTGAATGCTCTACAACATGATTATGATCTGATCTGCTTGACTGAAACAAATGTCAACGATTCAATCAACAACAATGAATTTTTAGATGATCGGTATTACGTTATACGGAAAGATAGAGATCTAAATATCTCTACTAAGAATCATGGAGGTGGTGTTGCCATCATTATTAAAAAGAGCATTAAAGCTGCGGAGTTGGATTCAATTAATGATATTTTTGAAAACATTTGGTTGAAGGTTAAGCTTGCAGATGGTAAATCTTTAGTTATATGCCTCGTGTATTTGCATCCAAATGATCCTAAGTTCGAACACTATGAACGATTTTGCAACAAGCTTGCTGATTTGATTCTTGTTTCATCACCTGAGTCGGAGTTCTTAGTTATAGGTGATTTCAATCTACCAATGATACCTTGGAGCCCTGACTTCTGGGACGTTTTACCAACGACTGGTTATGGTCGATCTGCTAATTATCTTTTGGAAACCTTATTACTCACTGATTTAAAACAATTCAACCATGTAAACAATTTTAATGGCAGAATCCTTGACCTAGTGTTCGTAAACCCCAATTGTACTACAATTACTGTTTTTGCTAGTAATTCTCCGTTGTCTAAAATAGATAGTCATCATCCGCCATTTATCATTAGAGTTGAAAATTGTATTTTTAAATTTCTACCTTATCTAGAGCCTACTACACCTAATTTCAAGTTAATTAACTACGCAGTAGCTCAAAGAAGGCTCGAGTCACTCAATTGGAATCATATCTTTATGAATTGTAATATTGACCAAGCTGTTGATAAATTTTATGAAATTTTGAATAGTCTTGCAATTTCTTCTAACCGAACCAAGGTGCGTTCAGGATTTCCTAGATGGTACTCTGCTCGACTTGTTAATCTCATTACTTTAAAAAATAAACATCATAAGCGACACCGTAAATTTAATGATCCTAATGAGTATATGATATTCTCCAATTTGCGTAAACAAGTAAAATATGAGATCCATAATTACTTCTCTAAATATGTAAAGTATGTTGAAACTCACTTAAAGAAAAATCCTAAGCTATTCTGGAATTATTCTAAGACGCTCACAGCTAAATCCGGATACCCGTCGTGTATGAAACTAAATAATGTTATTGGAACTCAATCTGATGTTATAAGCAACTTACTTGCTGATCACTTCGAGTCAGTATATGTATCTAATGATGATAATTGTGGTGTTAATGGCAACCTGACTAATTACATCGAACGTGATTATAATTATTTTGATGAATTAATAACTAAAGATAAAGTTTTGAAAATCATTTCTACTCTTGATATTAATAAGGGTGCGGGTCCTGACAACATATCCAGTTATTTTATTTCTCAACTCAAAGTTCAGTTAGCCAAACCTCTAACAATTTTGTTTAACTTATCATTAAACTCTGGTGTTTTACCTGCTGTATGGAAAAGAGCGTATTTAGTACCGGTCCATAAAAAACTTGATGCAAGTGATATAATGAATTATAGACCCATTTCAATTTTAAATATTTTTAGTAAAATTTTTGAGAAACTTGTGCACGAGTTTGTTTTCAATGATGTTAGGCATCTAATTAATAATTCGCAACATGGATTTTTTCCTAAAAGATCGACCACAACAAACCTATTTGATTTCACCAATTATGTTTTTAATAAAGTCGATCTTGGTGGACAAGTGGATTGTGTTTACACTGATTTTGAAAAGGCATTCGATACAGTCTCACATAAAATTTTACACAGGAAATGTGCTATCATTGGTCTATCTGACAGATTTTTGAATTTTTTAAGATCTTACCTTTCAGAGCGTATACAACAAGTTAATTGTAACGGTTTCCTATCAAAGAGCATTATGGCTAAATCTGGGGTGTCGCAGGGGTCCACGCTTGGTCCTCTTTTGTTTTTGATTTTTATCAATGATATTCCACCCATTTTATCATGTCAATACTTATTGTATGCAGATGATCTAAAAATCTTTACATCGATTGCTAATTATAATGATTGCCTAGATCTTCAATTAAATTTAAACAAACTTCAAGTATGGTCAAGTTTAAATAAATTAAAACTTAATATTAGAAAATGTGTGGTGATCTCATATACTCGGAAAGTTAATTCAATACAATTTCCCTACAATATTGATGGTATCCTGTTGGAAAAAGTTTCTCAGATAACTGGCCTAGGTGTCATATTTGATTCTAAACTTAGATTTGATTTTCAAATAACTGCAGTGTGTGTTAAAGCTCATAAACTTCTTGGATTTATTTTTCGTCGTGGTAAAAAATTTCGTGATGCATCTGTTTTCATTGTTCTTTATCAAAGTATAGTTCGCAGCTGTTTAGAATATAGTAGCCAAATATGGAATCCAAACTATGAAGTTTATAAAACTCAAATTGACAGGTCCAACGCAAATTTACAAATTTTCTTACGTATAAATGTATTCCTTTCAGTAGCCGTATTACACGGAAAAAAATAAGCATACTATCTTAAAGAAATATTTTTCTTTATTTAAAAAAAAAATATTTTTGCTTACTTTAAAAACCAAATTTCTATATCGATACCAGTTTTTCTAGTTATAAAAATAGTTTTCTTACGAAGAGAATTATTTCTTGACTGAAGTTTTAAAATTAAATTCCATCTTGAGAATTATTTTTCTTGTATTTATCGTTGCTATAAATTCTTTATAATAAGAGAAAAAATTTACTTTGAAGAGAAATACTTTTAATTTAATCTTTCCTTTTCTTAAAACGAGAAATTTAATATTTTCTTAAAACAAAAACATAAATTTTATTAAAATACAACATTTTAAAATTGAAAACGTTTCTTGATAATAAAAAAATTATTTCTCTTTCTGATAAACTAATGAATTCTAGAATTTCAAAAAAGTTATCTTGATTGAAGAAATAATGAATCTTTACTCATTTCAAGTTTTTTTAATGAAGATAAAAATTTCAATAATTCAATACAATTTGCTATGTTACTTCGAGAAAAGTTTTTCTTATCACAAAAAAATAATTTTTTAAACTTCAACATAATACTTCTTGGTTTAATATGTATGTCTCATCCTGAGAGAATACTTTTAATTATACAAAAGGATTTTTCAATGTACACTCTATAATTTTTAAATCAAGAAAACGATGAAACATTTGAGAAATATAAATCAAATAAGTAATATTTTTTATCTCTTGAACAGTTTAATAGAAACAACGTGTTTTTTGTGATTGTCAAATAAAATATTTTTTAGTGGTGTTGAAAAATAATTAAGGTGAAGCTAAGTAATTAAATGTAAGTTATATATACATATATATTACATATATATAATTTAAATTAACAAGTGATCGCTCTCTTTTGTGTATTTTGTGTGAGTAATTTGGGCATAATGATTTTAGGGTTTTATTTAAATTGTTTTAATCAGAGAAATTGCTGACGAAAATTCTAAATTTTAATAGCAACAGGAACTGGTTCTGTAAATTCATCGTTGTATGACTGGATCAGGACACAGCATAAACCAGCCCCTTCTTCATCTTCAAGTGGAAAAATGTCATCACCGGCTTTGACCAGTTTCTCGACTCAACCAAAGGGTTTAAAATCTTAAACATTTTAATGCAGCAAATCCACCACAGCTCGATGGAAGGACCCGCAATCTACTAGTATCTACAGTTGGTGATATATTGGTCAAAAACCCTGTATCTGCTGATTTATTAAAAACAATTGCTAGTGATATCGAGCATTTATTCCTGGAGAAAAGAAGGTAACTAACAATGAGTTATATATAAAAATCTTTGCTAATTATTGTCTTATTTTCAGGAATTGTATTATAGGGCGGGTAAGCGAGCAGGCTTTTTATACAACAAGCATTGAAATCACTAATGTAAGCTCCGGAAAATAGTATATTTGAAAAATAAAGTTAAAAATAGTAATCTTAATGCAAAAAAATCAAAAAAAAAATCATTACTGCAGAAACTACAGGTACGACTTTTTCAAAACTTATCGACGTTTATTTGTTGCTGCATGTTAAAATATGTGTGAGTTAAGCTATCAAAATATTAAACTTTTCATTATTGTTGATATTGTAAAAACTAGTTGTAAAGTTTTCTTGATAAATCATAGCGTAAATATATTGAAGCCAATTATGTCTTCTGTTTAATTAAATTTGTATTTTATTATTGTATTTATTATTGTAATTTGTATGACATAGCTAATTAATATTAAACCGAATCTTTATATTTCATATAATAAATTAAAATAAAAAATATTTAATTAAATTCTATTGTTATTATTTTGGAAATTATATTTAATGTTGCTCCAATAAACAGGAAAAATAGCTGGAAACAAGAAATACTTTTACGGCTTTCAGAAGTTACTTTCTGCAATCTAGAAATTCAAAAGCTTTTCCAAGAAAGGAGTTTAAGCAATTCCTTCTCTACAATCTATAAATGGGTTCTTTTATCACGAAAAAAAATGTTTTCTGACAGAAAATTCATTTTAATTATAAGAAAATGACTCTTAACTAAAGAAATGCAGATCATACAATAATATGTAAAATTTCTTAATACAAGCCTCAATTTATTGTATTTTGAGATACGGCCACCTTAAAACAAGAATTTGGTATCTTTAATGAAGAAATAGATATTAAAAACTTAGAAAAGCGATTTGTTCTACAAAATAATATTTCCTTGCTTTAAGAAATTCAATTTCTTTCAACAATAAAAAAATTATTATTTCAATATTTAAATAAAAACATCAAATGAAGAAATTGAAAGTTTGCATTATGAAATAGTTATCTTAGCTGAAAATCAAGTGCTCATTTTTCTTGAATCATTCAGTTTTTTTTTCGTTGTAACCAGTTTTTTTTTCCGTGTAGCTATTCTACTAGAATTAAAATATTCAAATTTCAATCGCTTGAAAACAGAAGGCTCATTCTTGATGAGTTGTTTCTTTATAAGATAGTTACAGCCTATGTGTGACATCGTCATTGAGTAATATTAATTTTTATGCTCCTGTGGTCGGTATCAGAAACTCTATGTTGTTCCTGCCATATTTTTCTAGGACTAATCTTGGGTTTTCAAATCCATTAACAAGGTTGCAACGTTCGCATAATGAATTTTTTAATATACATGATCTCTTTGTATTTTCTCCGGAGCAGTTCAGATCAACAATCGTAAAAGCATTGAATTAGTTAAGTTTCCGAATTTATTGATGGTCTGATATTGTATTAATTGCTAGTCCATCTTTATATTTGAACTTCAATACTATAATAGATCACTATGATTGTAATTTACTTTTATTAGCGATTTCTTTAACTATTTTTGTTTATCATTATTGTTATTATTATTATTAAATATTGTTATTGTTATTATTATTATTTTTTGTTACTTTCGTTTTTTTTTTTTGTACTTATAATTGTAATTTATCGACAGTGTGTTATTGGATGTATGTGTGTTCGCTGTCTAATTTTGGAATGAATAAAAATAAAAATAAAAATAAAATAAAAATTTAGGTTGTTTGAAACCGCCAATTTCAAGATTTAAATTGGCAAATGCGAACTTGTATAAGAACCTGAAATACAACGAAAAAAAATTATGAAATTGGAAATGGTCAATTATAGAGACCATTTCTAATTAATGGGCATTAATCTCTATCAGATTTCCTGTACATATCTCAGATGATGAAAATCTTCATAGTTCACCATTGGTGTATGATTTAATTAATAAGAACAACAACTCCAATAAAATACGTGTGAAAGTTATATTGGTAAACATTTATGAAAATGAGCTAAGGAGTAGGTGATAAAAACTCGTACCACTGAACAATATATAATACATGCCACACATATTATAACACAAAGAAACTTGTGAACCTATTAAGGATGACGTTCAAAAAGTGAATTTGTGTTCATGTGTTGGGATTAAAAAAAAAAATTTGATTTACAATATTTCAGATTTACTGAATTTTATTAATTTGTCCCTTAGCTATCTAAAATTATAGTTAAAATATCAGCAAAACGGTGCTCGTTTTCAAGAGTGAAACAAATGTGATATTCGTCAAAATAAACGTCATGGAAAATAGGTAGTAGATTTACCGTATTTACCGTATAAAATATATTTCCAATTTACCGGTAAATTTTTATAAATTTACTGATTTTTTCGGTAAAATTATATTTATAATTAATAAGGCACAGTTTATTGTAAAAAATGGAGAGCATGTTTTAATCGAACAAGGGATTTATTTAAGGTATATAATTCCATCAGTGCTTATTTTGAAGAAAAATGTAGGTATACTGAAGATTTATGTAATGAATTTTATTTAATGAAATGAAATGAACTTATACAGGGTGTTTGGAGCGTGGACCGGACATTTTTTGGCAGATTGGTCGGGGGGGGGGGGGGTCATTTGGAAGCTTTTATCGCATTAAACGCATTAAACTGTTGTTCTAAGTGGCAACTGAGATATCATAATTTTAATTTTTTTTTAAATTATCCAAAATGTCGCCTTTAAATTTTCATAACTTTTTGTTTGTAACAAAATAACTTCTATTGTATTTTGCAATGTGATTTTATTCTAAACAAATCATTATTTAATACAATTCATTTTAGAAAAATGACTTATGGGCTTCTAAATCCTAAAAATGTGTAGTTTTATGAAAAATGTCACTAACTTGAACTTATCTTTGCTTTAAAAAATTGTCTACTGCCTGTATACTGCCATGTCATAGAAATCACTCATTTTGTGGTCAAAATATGAGAGACTATTTTGTTAGAGTCATTTGTGCTAGAGTTCAGAAAATGTTTTTTAAGTTAATAGATTTTAAAAAATAAGTAATCTGGGTGATAATTACCTTGTGCTGTTTAGTCAATGGGTGCTTTCAGGACACTCAACAATTGGGAACATGTTCAGTAAAATCGCAGCCAACGTTATGAAAATTTTTAGAACTATGAAATTTACAAATCAAATTGGCGATGATTTCACTAATGATGATAGGGTAACTGAAAGCGCCCAATATGTCATCATCTGCTACCGAAAGTGCTCGTGTGTTTCACTTTGTTCTTGTTAAATTGTTAGTTATTCCAGGTCTCGAAAAGGGTAGCATTATTACCTTTTTCGAGACCTGAAACAATTACATATTATAATTGACATATTGACTGAACAGTACAACGCAATTAACACAGAGTTTACTTATTTCTTTAAATCTATATTGACGGCTGGAGTTTTGTAGACAGATATTGAGGATGATAGCTTTTTGAAAAGGATTTTGTGGACAAAGGAGTTTAACTTCAATAGTGAGGGAATTGTGAATTTACACAATCTGCTTGAATACCTCAAGATCATAGAAATGGGGTCTATGACCGAACTTTTCAGTCATCAAGCTATGTCAAAAACCATTACCTAGGCAGATTACTATGGGAAAGCGTTAGTCGTTTTCAAAAAATCGTTATGAGTCACTAGGTAGGCCTAGCGACTTGTATTTCGGATATGGCATAGGTGGATGTCTCCTCTATCCGTACATAGATTGAAATCTCATCTTTACAAGGGTGTGAATGGTTTATGTCGAGTACGACTTTGAGCGGACTTATGGGTTGTTGAAGCAGAAACTGCCCAAAAGGTCGAACTGGCTGCACAGTGAAAATCCGCAAAAATGGACTTAGCGCAAATCCGTTGATTTTATGAAAATCGGGCCGGTTAAGATTTTTGCATTTTGGATCACACTTTTGATGTAATCAGCGTTGTGCGTCTACGCGTATTTAGGAATTTCCGACGTCATGGCGTCGATTTGGCGTCGACAATTGCTTTTGGCGTCGACAATGTAGATAACTGGCGTAGAATATGTCGAGAATGTAGATAATTGGTAGATAATTGTAGAATATTAGATATTGGTTTAAGTCTGTACTTGTATTTTATAATTTCACATTAGTATTATTGTAAATTAAAATAAGGAAAGGCATTTGTTATAAGTTGGCCGTATAACAATGTCAATGCACTAGCTTTGCCCGTAACAATTTTAATACTTAAGATTAACACATTACAGTCCACACAAATTTTCATTTTGTGTTGTATGGAGTCCACGTGAATTACGCAAAAACTTTTTTGGTAAAATCAATATAATTCCTAAAACGAAATTTTATAGGTGCGTTCAAGTTGGTCTACTCTGTCTATATACATGAACAAAACAGCGGTTTGCAACCGACCAGCGTGAAAAAAACAAAAAAAAAATGTAATGCAGAAATAAAATGAATATAGATAAAAACCTACAAAGAAAATATTTTATAGATTTGGTGGTTACCTCATAAATTATAATGTTAATTCAAAAGAAACTGCGAAAAGGTTAGGAGTGCCTAGAGCCACAGAAAAAGATTGTACAGATTATAAAAAAAAAACATTTTACATTTTCCACAATAGTTTTTCAAGAATTTATTTACAGAAAAGTCAAAACACCATTTACCTATACACAAAATCACTTATATGTGGTAGGTAAAAATTCAATACCCCTTTATCACTGATGTGCTTTATGTTTATGCAGTCAATATTTTTTGTTTGAGTGATAAGCTCTAAAACAATCACCTATATGTAGTGGGACATTACAATTATTACACATATATGTCGTCGTTTTACGAATTTTATGCTTTCTACAAACACGACAAGGTTTTCTTGGTCGTGTTTTATTATTTCCCATGGGAATCTTTATAGCATTATGATTCTTTAAATCACCGGAAAGTCGATTTACTGGATCAATTCGAGGTACCCGCACACTCATAGAAGGCGCGTTGATATCTTCATTGGTTTCTTCTGCATACGAATTCACTAACCACGCTTCCGCTGTATTTAACAAAAAATCCTATGACCCCCTGTCGGTGTGCAAAACCCATGGGCCGACCCATCTTCCATGCCGGTATAGGCTGGCATGGAGCTTGCAATGTGCAGATGGTCTTAAATCGGTACTATAGCCGTACGTCCTCGAGTTGGCCGGTAGGCGTAAGGACGTAAAAAGCATAACCGTGGAAGAGCAGGGTGAGCCTTGAGCCCCAAAACAGATCGCATAGTTACCAATAAAAATAAAAAAAAAAAAAAAAAAATCATTAAATTTTAATTTATTACTCGGATTCAAATTTTGAAATACCCGGAAAGCATTGAATAAAGCACAATTGAGCAAGTAAAAAAATACTTTTTTTGTCCATTTTTTTGTTTTATGGACTAGCGGTTAATACGAAAGATACTGATCCGCTAGATCTACCCCGTTCATAAGTAAGTGTTGTAATCAACAATGAATCTAGGTTTTTGGATAGCCAAATTTGTCTTCCTATCTATTTTGCCTGTATCTATCATTTCTGCGTTGTGGATGGTTGATATCATTCGCACAATTTTTTTTATTGGTTTTCCACACTTGTACAAGGACTTCTCCTTTTCGTTGGTACGTGGTTTCCGAAATTCTTAATTTTACATTTTTTATAGCATACGGGACACCTCGATTTTTTCGTATTGTTTCACAAACTCTAGTTTTTCTTTCAAACAAATTTTCATCAGGACACTATTATAAAAATTATCTGCATATAAGTGATGCCATTTGTCCAAATAATTTTTGCAGACATCCATTATTGTCGTTGCCAAGTTTGTTCCCGCTCCACTATATAATTTAAAATTACATATATATCCGGTACCTGATTCGCACAACATCCGATTTAATATACCATATTTAATAATTTTTGATGGATTATATACACGAAAACGTAGCGCGCCTTTCCAGGGAATCATTCCTTCATCCAACGATAAATTTTGTTTCGGTTAGTATACTTCGTTAAATTTTTTTAAGAAATAATCGACTACATCTTGTATTTTTATAAGCCTATTAGCACCTTCTGCCACATTATCGTTGTCCGAAAATGCAAAAAGGATAATATTTGTTTGAACCTGTTTCTGTTCATAGTTTCTCCAAAAATATTGGTTTCAATCAAGCGATTTGTAGACCAATAAGCATTTATACTCCATTTTTTAACAAGGCCCATAATTATAATTAGAGCAAAAAATTTTTTTATTTCAGGTTGGCTTCTCTCTCCCCTAATCAGCACCACGAATTAGAAATAAATTGTCGGTTGCAGATGCAGCGTACGTGTGAATTACATTCGATACACTTACTAAATGCTTTTAGAATTGTAACTCAACGACGTTAAGACGTTGTAATTCCGGGAGTATTTAACGTAACCACATAGATATCAGTTTATCTTTAACTCGCCAATTTTGTGCCGTTACTATTCTTTCGCTTATCTCATCACAATTGCGACATACTAGGCTAAATTAACCAATATTTTTTTCTTATGATTTGTGTCTTGTGTGAGGCGCCCGCAGGAGCATCCAAACCTCCAACAACAGTAAGACGCGTAATCGAAGAAAAATTTGCACAACATGGGTGAAATGGTGACAACCCGCAACCCAATTATAATGCGAAAGATCAAAGAGAAGAATGGGGTATCACACAAACTTACGAAAGTCGTCTATGAAAGAAGGTATCATTTTTTCGGAATTGTTGTCGCAGTCTCTGAGGTATTACCATCTTGATCATTGGTCAATACAAAATGAATGGTGCCAGGTCATGTATAAATGGGTGTGCTCAATAAAAAATGTGTGGGCTTCAATGGGTTGAGGTGAAGTATATTTATTGAAGTGTTATCATTTCTCCATAGGTCAGTAGAGCCTCCGACAATGTTATTTTTAAGTGGTATTTTGCAGGCATTACTGCGGTCTCATATGGTGGATCAAATTTCCGAGTAATTTAGTTCTGTCCAATAAAATTAAAATTTGCATTATCATTTGCAACGTCGAATAATTCACAGGTGTTGATTCGGTTTTGTCCAAACGAAGTTTGATCCGTTGTCATTTATAGTTTAGGAGAACGACTTGATATAAACTGCCGGAAGCCTGCACTGCCATGAATGAATCATTTAACAGAACTACAGCAAGCATATGAATAGGTTTTAGACCTCTACGTTTTGATTTCTGAACGGAAATTGGTTCAGCATAATTGACACCAGCCGATAAGAAAGGCCTAAATATGTTACTTGACTGGCTGGTAGCTCGGTCATAATACACTGAAGAATTTCTGCTGATTGAAACTATCATTGGAAATTTCCTCAAACGGAATACAGTTTACTTTCAATTTCTCTATATTATTCGAATTTTTCGCCGGCTGGTGCGAGGAAGAACGGTTTAATTGATTTGTTTATTTTTGTATAAATTTAGGTCCCATAATTTTTAAATCTACAACTTATTCAAAAAAACTAAAATTTATTCAAAAATTGATTTTACACATTTAAAATCAAAATTGGATTGAAAAGCTATTATTATTTTTAATTAGGCGTTATTTATATTTAAAGATTTTGCAATATGTAAATAAGAAAACTTATTAAACTTATTAAAGAATATGTATTGTTATTGTTGTTTTGTTAATATCTAATAATTATGATTAATTTTCGACATTGTCGACGTGAGTTATTTAATTTTCGACATACATTGTCTACACGTGTCGATAATGTATTAATTACGCCATGTAGACAATACGGCACAACGCCGCATGTAATCGATAATGAGGAAAATTAAGGTATAACGACTTGTATTTCGGATATGACATAGGTGGATGTCTTCTCTAACCGTACATACCTCAAAATCTATCTCGTATTTTGACCACGAAATTAGTGATTTCTATGACATGTGAGTATACCATTGGAAAGGGCATAAACTAGAACCAATTTTAAAACAAAGCTAATTTCAAAATAACCATTAGTTTTTTTTAAATGAATTTAGATGGTGACATTTTTCGTACGTCTATAAATTTTTTAGGATTTGAAGCCCATAAGTCATTTTTCTTAAAGCAATTATATTAAATAATGATGTATTTAGAATAAAATCAGATTGCAGAATAGAATAAAATGTATGTCGTGCCTTTACGACTACAAACAAAAAAGTTACGAAAATTTAAAGGCGGGATTTTGCGTAATTTAAAAAAAAATTATCATATCCCAGTTAAGGTGTCACTTAGAACATCAATTCCATGAAATGAAAGCTTCCAAATGATTCCTCTAATCTGCTACAAAATTTTGTCGGTCCACGCGCCAAACACCCTGTGTATAAACATATATTTTGTGATATAATGAATTTATTTATTATTTTATTTTATAAAGAACATTAATTTGTTTCAAGCACTCGTTTATTAATTTTTTTTCTGGTTTAATACCTAACTCATAGTATTGTTTCAAATTATTATTTAAATTCAATTTACCGGTAAATTGTCGATAAATTACTGACCTTATACAAAATTTACCGTGTACCGGTAAATTGAAAAATCGGTAAATTTGCACTCCCTAGTAGGGATTATCTTGCATTTTGCAAATAACTAAACACCAAGGTAACAAAAAACTTCATAAGCCACCTCTTGTAAAGATATGTTGTGTCATGTCGTTGCTATTGCTATTAATAAAAAATATTGTTCGTTCAAAATTTGTTCTGGTTCGACGATACATAATAATGAAACACATAACATATGATGTATCTAAACCGCCTGTGGTTTGATCGAAATTCCAGCTATCGGATATGCGTAAATTAGTTTTGCAATTAGTCTCCGTCAATAGCAGTCTAATGGTGCGGCACTATATACCACCCGAGGTCACCATTGTTTTTTAAATATGATGAATTTACGGGAGATAACTTACATAACCTAGGCCAAGTTGGATGGCTATTTTGAAATCGTCCAATTCTCCTTTTGATGATCGCACATTGATCAAGTTTTCCCCAATTCAATCTGGCTTTTTTATCGATTTTATAATACGTTTATCTTTCTCTGTGGGCGATAGTCAAATTAACATACAGTTTCTTCAAGCACCTGTTTGCGAAGCAAATTCAAAATTGATACCTTCTCATATGTTCCATGCCGTTTGAGGTGCTTCGGTAGATTATACTTGATGCATTGCTTGACGATTTCCAATTAATTATTTAGTGTAGCGCTATTTAGTTTAGATCCCATGCTGTGTTAGTTTCTTTTAATGCGGTGTTTCTATTTGTTTCGGACGGTCCTCGAATAAAATTTGATATTGCGTTTCGATTTAAAGTGCGCCCAAAATATTTTGTTTATACAACCGTGGTGAATAACAAGAATACATTTCTTAATTTCCGATTATATGCTTATGAGGACTTCATTTATTGAAATTCCTATAAGCGTATTATGTGCTTTTAAATCGTATTTGTCAGTGATTTGAAGTGATGCGTTATTTATTATTTAAACACATATAGTGCGAACATATGGCAAGGTGGAGATCTCAATAATATTGGTATATAAAAAAACACCAGTTTTGCGTTAACCAATAGATAATTAGTATTTTTCCCCACATAATAAATAAACAAGACATACAATTCCACCCATTTATTTTAAAAGATATATAGTAATAAACCATTTTTTATTTTAATTAAATGCCTACCGAAGTGTAACAATATAAAAATAATTTTATTTCATAATTTTGAAATAAAAAACCATTTTGTTGTATCACAATTACCCCCAAAATACGGCATATCGGTTTGGTATTTTTATTCAATTATCAAAGTAATTTTCATTTATTTTTATTTTTTACTATTTTTCTTGTTACAAATTACAGTTTTAATTTACATTTAATATTGTTAAATTGAGGAAGTTGATTGAAATAAAATGATATGTTTAGGTATAATGATAATGATGATGGCTATTTTATAATTAACATTAAATGGCCGTTTGTTAAAAGATGATAAAATGTATTTAATCCATATTGTAACGTTTGTTCTGGACTTGTTCTGAGATATATGGCACAATATGAGGAATACTACTGTTAAATTTGCGTTCTAAAGTTATGAAAATTAATATGATATCAATCATCATCGTCGTAATAACGAAAATTAATTTGTAATTCTGAAATATATCATTTTAACTCATTGGGCTGCTAGCGAAAACTAGCAATTGCTCGTTTACTTAGGTTAAAAACGCCTGAAAATCTAGAACTGCTCATAGTTGAATACGAGTTGTGCAATATGAAAATGTCTGTCTCCGTTGATGAAAACTTTGGTATGTATTATTTACTGCCTCACCCAGTGCTGAAGATGTAACGAAACATAAAACACGTACAGCACCCGACTTCCGGTGGACGGTAAAATGGTGTAAGTTTTTAAAAATTAATTTAAAATGCTCTATATCCCAGTAGTTGAAAGGCTGTATAAGTAAATTCAACTATCAAATAATTAATATACGAACTAATTTTTGTGTACGAGAGGCGAAATTTGTCCGAAAATCTAAAGCAGCGGTACAGCTTCGAGAAGTCAACGGTTCGACCAATCCGTTCGCTTGCGGATATTCCTTGGTCGGTTGTAATGTTTTGAAACACGCCAAAATGCGTTATGTAATAATGGAAAGTGGTGGCAATATTTGGAGCTGACTAGTCCTCCAGGCTACCATATGAATTGATCGAGTGATGTTAAAAGATAAGTACATTCATTTTGAAGCTGGCAGAGGACCAACTATATCTTTGATATTGTATTGATTTTTTTAAATAACTTTGTTTTAAAAAACTTATATTTTGTTAATTTTACATTAATTTATTTACACTTTTTAAAAAGATTTTGTACATGTAACATATATAACGTATAAACAAATAAAAGTTAATTACAAAAAATATTTCTTAAAGTGACAATTTTTTATATATTTTTTATTTTTTCTAGGAAACCTGGTTTCGGGTGTTCACCCTTCTTCAGTCCTTTTGTATTATACAACTAATTTAAATCATACTTTTTCGATATTTATATACCCGATTTGGTCATTGCATATTGATGTTTCCTCCACCGTATAAGATTAATTCATATATCTTGTTCGTCTTTGTATTGAGTTTGTCATTTAGTAGGAGTTGGTTGTTTCTGTGTCTGTATATCTCGAGTTCTTCGAGTCGGTCCATTATCTTTCCTTTACTACATTTGTGCAAAACTTGCAAATTAGTAAAGGAAAGATAATGGACCGACTCGAAGAACTCGAGATATACAGACACAGAAACAACCAACTCCTACTAAATGACAAACTCAATACAAAGACGAACAAGATATATGAATTAATCTTATACGGTGGAGGAAACATCAATATGCAATGACCAAATCGGGTATATAAATATCGAAAAAGTATGATTTAAATTAGTTGTATAATACAAAAGGACTGAAGAAGGGTGAACACCCGAAACCAGGTTTCCTAGAAAAAATAAAAAATATATAAAAAATTGTCACTTTAAGAAATATTTTTTGTAATTAACTTTTATTTGTTTATACGTTATATATGTTACATGTACAAAATCTTTTTAAAAAGTGTAAATAAATTAATGTAAAATTAACAAAATATAAGTTTTTTAAAACAAAGTTATTTAAAAAAATCAATACAATATAAAATAGTGACAAAATATCAGCGCCATATAAAAATGGATAAATTCCATTTTAACTGTATATATCTTTGAATTTTTAACCGCTGGCACATTGAACAAGATTAGTTCGTTCATGAACATCCTGCATTATATTGAGATAGAAGTAGGGAGCCATAATCAAATAAACTCGAAGTGGTTTTACGAAGTGGTTTTACGATATATGGATGATTTCTAGACTGAATCTAAAGGTTTATAGGGAATCAGGTTTATAGACTGAATGGCTCTAGTCAGTCTGTTATGGCGGCAATTTTCGATGCATCACGCAGAATTTTGCGTTGTTAGGTGAATGACCTAAAATCGTCAAATTAGCTTAGCGTTTTGACATTTTCCGACCAAGAAAAATTCTTGGTTGTCTTGGACTTCTTTAATAGAGCTGTTAAATGCCAGAAGAAGCGAGAATAATTGGAGCGACGACTTAATCCGAATCCGGGCGTAATCCAAATGGCTTCCAGGTGAATTCAAGTATGCTAAATGGTGTAGTGATTGCCGTTTTATGGACGAATTCAGAAAGGACGGAAACTAACTGATAAACCATGACAAGGTCAATTTAGGACAAAATTTTACATTCTTGCAAGTGCATGAATAAATTATATATATATATATATATATATATATATATATATATATATATATATATATATATATATATATATATATATATATATATATATATATGTGAGGTATCGAGTAACTGTCGTGTAGATCGAGTAGATAAGCTGTCGTGACTATATGTTGGAATATGGAATATCGTACTGGTAACTTGTTGTTTGGCTCTGCTGTTAGGAGGCATATTTCTTTACCAATGAGCCAAATCTGTTGTTCATCGCGTAATGAGTAGGTGTATGCTTGTTATCTCGAACTACCGTGGAATTGATTGACAGCTGTGTCGCTGAATCAACAAGCCGTTTTAGTTTAAGATTAACTATTAGCCGGAAAAGTGGTGCAGTGGCTAAAGCTTCGGCACTTGGACCGGGAGGTACTGCGTTCGAATCCCATGAGTAGACGCAAATCGAATTTTCATCATCGATTACAATCGGTGATGTTAATAAAACAACTAAGACCCTCTGATGGAGTGCAAAATTCAGCGCCGACCCATCGTCCATGTCAATGTACAGGTTGACAAGGAACTTTCAATGTGCAAGTGGTATACTGTAGTTGTGTGAGTAAGTGAATAGGTGAATGGGTTATTGATGTGACGTGAATGCGTAGTATGATAATGGGCCAAAAATGGCCTAAGTGCCAACCACTGAAACCTAACCTAACTATTAGACGAAATTACTTAGAAATTCGTGTTGATTTAAAAAAAAATTTCGTCGATAAAAATCGGACAAGGCGCACCGAAAGATTAAGCTCCGCGTTTCGGTGAGAAAAGTGAGGTGATTTGTTTTGTTATGAAGGAAAAGGTAGCTGTTGCTTAAGGTCGAAGTTGCCGCCGACTAAAACCAATGACTTATTTGATTTTTTGGTTGTCATCATAGTCACGCTTAAGTAAGTTCTTATGCCACATTTCTGGCCGTTTATCATACATTACATCATCGTGTTAAACAAGAACAAGCATACTTACAAATCTAAGAGATCAAAACTGGAGTGTCACTATATTGTCTATATATTGTCAGGTTTGTTTTTACATTTCTGTGGCCCTATTCTGTCTTTCCCTGGGAATAGGGAATTGGGAAAAATATTTTCATAGCGTTTTTGTCTAAATTGTATTTTTCTGGCCTACTGAAAGAAAAAGTTTAGTGCAAAAATTTTTCAAAACCAAGTGAATTGGGAAAATTTTGTTCCACAAAATTTTTATTGGGAAAAATATTTTCCCATTTCACTTTGTTTCAAAAATATTAACACCAAACATGTTCCCTCAGTAGGCCAGAAAAATACAATTTAGACAAAAATGCTATGAAAATATTTTTCCCAATTCCCTATTCCCAGGGAAAGACAGAATAGGGCCATTGTAGAAAATAATTACCAAGTAATCTGAATTCAATATTTTTTTTTTCAACTTTTTTCAAGTCACAAAACAAGCTCGACGAGCAAGACTGGGGTAAATCAAAAACACAATCGAACTGCGCTCCCAAGTCACGCTCGGGCAAATCACTCAAGTGTTTAACTCATATCTTCCCAATGTATGATATATCATACGCAAATCACTACTTTCTTAACATCTTCTCTATCTTGAATACTATACACACAATTTTTTTGTTTTTTATCTTAAGTAGTTGAAGATGGTCTATACTAGTAAAATAATTTAAAACCTAACGGTTTAGTCACATTTTGACCGATGTGCATTAAGGACAAAATGGATCGTCGTTGGAAAGAAGAGACTTTATAAAAAATTAGTTGTGTCATTAACTTTTCTTTTATTGTGTGTTATGTAATTTTTTTACAAAAAGAATATACGAATTAATTTAATTTTGTAGAATATAAAAATTACAACTCGCAATTTAAGAAATTATAGTGACATATTTTCGATGGTTTTGTATATCGTACAACGGGCTATGACGTTCACGTTAAATGGAGCCGTTACTAAAAGATTATTTTTTTTACAGATAGGCACATCCAAAGGTCCCATTCTTATAATTTACTAAAGATTTGGTTCCCTTAATACTTGCAGAGAATCTTCTACATAAATCTCGTTCCAAATTTTATAAGAGATTTGTCGAATACTTACATATTGTGTTAAAATTTCTTATTTTTTCAATTTTTAATGAATTGTAATATGTTTTATTTATATTACTATTTGTAAAATTTATCATTAGAAACAGAAATAAATAAATAAAAAAGGTGGAACAATTTAAAAAAAATATACTGTTTCTGCCCATTGTATGATATATCATACCACCTCCAGAGCACCATTCACTAGACTTTTTGAATTTTTTTCATCATTACATTTTTCGACTTGAAATATACGTGAATTGTGATTTTCAGAAACATCGGGCCACTAGAAAATAGTACAGGTTTTAATAGGTTAAGTAGGTGGCTCCGTAGAATAAGCTACTAATACACTTTAAAGTGCGATAAAGAGAATTAGATTAAGGACTGGAAAAGTAATCCAATTGCTTGTGGTACTTATTATTATATATATTAACTCAAAAGAATGCCTATACGCTTGAATTTAGTAGTTAAACTGCAATGCAAGGTGCACGACAAAAACAAATGTGAAAAATTTAGAATCTAACACAGAAAAATGTAATGGCTTTGGGGAGGGAGCACCGATATTAAAGCCCATATGAACATATTCAGATGTGAGGTTCTACTAAACCGAATGACCTGAATAAATTCAAAGATTCGAACTAAGTACTGAATGATATTGTTAATGCTTCTTGGTATATATGTAATGAAACCTCCATAACAATGCTACCCCAGATCCTTATTCAATTTTGAACGAGTAAATATTTTGTAAAGTCGCTTTGTGTTAAATTCTCATATGTTTTTCAAGATGAGAAAACACTCAAAAATTCAGTCTGTGTCCCCAATCGATTGTTAACGCCGCTTAAGACCCCACAGTTGCGGGCAAACTAATCAAGATAACTGCAAAATTTTACAAATGGACTTAGGCGAATCAATGAAACACACTCTACTTGATGACCAACAATTTATTAATAGGGAAGAGACGAACAATCCAGAAAATGTTTTGACTTCAAAGTTACTTGGTGGTCTTACAGAAAAAAGCCCTGTCTTAACAGATTTAGCGGAAGATGAGTGATTTGCATTATGATGGTTTAGAATACTTAGCTGGTTATATTATAAAGCGTCTACAAAATAAGATTCCAAATCAGGACAGACTTTATAAGTGAAGGCGGCTTAAAAAAACCAAAGATAAGTTTGTTAAATCACTCAAAATTTTGGGGGATATGTTCAATAATTATAATTCCACTTCATTGAAATTAGGTAGACATTTTATAAACGAATTGGTATCAATATCAAAACACATTAGTTTATATTTAGAAATAAAAAAATTGTTTTTCCGATGTAAAATATATTTCAAAATGACAATTTGAAATGCAAGGTTATTGGAAAATGTTAATACCAAAAACCCAAAAGCTAAATAAAACCATAAATTAAAATTGAAACAGTAGTTTATTTTAATGAAGATTTATAAATATATTATCCAATTCCATTTATATGAATTCATTTCTTGCTGATGATAAAACTACCTAAAATTGTATTCATTTTCATATATTTCAATAAACTCAATAAAGACAATACAAATTGTACCATGCAAATGACGTAATGCGCAAACAAGACGAAAATGAAACTTGGGAATAGTATACCATTATTATTGTAAATATAAACCTTGGTGTTAAATTAGCTTGCGCATAATTTACGGGTTGCCATATTATCAAAATAAATTATGTTCTCATTAAATTATGATATGAAAAACCATTAATATTCAAATGAAAACTTTGCGTGTGCTTAATAGTTATCAACGTATACATTTTAGTAGTGGCCCAACAAAAATCAATCGTCTTTAAACGTATAATAAAATGAAAATTAATCGTACATAATTTAACAGGAAATATTGATAGATTGAGCTTTTTAGTAAATTTACTATGTAGTATGGTAAATACAAAAAATACTTAAATAACCCTAATGAGCATTGTTATTTCTATAAATAATTCAATATTTACATATTGTTTATTATACCTCAAATACTACATTATGATTATTGATTAACAATAAATTATTTGTTTATAATTTTATATTTATACAGAGTTCACCATTTTTCGTATCATTTATTGAAATCATATGTGGGCGCATTCACAATCTTGGTATATGATACCATAAAAGAGTTTTCTGTTTTCCACGAAAAATATTGTTTTGTATTTTAATTTATATATTTAAATATAACGATATATTTATTGATCGTATAAAATTAAATTCCAATGGAAATGTAATAAATTTTATTATTAGGTTATGAAAGTCGGTTGGAAGTATAATGCTGTGTTTGGTTCATTTAATTGTAAAAAAAAAACTTATCTCATTAAGCGTATATATTAGGTAAAAATTGACAGTCAGATTTTTTATATACGGTTTAGTAATTATTTCGAGTAATTCTGCAAAATAGGAATAGTTTCTACTGGTAATGTATACTGGTTTTCTACAAAATGGATGGAATATATTTAATTGTCAGCAAAAAGGGGATATGTGAAAAGTGGAAAATGTCCATAGCATTGGTTGCATATCCCGCTATTGCCAGACACTCTAAGTTTATTCAATCCTCCTCTTTTTCCATCAAACAATGGCACATTCTTAGCTTTACAAACTTATTTCTTTGTACCAAAGCAAAGAATTCACTTTAACCATCCCAAATATGCTACAATCCGAATTTGGCAAAAATTGCACTTAACCCCTTTTTCGCTGGCATTAGTGATTAAATTTCCTGGAATTTTAACGAAAATTCGCTGGCCTTTCGTTATTGAAAACCATCATGGCCAATAACCATTTATAACAGCGACAGGAGGCGAAATTGTTTTCGTTAATATTGTTTTAACAACAGTTTCCCAGAAAAAAAATAATTTTCCCAAGTATATAAATAATTAAAATATGTATTTATAATTTAAATTTAAAAATAATAATAATAAACGATCATATTTGGTCGGTCATGCGTGCGCAAATGAATAGATAGTTAAAATATTTTTTGACAATTAAAGGAATTTAACAAACTTGTCACTTCAAAATTCTCGGTTTAGTAAACTTGCGATTAGTAATCTTCTGTAATTAAAGTCGTATTCAATTGTATTGAATTATCTAAATAATCAACGAATATTTTGATTCATTCATAAATAGTGTATAATGAATGTAAAAATAATTTGATTATATCCGGAATACCTAATAACACTGGGGCGATTGAACGTCGTAGAGGAAAGACGTGTTTTTGTCTCTCCTCTATATAAATAAGTAATTAATTTAAATATGTCAAAATTAAATAATTAATTAATAATATCTGAATATATAAATAATAATAATAAAAATATTAATGATAATTTGTGTGTTTTAAAAGTAGTTAATAAGTGAAAAATGTTACATATTGCATATTTGTATTAATTTGTGTGTTGTGCGCTAGCAATGGTGTAGGATATGTACATAACAATTTTCGTTTATATGTATGTATTTTGATACCGTTGTTTGAATGCATCACGCATTGTAATGCAAATTTTCAATATGTATGTAATGTAGAACTGTTTTGATTGCAAAGGATGGAAAGATAAGTGTTTTTCATTTTTTCATTGTTTTACATACTAAATTACATAACACATAACTTTTTCCCTAAATAAATTTTACTTTTAAGTACACATATAAACACATATTTATAACCCATGAAGGTGTAGAGTAGAATTATTCTCATGTTATGGGTTGTTATCCGACCGAATATAGTTTGCGCGAGAAAGGGTTTTTTTCAATTCTGCTGTTTTTGGTAGACTAGCTAACAATTTTTGTTGTTGTTTTTGGAAGAGAGTATGCATGTTTGGTGATCGACGAGAATTTTTCGTTTGTTTTCTGCTTTTGGTAATTTTAAATACTATCTTTCGTTTTGTGTACTTATTTACTCGTAGTCATGTATTATATTTTACATGGATATTAGTATTGGAGGTGTTTGGCGCGCGGGAAATGCATTTCAATAACCACCGAAAATGTGGTTTTGCGATATATAACTCGAAGCCGATCGCAATTATATTCTATAGAATGTAATTGTGTTTGGTTCTGATATAGCATGTTATACGTATATGCGTTTAGCTGTGTCCTATGTATGGGTGTGCGAAGGAACATATGAGATAATAATTATTATTTATTTTACATCATTGTTACATAATTATATATTTGTTGTATACATATTTACGTTTTGTGCTTGTGTGTGCAGATGTTTTACAATACGCGTGTGTAATTCCGTGAGCTAGATTTTTTGTTGTTTTAATCAGTCAAGCTACACACGATTTCAGCTTCTGGTTTCAAATTAAGTCGTGATGGATTTTGTTGTTGGTTTCTAATTTTTAAAATTTAATGTCGCAGTAAAAACGGATTTTGTGGGTAAAAGGGGAAAGAAAGGAAGGTGAAGCCAGTCTTACGAAACCGTGTGTAGCATGGCTGAATGGAAAATTAACGCATGCTTTTCGACTGCGAACGCTATTATATCTTGTCTGTATAATGTTAATTGTTTTTCGGTTCATGATGGTAATGTTTATTTTGTTTCGCATGGTATTGCTGATGTTCATAACCTTGCATGTAGCATGTAGCACGTTTAATGTGGATTTGTTCAGTTTCGTCGGCTTGTTATGTGAATCTTGCTTGGGTAATGATGAGATTGCGATGGGCATCTCTATTTCCTGTATTTACATTTTTAGCGATTTGGCAGGGGGTACACTTCTTCTCTATAATGTGGAGAACTGAGGGGGGGGGGGGGGGGGGGGGGGTTAACGAGTGATGCAATATGTGTGATCAATTTACACAGTGGCAGCGGGAATATGGTATAGTTGTTAATTATTGCTAAATGTTGTGGATGTTTTTGTTAAAGTTTATCGTCAATTTAGCTGGGCGGAATTAGAATTTTAGGGTAAGATAATTACGGTAAATTGATGAAAAATTTCCACTAATTAAAAAGAGTCATCTATTATTTAACTCATTAACTATAATTTTATATAATAAAATAATCTGGAGGTTCAGATATAGATGGAAGTGGAAGCTGAGTCTTTTAAGCCTCATAACAAATAAGGCTATTTACTTTGGTTTAGAATAATTGTTAATCATTGTTAATACTAATGAAAATTCAAAATAATTATAGTTTAGATTACACTACTACTTAGATTACATTACAGTTCATATACAATATTTATAATAAACATTATTATACAAATAAAATGGAAGTCAACTAATTTAATCTTATTCTTAATCTCTATTATCTAATATGAATGTTGAATAATTATATTATTAGTATTCCAGGTTGTGTACTATATCTACAAATCTCCTCCAGGTTGATGTTGAGTTGTAGCAAACGACCACTATTATATTAATGCTAGTTTTTAAATTAAATTAAATTTAGAATTAAGTTTATAATATGTTATTGTATGATAGAAAGTATACTTATACTTGGTAAAGTAGTTAAGCTAATTTATGATGCGTGCTGATTAATGACAAATATTCGGGTGTGATAATGTTTTAAAAATGGATTGGAATAATAAAATTAATTTAATCAGGATTTAGGAAAGGATTCCGGAATTAATAGTATCTATGCATCTCAATTTACTAATAAATTTAAATTGTAGGACATTGGTGTTTTGGAAGCAGTTTTGTTGGCTACACTTTCGAATATTGTAAAGTGAAATGGTAGTCATTAATCTTAAGTTAATTTACAGGAAATATTTCGGAAGGCGACCGAGTTAATAACTATTTAAATTTAGTATTTAGTTATAATAAGTTATTATAAGTTAGACAGAAGTAAATATAAGGATTTTAAATTAGTTTTATTATCAATATAATTGACAGTTTAGTTATGAGTTTATAACTTGTGGATTGTATATCGAACTATCCATTAAATTTTTTTTTTTTTTTTTTTGTTCAAAATTAATTTACTACAAGTTTCCACTGGTTTTTTCAGGGAAATATAATTTCCTGAACAGTCAAGTTTTTTTTTGAGTAAATTTTTTGAATGGATAGTGAGATTTTATTTTATTTATTTTATTTTATTTTTATACAATATTGTATTATATTTTAATTATATCATATTTTAATTTTATTATATTTCCAACTTTAACTTCAATATTGAAAAGCAACTGTGCATGTGTAACTTTTTTCTTCTTCTCATTTTGCGCGTTATAATCATGTTTTAGTATCTTGTTTTTATGTTTCTTAATAACTTGAACCGTGAAGTGTAAGTAATAAGGTTGAATATATTAAATAAATTAAGTAGTCAGTAATAAGCATACAGTTTGTTTTCAGGTTTAATAATTAATATAGGTTTACTGAGATATTTTAACGGCCAGTTTGCAGTGAATTTATTAAATGCTAATGGTTTTAGAGAAATTATTAATAATTTAATATTAATTGTTAATATAATTCAATTTATTATTAATATAATTCAAATAACTATGAATTCAGGAAATTTTATTGTAAGTTATGGAGTTGTAGAGGATTAATAAATATTTATGTTATTTAGGAAACCGGTAGGGTAGATTAATTAAGAATTAATTTCAGAAATCTTTAGATGTTATGAAGTAATATTTCTTTGAAATATTAATTGCTGGTTGTGTAGATTAGAATTGTGCTTTCATTATGTTATTAATTATTGGCTTCACCTAGGTATTTGGAACCGGTCTGATCTAATTAATCAATTTTGTTTAGATAGCTGAAAAGTATTAATGTAAAATTATATTACAGGAAATTTCCAGATGCACGTGAAATAATATTATTTTTTCTCAGGTTGCTGATTTAGTGAGGCAATTGTTGAAGATCAAAGCAATACCATCGTTATCCATTAAACCTATTAAGCCTTTATCCTTCCTAGTAGATTAGAAGTAGATTAGAATTGTGTTGTGCCGTACGATCTCTAGGTGTCTGCAACCGGATCGTTCCGTCCCCAAAAAAACAAATAAAAAAAAACCTTTCCTATCCTTCCAATTGTTATGTGTAAACAGGCTGTAGGAATAGGCCCGGCGTTATCCGGGACTCTTGGCTAGCACTTGGTTCTACAGTCCAATCAATCAATCAATCAATCAATCAATCCGGAATACCTAATAACACTGTAGCACCGAAACAATTGGTTGATAATGTTTTCACTGTTTTGGGAATGAACAATTACACAGGCAGAGTAAAGGAATCTACATTGATTAACACGTCCAGCAAAAATAAAAATAAAAATGATAACACTACTTAATCTCAGTTTCTTAAAATAGTGTTTTGTGATCAATCAGCTAAAACCGATATCCTCAAGAAGTGTAAACAACGAAAACATTTATTTGCCAATGAAATTGGGTTTGAGGTCGGGGATTATCATCAACTTTATGTCAGTGAGCAATTGACATCGTACAAAGCACAACTTTTTCGTGATGTTCTTACTTATAAAAAAGCAAACAATTATAAGTTTTTGTGGATCAAAAATAACAAAATTTTTCTTAAAAAAGACGAACACTCGGATATCATCACCATCAACACTATACTGCGGATGTCGAAAAATTGTACACAGATATAACACGTTTGTTTACAGTAAGACAAAGCAATCACCTATTTACTTAATTAAGTTACAAATTATTAACTTTGAATTATTTTTAAATTTTCCATATACATTTTTAAATCATTTAAATCTTTTTAAAGTATTATGCTTTAATTCCATAGATAAAATTTGCTGACAGCAATTTTTTTACTGATAATACGCAAAAAAAAATTTTTTTTAAAATTTCATGAGAGTGACAAAGAACAGAAATATTTTTTATTTCATTTTATAGTAAAATTTTATGGTTTTACATTTTGGCATGACATAAAAATTTCATAAAATATTTAATTTATACAATTTCGTACAATTCGAATTTTAATATATATATACCACAAAAACCACTAACGTTAATAAATTTCAACCCAAAAAAAAAAAAAAAATCGACATTTGAGTATAAAAATGGCGAACAACTTATTTTATATGAGTGTGAGAAAAATTTCTTATCTTTACACACATTTTATGTAGATGTGTGAAAAATGCTGCCATAAAAAATACTCCAATTTACATTTTTTATGGCAGTAAACTTCCCCTCTCAGTAAAATTTTACTTACAACATGTTTTGTTTCGTACACAACCAGTAATATCTATATTTTTTTCTCGCTTTTATTTTTGCTGACAGCAGATTATTTCCATGGAATAGGCCCATTATTTTGTATAGCTAGCTGTTTTGTCGTTGGAATTATGTTGTCAATTTGGTGATGGATATAAATTTGACAGATGAAATGAATTTATGGAAAAATAGTAATAGATATTATCAATGCCTCCTAAACTACAGGCCGCTTACACCAAATGATGACGATACGCTATGTCGACGTTTTTGTTGCTTTCTCTAGTTGTTTTCTTAGTGTGAATATCTTAACATTATTATTGCGCAGCTCGGTTTCGACATAAATTGACGTCATGTGCAAAAAATGAGAGTAGTAAGAGGCCGTAAGTAGTAAGTAAGAAATAATCTACCTTTTGGCGCAGATGTTGTAGTACTTATTGAGACTTGGCTTCGTACTTTTGATAATCAATTTTACAATTTGAGCGGATTTAAATCATTAAAATCAATCATCATCAGTTTTTGTTAAAGAAAAATATAACTCAATTTTGATTTATGAAGAAGTATATTTTAATTATAATTTTGTTGTGGTAAATATTCGAAATCTTAACATAAATATTTTTGCGATATATCGTTCACCAAGATGTAATGTTGAGTTGTTTTTGGAAAAATTTGAATCAGTGATATTAAGATTTAATAAATGTATTGTGGTTGGAGACTTTAATATTAACATACTGAATTCTGATAATGATAATCTAAAATGCAATGAAATTGTTACTTGTCACGGATACGTTTTACTGAACAAAGCGGAACAAAAATACACAGCAAGAGTTAGTAATATGATAAAGACAGTTATAGATCATATAGCTACTGATTTAACCCTAAAGCTCTTAACAAGAGCCAGTGAGTCTCAAATTTTTTTTAAAAACTGTTATTTTTTTAGTTTAAGTTATGTTTTTTAATAAATGAATTAATTTTTTAAAATAATTAAACGTTTATTTTCAATAAAATTAAAAATATACAAACAGTTCCATGTCAGAGACTGAGAGGCTCTTGCTAAGAAGATATATAATTATGTAAGAGCTTTAGGGTTAAGTAACATAAAGTGCAAGTTTTGTTTAGATGATACTTCTATATTTGATCATAAATTTATTTACTTTAGATTTAAGACAGAAAAACTATTTGATTCAAGTTCCAAGCCTTGTATTAAACGTGTTATACAGTATGATTTAGTCGATACAAATTCAATATGGGATAGAATAGAGAATTTTGATAACTTTGAATCTCTTACCAATGAACTTAAAAAAGTAATACATAAGTGTAGCGTTGAAATAAAATCGAAAATTACAAAAAATTACAAGAAACCTTGGATGACTGACGAAATATATAGATGCAGCCGGTTTAGGGAAAAATTTCACAAACTAAGAAAGAAACATTTGAATTCTGAGTATTGTGCTAGAAAATATGAATTTTATTGCAGATTATGCAAAACCAAAATCAATTCGGCAAAAAACAATACTTTCTAAACTTATTTGAAAACAATCTTGATAAACCGCATGTCTTATGGAAAAAATTTAATGAATTTGTATTGAAAAGGCAACCGCGTAATAAGATTATTGAGCTGATAGTGAATGGCAAAATTGTTACAAAGGATATCGAAATTGCTACATTATTCAATAATTTTTTTATTAATAATGTGTCCGATCTATTTAGAAATCTACAATTTCCAGATGTAACACGATTTCATTACATTCGTTACAATATTAGTCAACCTTTTTCCCAAGAAAATATAACTCTTGAGGAAATCAAGGATGTAATAAAAAATTTGAAAATTAAAGCATCCAATGGATTCGATTGTGTTTCGAACTGTTTTATTATTCGAAATGCCAATAAGTTAACAAGCATATTAGCTCAACTAACAAATTCGACGACAAAAATTTTTGAAAATGTGATCAATTCGCGAATACAAGTTTATTTTAGAGACTTACAATGTAAAATCATCATACCAATTTGGTTTTACCAAAAATTCAAATACAGCCGCAGCGTGCCTAAATAATGAAATAAAGTTTTTTGAAATTTACCTATCTGACAGGAAACAATTAGTAGAAGTTAATGGAATTCAGAGCAATACAGAAACAGTCAGTTTAGGTGTCCCACGAGGTTCAGTATTAGGTCCGACCCTTTTTAAATTTTTTATAAATGATTTAATGATGATCTATTTTCGTGGAAATGTACAAATGTATGCAGATGACGAAATTAGGCTTATTATTCACAAATACTTTTAAATTATGTATAATAGGTCAGTGTGTTTATGTTTTTGTAAAACTGCAATGCCCGTCGTCATATAAATCTTATATAATTGATTTATATAAAAAAAAACATCTAAATTGCACAGTGCCATCTATTCGCACTTTTCATTTCTGATAAAATTGAGCAACTGAATTACTGGATTGAGAATTTTCAGAGTAAATGAGAGGATTACCAGAAAGAGAAACAAAAAAATGTATAACGCAAACGTATTTTCTTTTTATTCGACCGGGTACTCTTAAACAAAATTTACACCGCAACAACGGATAAATATTTTGAGGCATCCGAAAGGATACCTGGGAAAATTCCTTTGGAATTAAAAAAATACTCTTCTCGGTGTTGTTTTCTATAAATCATGAAAATTTGTATGATTTCTAAAGACAACTAGTCTTTTAAAGCTCTTTTAGGGAAATATAAATTATTTTAATATTGTATTAGCATAAAAAATTCATTTCTAATCCTCATGCTAAAATAATGACCTTGCCAAAGCCATTTATAATTGGTCTACTCGGTAAGATCGGTGGATCGGTTGTTTCTTCAAACGAACAAACGCTTGCAAGCTCAACCATCAAGTTCAATCAACTTGACTTAAAATAGAATACCCAAACATTCTTTTGAGCAAAAAAAAATTTACGAGGCGAGAAATTGAATCAAATTAAACAGATACTATGGGACAGATTAAGTGCCCAAAGAAGAAATAATTTCTCGTAGAACAAGACCATAGGTGGTTCAAAAATTTCGCGATGCATTTAATTAAAACATCTGTAGTTCAATAGTGAGGTCCCGTTCGAGAATTTTACCATCTTAATAGATGGGATGTATGTTAACAACTCGATTTTACTCGGCAATACTAATCACCAGACGTATTGTAAAATGTACCCGAAAGCCTAGATAAGTCTGGTTACACATTCGAAAGTTATGTAAAATACAGCTCTATAACAAGCGAGTATTACATAAAGAGCGCTTGCTTATGAAAATGTTCCTAACAATGTTTTAAATGATGTAACATTGATCGGGCTGTTTAATGCTGTTAGATTCGTTAAATTAAAAGTATATATTCGAGAGATAACGTGTGAACGAACAATGAATGAGATATTGTTTGCTTTTGAATACAAGACAGACACATTTCCCTATTAGATTAACTATTACCATTGTGGAAGCCTAACTTCGAGGACAACACAGTAATAGAGAGCAACAGCACAAAGGGCCTGCGACATGAAGGTTTGTCGCAATCGAGACCATATCGTGGTGGATTCATTTCAGTTGCTCACTTATCTAAATAGCTACTCAATTTATGTGAATAGTAACTCATTTTGAAAAATTAATATTCAGATAACTCTGTACAATCTCCTGAATGTTTATGTTCTGGGCCTGTAAGCCTTCAACGTCTTAATATAATAAATTTTTGAGTAGCCAGAGCATTTGCGGTCGATGATTTAAATGTTAACTTGCTGGATAGTTCTGATCCAAATATTAATGGATCCATAATATTAAATTAATTTGATCCAGAGAACTCGTATGTCACTCGTATCACTGATAATAGTCGAATAACAATGGACTTAATAATTACGGATGATGTCAATTTAACATTCAATATTTCTGTTATCACGAAAATAGAGACTGCTTAAAGCGTGTCTGTCAACGGTTGTATCATCTCAACATTCAGTAACACCATTTCATGATCAGACAAATTAAAATAAATCAGATAGACTTAAAGCAGTCTCTGTTTTCGAAATTATAAAGTACAAGAGCATAATCAATGACTTCGATAATTTAAACTTTAATTCAGAAATTTATTTTAGGGCTCTGGTTGGAAAATTTTTGATACTTTTAGATGTACATACATACAAAAACTATTAAAAAACCTAATAAAATTAAACCAAGCTTAAATAGTTTCTTATTAAAAAGTTTTTCTAACTTAAAATAAAATATCCTAATTATACGAGTATATCAGTGAGCAATACCAAATATTCAGAAGCTACTAGGCAACCAATACTACTGACAACTTGATAAGATAAGTTGAGAAACAAAATGGTTATAGTGCATGGCAGTTGTTTTGCTTGTCACCTAAAAAATACTTCATGCTAAGAATGCCAATGACTATGGATGTTTACAGATTATTCCGATCAAAGTGTCCTCTCAATTTCTTTTGCACATGCATATATATGCTTCTGCATTCGATTATCAACTAATTATTCGAAAAAATCTATCACATGACGCACGAACTGACTATGAATCGTAAACCTGCAAGGGTCTCTAATACTACAGGATAATGCGTGTTAAATGTTCTAGCTTATGAGAAAACTTACTTGACATGATCTGTCGTTTATCTACAATACAGATCAGTGTTTCTCCTCACAAGTGTGCAGCATTTCAATAAAAAATTAAGGAATAAGACCATCTGGGACAAAAGCAGAGTATTTCTCAACAGATGATGATAATGAAATTTGCCCAACTGAGATGGAGCTAAACCATTTGTGAACCGACCATATTATAATTGAGAATGTTGGAATTGAAACGAGTTTTAAAATGATTATAAGAAGTTTGTGAATGTAGCTAACTAAGACGGAACTAGGTTTTATCTTAACATATTATGATGAAATTTGTATGGTAATGGAATTCTTAAATGATTTAGGAAGAATTTCTGGAATATATCTAATCGAAATGATTAGAAATGATAAAAAGGGTAATAATGAAAATCGTCTAAAATGATTTTTAGAAGTAGTTCTGGAATAAGGCCAACTACGAGATGGAACTTAGCCACTTAACCATAACCAAAAAACCGGTATGTAATTGAGTATGGTGGATCGACATACGGTTCTAAAATGAATTTTGGAAGAAGTTCTGCAATATGGCCATCTGGGATGGTACACGTTTTTTTTATTTTTATTATAACACGTTACAACTGATTTGTTGAATTAGTTAGTTTACATTTAGGAAAAGGCGCACCACCGCCGAGGAGTTATTTGAGTGCTCACTAGCCTGATGGGTTCCGAAGCGCCTCCGTTTTGCTACTTTTATTATAAACAGTTATTATTTAAGGTTTCTTTTCGATGATCTAAAAAAAGTCTGGACTAATTTTCGCGAAATTCGTTTTGTTTTTTTTGTTTATATTAGGTATGAGTCTTAAAAAAATGGTCCAGAAAAAAGATTTTGCAGAACCAAACGAATATTTGAAGTCCAAAGAAAACTCGTTTTACGAAAAAGCATCGAAATGTTAGAGAAACGTTGGAATGAATGTATCACTCTTGAAGGAAGCAGTGTTGATGAATAAAGCCGAATTTTGCAAAACAAATGTTTTTTTTTCGAAAGGTAGTAGTTTCGAGGTTTTCGAAAGTTATATTGTGAATACACGGCAGTTACGCATGTATAAACTCGGTAAAGTACCAGTATACAAAATTTATTAATAGATCGAGGTTATCTAGGTTATCTAGGATATCAAGTTTTCGTGAGGTTACGACAGCGTTGAAAGTTTGGTTTCGAACATCTGAAACAATGAGTTCTTTAAAGAAACCAAAATAACCCAAAATTGCAAATAGAAATCGAATGTTTAAATACAAAATACAATAAAGTTCGAGGTTATGAAGGAGTTAATAATTTCGTAGCGAAACATAATAATTCGCTAAGGAATTGTGGTTATATTTTGTATGTAAATTTAATGTATTTTCAATATGTTTGTAGTTTGGTTACTGCAGTCTGATGAGCTGACCGATTTGTTTAATTTAAAGAGTCACAGTTTCATTAGTTCGAAACCAAACTTCCAACGCCTTGTTCACCTTGATGTAATCTATTAATATCTGGTTATCACCCAGAATAACCCCAAAATTTCAAATTTTTATGGCGGGACGAAGCCCGTTTCAATATATTACTTATTTCAATTCCAACTTTGTAAGTATAATTTTACTTAACTGAAATAACATCTAATTTACAAAAAAAAAATTAGATTACTATTATTTTTTAAAATGTAAGCACGCTATAAAACTATACATGTTCTTTTATTATAAATAACAACAACGAGTTAACAATTTAACTTTGTTTTTAATAAGAATAGTTCTTATGATAATTATTTATATAAGGTAACAAAAAACATGTATAATAACTTGTATAATAATGGTACTGACATTATTAAAATAATTAATATTTTTTTGTCTTGTAGCGGGATCTAACATCGACAGTTATTATGTGTATAAGAGGTAGCCACATTACTCTCGAGAAGGTCAATTTGTCTGCCGGTGCAATCGTATAATCCTATTAAAATTCAAAGACCCGTCTTCATTACCAAATATTCCGCGTGAGATTGCCCAACATGTATAATTATATTAATTAATCCTGATCTCGTGTCACAACAGAAACCTAAAGATTATCGTATATCTTATTTAATTGAAACCTAATCACAGAGTATTTTTTATGTCCAAACTCATCCGAAAAAACCATTGCCGTGTATATATTAATGTCGTACGAATTAAATTCATTACCCAACTTTTTTTTATATCGGTCGGTACCTATAATGCCTAAATGCCCACATATACATATAGGATCCCGCAAAAAAATTTATTTCATGATGATTTCTTTTTTTGTGGAATTGTATTTAGAGTTTGATAACACGCAATCACACACAACCGAAACAAAATCATTTTCGATTTCGTATTTAATTCATAAAATAACGTAGGTAGGTAAGACATTTTCAAAGAAGTTCCAGGTAAAGAAATATAAAAGAAAAGCAAAGAAAAAAATCCGATATACATTTGTAAGTATGTATAATGCCGCGGGGTTTATTTTTAATATAACCGTGATTACAGTAATTACACTTTTTTTAGTTTGATTTAGTTTTATAAAAATTAAATTTGTTTTCATTAATTATATCGTATATAAATTGGACTGAATTGGTTTCTTAAAAAAAAAACCAAAAATTGTTTGAAGCTACTTGCAAATCAATGCTAACAATTTCAATGAAATCAAATTAAATATAATTTTCGGTAGCTTAATAATCCGCACGTATTTATTAGTAGGTCAAAATAACTTTAAAACTTAGTGTGAGGCATTCTTACTTTGGCCTATCTGAATAAAAAATACTATTACAGGGAAGAACGGTGTTTAAAAAATTTAAGATTAGTAAAAATAAAGCTCCGGTGAAGTGACAAATTTGTTGTTCAAATCAATTATAAATTACAACTTTGCTGATTAAAGGCCATAATTTTAGTAAAAGAATTAGGCTTTATCACTTCAAAGCTAGCAACAGAAATAACGAAAAATTGAACAAAGACCAAAATAAGAACGCACAACAAGGTCAATAGACACACAAATAATTTTAGGGTCTGTTTTGAAAATTTTGGGCTCGACTCATTTTTGAATCCAAATCAAAAATCGAACCAAAACCAATATTGTAACGTAATACTATAGATCTATTACCATACAAATAGTTTTAGGCTCATTGTGGAATAATTAAATGTCATATTAACAAATTTTGGGCTCTACTCATTCTTGAACAAATTTCAGGTTATTTAATTTAGCAGAATCCGAATCGAAAATCGGACCAAAACTGAAATTAGTAGGCATAACAAGATCAGTTGATATACGAACAATTTTAGGCTCATACTATTTAATTAGATGTTTCTATTACAAAATTTTGGGCTCCACTTGTTCTTGACCAAACTTCAGGTTATTTAATTCTAAGCTAGCAGAACGCAAATAAAAATTACAGACCAAAACCGAAATTATAAGACTAAACAAGATTAATCGACATACAAAAAAATGTAGGCCCATGACGGCTTAATCAAATGATCCATTTAAAATGCGCTCCACTCGCTCTTGACGAAACTTTAATTAGTTTAATTTAAAACAGCAGAACTCAATTTGGGGCCAAAACCGAAATTAGAACGCAAAACTAGATCTAATGAGATGTAGATTATGTTAGGCTCGTTGTGTTTTAGTCAAATGACCCATTAAAAAACTTTGGGCTCCACTCATTCTTGACCAAACTTCAGATCATATCAATATAAAGCTAGCAGAACCTAAATCTGAAATAGGAGTAAAACCGAAATTAGAACTCAAATCGACATCCATTAACATACCAATAATTTTAGCCTGTTATGGCTTATTTAAATTCACTGGTAAACATTTTTGGACTCAACTCGATCTTGACTAAACTTTAGGTTATTTAATTTAAAGTAGCAAAACAGGAGGTTGGTTCCGGTTCAAACTGGATCAGAATTCTACATAAGTGGTTAAGAATTTTCGAAATTCCATTCTATATATAACGGGTGATTTTTTAAGAGCTTGAGAACTTTTTTTTATAAAAAAAACGCATAAAATTTGCAAAATCTCATCGGTTCTTTATTTGAAACGTTAGATTGGTCCATGACATTTACTTTTTGAAGATAATTTCATTTAAATGTTGACCGCGGCTGCGTCTTAGGTGGTCCATTCGGAAAGTCCAATTTTGGGCAACTTTTTCGAGCATTTCGGCCGGAATAGCCCGAATTTCTTCGGAAATGTTGTCTTCCAAAACTGGAATAGTTGCTGGCTTATTTCTGTAGACTTTAGACTTGACGTAGCCCCACAAAAAATAGTCTAAAGGCGTCAAATCGCATGATCTTGGTGGCCAACTTACCGGGCCATTTCTTGAGATGAATTGTTCTCCGAAGTTTTCCCTCAAAATGGCCATAGAATCGCGAGCTGTGTGGCATGTAGCGCCATCTTGTTGAAACCACATGTCAACTAAGTTCAGTTCTTCCATTTTTGGCAACAAAAAGTTTGTTAGCATCGAACGATAGCGATCGCCATTCACCGTAACGTTGCGTCCAACAGCATCTTTGAAAAAATACGGTCCAATGATTCCACCAGCGTACAAACCACACCAAACAGTGCATTTTTCGAGATGCATGGGCAGTTCTTGAACGGCTTCTGGTTCCTCTTCACTCCAAATGCGGCAATTTTGCTTATTTACGTAGCCATTCAACCAGAAATGAGCCTCATCGCTGAACAAAATTTGTCGATAAAAAAGCGGATTTTCTGCCAACTTTTCTAGGGCCCATTCACTGAAAATTCGACGTTGTGGCAGATCGTTCGGCTTCAGTTCTTGCAGGAGCTGTATTTTATACGGTTTTACACCAAGATCTTTGCGTAAAATCTTCCATGTCGTCGAATAACACAAACCCAATTGCTGCGAACGGCGAGAATCGACATTTCACGGTCTTCAGCAACACTCTCAGAAACAGACGCAATATTCTCTTCTGTACGCACTGTACGCATTCGTGTGGTTGGTTTAATGTCCAATAAAGTAAACTGAGTGCGAAACTTGGTCACAATCGCATTAATTGTTTGCTCACTTGGTCGATTATGTAGACCATAAATCGGACGTAAATCGCGAAACACTTTTCGAACCGAACACTGATTTTTGTAATATAATTCAATTATTTGCAAGCGTTGCTCGTTAGTAAGTCTATTCATTATGAAATGTCAAAGCATACTGAGCATCTTTCTCTTTGACACCTTGTCTGAAATCCCGCGTGATCTGTCAAATACTAATGCATGAAAATCCTAACCACAAAAAAATCACCCTTTAGAAGAAATGGCCTAGTTTAATTAAGCAATACCAAATTCCTTAGACTCGTACAATATAATCATTATTGGTTAAGCCAACCATTATTAACCACGTTCCAAAAAACATAGCCAAACCCTAAAACGTCAGCCAATATTGACCACGATTGGTTAAGAAATGGCCTAGTTACATTCAGTATGGCCAAATTTTAAAAATGCTTGAAAAATTCATGTTAAAATATAAATCACAATAATTTGGCCAAGATCAATCAATAAAAAAATATTTTAATGTTTTTTAAAAAATCCCGCTTTTTGGCGGGCATTTTGAAAAATGGGATACTGAAAAGCGGGATTTTGTAATTCCGACTTTCGTTCCGGTCCCTAAAATAAAGAATAATGATCATGAAAATTGCTAACTAGGAAATTTTGAAGATTAACCTTAACGTATGGTGCACCTATTCATTGCCGAAGTGTAGCATAAATGTTGTTGGTTCTCTATACCTCAAACGGATTGACTGATTGGGAATGAAACTTCATATTTATATTTAATAAACTGGGATATCCCAATATTTTTTGGTTAAAAGGTATATAATTTTCGAGGAAAACGATTTAAAAAACTAAAAAATTCTAAATTAAATTTGCAGTAATACCGGTCCAGAGAAGTTTTCCAAAACTTAAGCAGAAATGACGATTTTTGACATAAGGGTGGCTTTTCAATTTAAATACAGCATCTGTAAAGCGCTCAGACAGATTAATTGATTGATCTGAAAGTTCTAAAGTTTTATTCATATTTTACAGGGTCCCAGTGATGTTGAACCGAAATTGGTATACCGAAAGTGGTAGGCCCCATATGAGCTTGGTAGTGGTAGTTCCCATATGAGATTTCTAAAAATAAAAGTATTAAGCACATATTTTGAAAAGTATATAGCTTTTACGGAAAAACTATTAAAAAGAAAAAAAATGCAAATTTTTTTAAATTAAGTTTAAAACAAAATTTGTTCAAAGAATATTTTTACATTTTACCAGAGCCATCTATGATTTTGTAGAGCCGTAATATTAAAAGGAGAGCTTTCAGTAGAGGGGAAGCTTTTATTGAATTACTATAAGAAACCGTAGTAATTGGAAAATTTTTGAACATGAATTTATGAATAAAAAATTTAACAAATCATCTAAATTTTAATTTTATATTTCTAATAAACTATTCAAAGAACACATATTTGAAAATCAGCCATCATAATGTAGTATTTATTTGGTAAATTTAAACTTAAGCGGAGCATAAATTTATTAATTTTCTATAAAAATGAGCTTTCCGTTTAGTTGTGTAGGTTTATAAAGTAAGATAACAAATTTAACATAATTAATAAAACTCAAAACAATTATAATTTTTATTTATAAAACGGTTGGCATAAATAAAGCTTTTCATCGCAAAATATTTATCATCGTAGTTGCTGCGCGCTGAAAAACAATAATAGAAAAATGTCACATTTTTTCCAAATTTTTTCTTTTCTTATTTCAATTCGCTCGTTTTCGGTTATTTTCAGTTCCAGGAGATCTCAATAATCTATTGTACCAGGCAGTATACATAATAAATTGTTAAATTTTAGTTAACAAACGTTTAGGTTTTAATATTTAGCTTTAATTTATACTTAGCGACATCTTTTGATTGGTTTTTTATTGCGAAAAGCTCTATAATATAATGTTTTTATTTTATGAAGCTCCAGTTTGTTTATATTACAGGATGAAACGATGTAGGCTGCAAATTTGTTGCGATGAAAAATCAAATTTTTAACAAATAACGAAAAAAGAGTGTTCGAAGTTTGTTCATCAACAATGTTGTAATAGAATCCAGAGCACAATAAACCCCATATTACATAGCTACTCAAAAAGCATTTTTTAACCAACGTTTGTTTTGGGAAAGAAATGCTGAAATTTTTGATGGAACACTCTATATTAATTTTTTACATACACATATAAACAAATTCTTATTTCTACAATAAAAAAAAAATTTTGTGGTAGACTAATTTAAATATGTTTGCGTTAATTCGACATAATATGACTCAATTTTAAAATATGCTTTACCTGAATATTGAACTAACTATTCAAATTAAAAATTGAAACGAAACATTAATGTTTTTATATACAAAAAAGCTTCTAAAAAAATATTAAAATACACTGATTGGTATGAAAAAGAACAAAAAGCTTCCCCTCTATGGAAAGCTCATGGAAAAAAATAGCGGAATGTTACGGCTCTTATATTAAGGAGGCTCTGATTTTACCGAAAACGACGGATAATGATGAAAAAAAACTTCATTTTGCCAAATTCGGCATATCTATACAATCCAGAGTTACTATTCCGGCTTTCCCTGGAAATTGGGAAAAATATTTTCATAGCATTTTTATTTCAATTGTATTTTTCTGGCCTAATGATGCAATCGGTTTGGCGTAAATATTTTAGAAAACAAAGTGGAATGGGAAACTTTTGACCCATAAAAATTTTATTGGGAAAAATTAATTTCCAATTAACTTTGATTCATAAATATTTTCACAAACTGATTCAATCAGTAGGCCAGTAAAATACAATTCAAACAAAAATGCTATGAAAATATTTATCTCAATTCCCTATTCCCAGGGAAAACCAGAATAGTGCCACAGGTTGATGGACTACTAGGAATCAAACTTCATACTTAATCTTTTCCATTAATTGAGCGATATTTGCGAAATTTTAGGGGATTTTGTGTACTGGAAGTCGTAAGTATATGAGAGCTTTTTCTATTTTTGCACTGATGTTGAAAAGTTTAGCATTTACAAAGAACGATCAAGAATTAAATGTTTAAATAAATTGTCAACAAGGGGTGTGGGTTTTTTGAAATTTAAGCGGGAAGAATGTATCTGAATTATACAGAACAGTTTTACCAAAATGTGGTAGGTTCTAGATCTATGTATACATTCCTAGTAAAAGAAACTCGGCTGTTTGCCACAACATATTCACCGCTACATTTTTGACTGAATCTCTAATATCGTTTTTGCCATATGTAAAAAAAAATCTACGTGATGAAGTTATAATATAAGACGACATTTAAAATCTCCGTTTTGTTAGGATGGTTTTTAGGAGTTGAAATAATTGGTTATAATTTACTATGGAGACAGCTTCATTAGGTGCGTTTTGGGTGTTTACGCGTCATCTACTAAATTTTACGTAATCGCGTCGACAACTTATCAACAACGTGGAACCGACCTTTTTAATTGCATACTCAATGTTTTGTTGGGAACGATGATATTCAATTTCTCGAACCAAACCAACAAAGCTATAATATTTTGTTGTATTTCTTTTGAGACACCGGTGTTCTCAAATAGGCATTGTTCATAACCAATCCACTTATTATGGCATATGGCATTATGGCACGTCTCTCGTGTATTATGGCACGGAACAAAAATTTGCAACGGAACAATTTTTTCTCCTTGAAGTAAGGCATGACTGTAATAATGTCAAAACCACTTAGCGTTAATCCGACAAATTTATACTTTTAACGTGCCAAATTTAAATTAAATTTTGTTCAAATACGAGTTATATGGATATATTTGATCCTGGGCCCAGTTTCGCTAGGTCATGCCAACTTGCTATCTTATTTTCGAACGATTGTTTGAAATAAATATGTCGCATTCAAATAATATAGCACTGGTGACAAATCGCATATTATAACGGTAGAGCTGCCAGAACCTCGAACTGAGGCGTGAATTTATTTATCGAATATCGAAGAAGTAGAATTCGCTAAACGATTTCGAATTTCCATTGAACTATAAATTGCACAAGTTTAAGGCAGCTATCAGCCTTTACTTGAAACATGGTGCGTTGTGTGCAGGAACTTTGACAGCTATTACAGTCTAAAAGACTAAAACTAAATTTATTATTAATATAGTCTCGTCAGGCATAATAAACGTGCTTGATTCACCAGCTCACTAAATGTTAATTTTTATGCACGCCAACAAACAAATTTCAGGATAACATACAAATTCGAAATTTATCAAAATCTTTTTTAAAACTGGAAAATCTAAATAAAATTCACATACGTAAACCTAAATAGATTGAAAATACTTTAAAGGTCCAATGCTTTCGACTTCTACCAAAATTATCTTGATTTTCTTAGATATATTGTTTTATAATTATCATACTATGTTGATAAAAGAATATAAAAAACCTACAAAAATATGCTGTGAGGTGCTGGTTTCGAATCCTACCAGAGGCAGGACATAAAACAAAAATTTTCATCGATTATTACCCCTCAGATATTACCCCACGGATATCGCGAACTCGCAATCTTTGGGTTGATAATACTTGGTGGTGAATACCTTATCCACCCAACCACCAAGTGTGTAGAACAGAATTCGTAACAATATCTGTGGCAATTAATCATTATCACTAAACTTGAGAAAAGCGGTTATGTTGAACTATATTCTTATGATAGAGTTTCCCGTTTTCTCTTTCCCTTCAATTTTTTATTAAAATCCGACAATGTTTGACCGAAATATAAGCAAAAAACAAAACCACCTATGTTTGTTATTTATTGAAAACCACTTAATTGATAATTTTTGGTGGCATTGTCGCATGACATAAGTGATATTTAAAACAATATTTTTATTTGTAAAATTAGAAACAAATTTTGAATAAACACTTATCTTGAAATAAGTTTTTATTTTGAATTTAATTTTGCATTTGGTATTTTACTTACTTATTTACTTATTTATATAAGTGATTATTTCTAAATGCTAATTAAAAAATTTAGGGATTTCTGGTGAACCCAGAGCATGTACTTGAAGAATACTTGGGCCACCCCATCTTCTCGTATAGGCTGTCATGAAGCTTGCAATGTGCAGATGGTATTAAATCGGTCCTATAGCCGTACGTCCTCGAGTTGGCCGGGAGGCGTAAAGTAAGGACGTAAAAAGCATAACCGCGAAAGAGCAGGATGAACCTTGAAAAAACTACTAGAAGGTGTCAATAAACGCCTTTTAAAAACCATGATACCATGAATCCAAAAATAGTTTATGTCCCATAATTTTTTCACAAATTAGGGGAGACCGGGGCAAATTGAAACAATTGATTTAGTTTATTTGATTAAAATATTCTCTTCGTTGTTTTACGGTATATTGTGCAAAATAAATAATACAAACGCAAAACTAAGCGGGCTAATTTTGCGACTGAAGAAATTAATGAAACTGAGTTATTGAAGAGAAGAAACCAATTCGACAAACTGCACGGAAGAAAAATATTGCTCATTGTACAATGAGACGATATGTGATACAAGCAAGAAAGAATATTGAAAAAAAAAGTTCCAATGAAACTGAATATTTCAATAATGTTGCATATGCAAATGTAGGTCATGCAATTTTTACCGAAGAAGAAAACAATAAATTGGGGCAGTATCAAACATGCCTCAAAAATATACTTTAGAATTACCCGGACAGAGACCAGAAAGTTGGCTTATGAAGATGCTGCAGCATACAACAAAAATATTCCGGAGTATTGGACATAAAATTAGTATGCCGGTGACGATTGGCTTTCGATATTCTTAAAAAAAATGCAGGACTTTCGATTAGAATGCCTGAAGCAACGGGTCTTGCAAGGGCAATCAGTTTCAACAAGCAAAATGTTCAAGAATTTTTGAAAAACTAGCTAGTCTGCAGAAAATTTATAATTTTGGGCCATCGTGTATATGGAATTTAGACGAAACAGGTGTCACAACCGTTTAAAAACTAACCAAAATCATCGGAACGCGGAGTTTTCATACCACCAATGTTTATTTTCCACGTAAAAGATATTGCGAGAGTTTCGTAAAAGATGCACCAAACCTTTGTAAAGACAGCCCAAATTTATATCTCCGAAAATCGAAAAAGTTGTTTATGGCAATACTATATACATGTTTATGTATACTATTGCGACATTTAATTAACAATTATGGCACTAAATCAAAATTTTGCAATTTTTCCGGGAAATTTTTGAAATGTTTTAATTTTTTTTTTTTTACTTAGTTTGACACTTCAAGAATTGTATAAATTGTGCAAAAGCGGGGGTTTGGGGGTGGCAGCCTCAATTTTCTAAGGTATACAACGAATTAAAGATACATTAAAAATTATTTTGTACATACTGATAGTTGATGTTTTTAACATTTGGGGCACTATCAGAAAAAGCGATAAGAGCGATAAAAACTCTTTCATCTGTGTCTGCAAGGTTGACGAAGCAGTTAATATTAATAAAAATAAAAAAACATTTTGGAAAAATAAAAAAGTGAAAAATCTTCCAATCCTAAAAACTGATAGGAAACAATCCTGGATTTAAAAATTTCTAAAATGTATACTTCTTCATTGATTTTCTCGATGTAATATACCGACAACGAAAATCAAAAATTACTTTAAATATATGTACCTCCTTCACCAAAATGTAATATTTTTACTCTCAGCCCAGAAAAATGGTTGTGCCATGATAGTTTTAGCTGTCATGACAGTAAATTTTCGAGGCTGAGACTAAAAATGTCGTGATTTTTTGGGCTGAGAGTATAAAAAATGTCATGATAGCAATAATTAGTGTTGTAATTGCATTTTTCGGGGATGGAATTTGGTCTATCTTCACATATATATGGACCAATTGGTTCTATAGGAACTGGTAACGCTTCTGTTTATGGAGCATTTCATTGAACAGACACTTCCGTCTAATGAGAATCCAATATTACTGTTTTTGGACAACCACGAGCCACCTTTGGCGGTGAATACAATTGATCTGGCATAGAAATAACCCGGGCAAGTCAATGTCGATTTACAACATACTATCGATTATGGCAGATGCCTTACCAAAGGCATTAACGCCAAATAATATAACAAATGGGTTCAAAGTAACAGGTATTTATTTAACAGTTTAATAGTGATTTTTTGACGGAAAAATTAATTTTTGGTCACTTCGGTAACACAGCAACCGTTATAGGGGAGTTAGACTAGGAAAATATATCTTGTCATTGCAAAATACAACATTTTTGAGTAATGAAGAAGAAGTTGACATATTCCAAAAGGCTATGGAGCAGCGTATAATTTTAAATGTTGTCTTTTCTGATGGTATTACACCAGGTATACCGCTTATGATAGCAATTTAAAAGGTAAGCATGAAAATAGCACCCTCTAGTATTAACCTCTACTCCAGAGAAGGCGGCAGTTCAAGAGCAAAATAAAAAGAAAACCAAGGGGCGATGATCTCTAATGCAGCATATTAAAAAAAAACAAAAAAAGCAAAAGACAAACTGGACTGCGGGAGCGTAATCGTGACGAAAAGGAGTGGTTCTGTTTTGTTTGCTCTGATGCATATTCTGAGAGCAAAGTTGGAGAGGATTGGATTACGAAAAATGTGATTACCAGAAATGTGACCTAGGGGCTCTACGTCTAAGGCGTAAAATTAATATTAATTTGTTTTTATTTAAATGTTTTACTTTGTGTTCAAAATCTTGATTTTGAATTAATAAAAAATTTGTAACCGTTTGAAAAAATTTAAAAAATATCGCCATGAAATATCACAGTAGTTAATGCAATTAATATTTTCATTCAATCTCTTTAGGTTAGCCCATACAATGAAAAATGCAAAAAGTGTTTCAACTTGCCCCGGTCCCCCCTATTTTCTTAAAATTCCCAAAATGATGGCCCAGATGTGGGTAATCCCGTAACTTAAGGCAAAAATTAATTTTTTTGATGATTGAAACATTTTTAGAAAACGGTCATTTGTAAGAAAAAATATGTTTGTTGAAGAGAATTTTTCGATTTTGGATTTTGGTACATCACTCGACGAAACCATATCTCAGCTCCTTGCTAAAATATCTAAAAAAGCCTTACTGTTCTAGATAGAGAAAAACTGAGATAGCTAGCTATACTAAGACTACTGACATTTTGTGTGTTATAGATTTAGATTCAGTTTTTCCAGCTGAACTCGAATCCGTCATAATGAACCAGTAAAATACAAAATTTTACAAAATCGTTGGGAATGATGAAGGAAAAATAATCGCGGTAAAATTTTAGACCTGATTCAATCGATGAGCACATTTAGCGAGATCTTATTGAAATAGAAGCTATATACTATCACTATTACAATAGGTATTGCATTTGGCTTGTAAATTGAGATAACCATTTTTGAAACAGAGAAAGGATACTTTTAAAAAATCGTATCAAACGCTTTATACTTTCTTATACATATATTATGTATGTAAGTGTAATAATAAAAATAAAATTTAATTCTACCGTAACTGCGCTTAATTACTCAAAGTTAAAAGCATCAAAAAGAAACGAACAATAATTTTTTTCAAACAAATTGCAGCCAATTTACAGTTTTATACTTATTCCATATTCGTCTTAAAACTTTATATACGACCGATATATAAAGTTATAAACGCTGTGGCATCCGCTGAGAATAATGTAAAATTTAATTGTGTCATGTATTTGCAGCTTTGATGAAATTGCAGATGTAGAAAATTGTCTTTGTTTATATTTTGATTTTTGTTGGTTCATATAGTAGTATAAAATGTATCTCACGATGCCACCCATCACGGATGCATATATTAAATTATAAAAACAAACAATCATCAATATAGGTAGATTAGCTGATAATTGCGTATTTTATATGCGACGACTTCATTGCCGAATAAATATATAAGAAACATGAAATTGTACTTTGCGCGCACGATCGCATCTTTGATATTCTTATCTTTGTAAAAATAATTTTGCGTCTCATATGATCTTGGTGGTATTTATATATTCATTCATCTTATATTATTATTATTATTAATTCTTTCAGTTTCTTCGATCTTAATCGATAAAAAATTAGTATCAATTTTAGGTTGTAAAAGCGTTGAAATACAGTAGCTTGATTGCCTTATATAAAATATCGACATAATAATCAAAGACAACAGCGATGGTATCTTTTCTTTTCGGTTTTCTTTATGCTCGTATATGCTTTGGGTTTCTTCTTTTGATAATATTAAGGTTATAACAGCAATTTGGATCTTTTCTGCTCGCTCGCTGCAGATGATCACAAACAAATATATTTACAAACACACAAGCACCGACCATAAATACCCAAATTAAAATCGAGTTTTTATCGATTTATAGTGGCGCGGGTTTTTTTTTTAATTTTTATTTAAACTTAATTTGATTGTATTTCTTAATTGGGGATCCAAAACTATATTAAATTAAAAAAAAACAAGACTTTGATGGAACACCGGAAATTATAAATAAATAATTAAAGAATCTACCAAAATAATAAAATAAGAAATTGCTTAACACGCAACCAAAGATTATACTCGTAAACTATAAAGAACATAAAAACGATATGTGATCCGGAAATATTTTAGTTTTTTTTTTGAAAAATTCTATTTCCCTGTATACACATATACAAAAATACTTCGGTGGTACATACATAAGAAAAACTCACCTGCTAATCGATCTTTGACAGCTTGATGTGCTAATGCCGGATGTAATGGGGGAAGTGCCCACGTTAACGGTGCACATGGATTTCGTTGTGGCGGTACACGTAATACATGGCCCGGCGTATAAATTGGATATGAATATAGTGTACCATTCGTTGAGTATGGTATTCCTAAATTTGATAAATTTGTTCCTAATTTATTTGTTTCACTATCTGATGAATCCTTATCAGAATTCTTATTATTATTATTATTACTGTTATTATTATTATTGTTATTTGTTTCGAATGGTTTCGACAGTAGCCGTGATATACTAAATGGTAAATTTTCGCCCGACGATCTCGTCTGTTCCGATTGTATTGTGTCACTGGAAATAAACAAAACGGGTAAATTATGTTTAACATCGGGTTCTTATATCATCGTATAAATATTTGGGTCGGGAAAAGGGTGGGCACAATTTCAATTTGAAATAGAAAAAAATGAGACACTCTCTATTAAATAGGACTGAATACATAAATATAAATAACTCACAACGTTACTTAATAAAGACATTTTTATTAATCACTTGTTTTTTGTTTCGCAGTTATTTTGAATAATTTTCAAAAAGTTTAAAAAATCACTCGATCGATTTCGACTTGTTAGGTCATCATCAGGAGTATCTACTGATTTGTGTTAGTAAAAAATTTTGTTATATAGTAGAAAAAAGCAAAATATAAATAAAAGAAGGAGGGCAAAAAAAAATAAAAAATAAGCAATAAAAATTAATCTACGGATCGCGCAGGTGTGCGATGAGTCATAGGCTGAGTAACAAAATTCAAGGTATATTATTGCGTACGTGAGTATAGAAAAGGGCGGGATCTGTAATTGGTGAGAACCGGATTTCTCTCTGTTCGTTAAGGATATTTTGGTTAAGAAATATTGATTTTCTAATTTCGTAAGATTCTAAGGTATCTAAACGTCTGCCTTTGGGTTGTATATGTAATATATCTAAATTGTTCAAGCTAGCTGTATGATTTTCTGACGTTAAATGATTATGGAAAGTTGATTGGTTGCAACCAGATAAATGTTCCTTAGCTCTAACTCCAAAATTGCGCCCAGTCTGACCAATATAGGAGAAACTACAATCATTGCAATTGATCCTATAGACACCAGATTTGGAAAGGCGATCAACTCTAGGTTTATTGTTAAAAATCATTTTCTTTATTGTGTTATTATTATAAAAAGCAAAACTAATATTGGTATAATTGGACACGATGTTGCTAATCCGTTGGCTCGTTTTTCCTATATACTCTAAGCGACGCCAATTTTCCCGCGGTGGACTATCCGGTGGATAAATACCCGTTAGAGTTTTACGCTTTAGCTTTTTATTCAATAACTTTAATATAGTCCTAGTTGCATATCCGTTATTCGTTGCTATTTGAAGAATTATGTTAAGCTCAGTGTTATAATTTGAATTTGACAGAGGGATGTTTATTAGTCTATCTATGAGTGAGTGGAAAGCTGACATTTTAATATTATGGGGATGGTTTGAAGAACTAGGGATAACAGCGTCTGTATACGTGGGTTTCCGATAAATTTTGAAGTCTAAAGTAGAATTAATCCTGGTTATTGTTATATCTAGAAAATTAATACATTTATTTTCTTCTTTTTCTAACGTAAAATCAATGGTGGGATATTGAGAATTTAACCAAGTTAGGAAAGAGTCTAACAGTCTATCAGTTCCATTCCATAGACATAATATGTCATCAACATATCTATACCAAAAGATTATATGACGAAAATAAGGATTGTTGTTTGATATGATCATTTGTTCGAAGAAATTCATGAAAATTTCAGCCAACAAAGGTGACAGAGGGGAGCCCATGGGTAGACCATCAGCGAATTTGAAATATGTATTATCAAAACAGAAATAATTTTGTTTAATACAAGTCTCAAAAACTAACTTCAGTTCACGACGTAAGCTCTCATCTACAACATCCCTATCTAAGTAATTACAAACTATTTGGGACAAAGTATTAATCGGAATAGAAGTGAAAAGACTGGCAACGTCAAATGAAACTAGTTTTGAATGTAAAGGAATGTCGACGTCTTGAATTTTGTTAATCAATTCTACCGAGTTCTTAACCGAGTAAGCTGAAAAGAAATTAGTATGACAATTGAAAAAATTTATGAAACCCTTACATAGCTTGTAGGCGGGAGCATTGCAATACGCTACTATTGGTCTAATCGGAATGCCTTCCTTATGGATTTTTGGTAAACCATAAAGGATCGGGGCAGACGGATTCATGACAGAGTACTTCCAACCAGTTCCATCAAATAACTTCTGGCATTGGTTGATACAAATTAAATTCTCAATATCCCACCATTGATTTTACGTTAGAAAAAGAAGAAAATAAATGTATTAATTTTCTAGATATAACAATAACCAGGATTAATTCTACTTTAGACTTCAAAATTTATCGGAAACCCACGTATACAGACGCTGTTATCCCTAGTTCTTCAAACCATCCCCATAATATTAAAATGTCAGCTTTCCACTCACTCATAGATAGACTAATAAACATCCCTCTGTCAAATTCAAATTATAACACTGAGCTTAACATAATTCTTCAAATAGCAACGAATAACGGATATGCAACTAGGACTATATTAAAGTTATTGAATAAAAAGCTAAAGCGTAAAACTCTAACGGGTATTTATCCACCGGATAGTCCACCGCGGGAAAATTGGCGTCGCTTAGAGTATATAGGAAAAACGAGCCAACGGATTAGCAACATCGTGTCCAATTATACCAATATTAGTTTTGCTTTTTATAATAATAACACAATAAAGAAAATGATTTTTAACAATAAACCTAGAGTTGATCGCCTTTCCAAATCTGGTGTCTATAGGATCAATTGCAATGATTGTAGTTTCTCCTATATTGGTCAGACTGGGCGCAATTTTGGAGTTAGAGCTAAGGAACATTTATCTGGTTGCAACCAATCAACTTTCCATAATCATTTAACGTCAGAAAATCATACAGCTAGCTTGAACAATTTAGATATATTACATATACAACCCAAAGGCAGACGTTTAGATACCTTAGAATCTTACGAAATTAGAAAATCAATATTTCTTAACCAAAATATCCTTAACGAACAGAGAGAAATCCGGTTCTCACCAATTACAGATCCCGCCCTTTTCTATACTCACGTACGCAATAATATACCTTGAATTTTGTTACTCAGCCTATGACTCATCGCACACCTGCGCGATCCGTAGATTAATTTTTATTGCTTATTTTTTATTTTTTTTTTGCCCTCCTTCTTTTATTTATATTTTGCTTTTTTCTACTATATAACAAAATTTTTTACTAACACAAATCAGTAGATACTCCTGATGATGACCTAACAAGTCGAAATCGATCGAGTGATTTTTTAAACTTTTTGAAAATTATTCAAAATAACTGCGAAACAAAAAACAAGTGATTAATAAAAATGTCTTTATTAAGTATTAGTGTGTTTCGCCAAGTGCCTACGGCCAATAGCGTAAAAAGTAACTCACAACGGTTCTGCTCGATGGATTCTGGCGGCATTTATTTGATGAAGGAAATTGTATTTTCTGAAATAAACGTTAAGAATTAAATCGTTAAGAATTAGTCTTTTTAAAGAGTTTGTGCTTAAAATCTAAAGAATTTTTTCGTCGCAAATAACAATTCGCCGAAATGTAAATTTATCGAAAACGACAATTCATTCAAAAATATAATTAACCGAGAAATATTTTTCTCTGCAAAATTACAAACAACTCATAACATAATAAATTAATGGTTTTAATGATTATAAAAAAATAGAGGGCTGTATATTGTGGCCAACACCCGTTTTAGTTTTTATCAGGAAAGTACAACACTAATTGATTTCTTTTCGTAAATGCCATTTCCAGAGCTAATTTATTGAGAAAACCTTACCACTTCTAGTGGACAGATTTCCGCCAAAAATCACTAAGGTCTACGAAATTATGTGAATGTCATGGTATTAATTTCATCGTGATCGCAGTCAATCAAACTGGGCTATAAGTAGATAGTCCAAATTATTGTGGAACAACAGTTTTTATCAAAAATTATCATTTACACAAATATTTTTGGAGATATAATGTGAGCCAATATTGTTGCAAATTTAATTTAGGATTTTAATCGATTTGGAAATGCAATACTTTTCAAAATATTTGTAAATTTCACTAGAGAAGTAATTATTTATGTGAAAACTTAAAACTGAATTTTTTTTTTTTTTTTTTTTTTTATGTTTTAATCTATGCAATCTGTTCTGGGGCCGAAGCACTCCTAACTCTTTCGCAGTTCACTTTTACCGTCCTACTTTACGCATTGCTTGCCAAATCGAGGACGTACGGCTATAGGTCCGATTTACGTAGAACCATCTGCACATTGCATAGCTCCATGCCAGCCTATAGTACTGACATGGAAGATGGTTCGGCCCATGAGTTGTGCACTTCGACAGGGGGTCATAGTTGTGTTCATTTCCATCATCGATCGTAATCAAATGATGAAAAATCCCTTTTGCATCCTGCCCCTATCGGGATTCGAACCCGGTACCTCCCGATCCAAACACCAAAGCTTTAACCACTGTGCCGTTTGGTCGGTAAAACTGAAATTTCCTTGTGATGTTTCATCTGTAGAGCCAACGAACAAAGCAGAGCCAATGAAAAAAAAAATTTGACTTTGAGATTTTTGTGGATTTACCATTCGCTTTCGGTGTCCTCTCTACAGCCTAGATGGCCTGATTGGAGTAGAACTTTATACATGAGATTTTTTTATATAAATTGGGATATTCCAGAGATTTATAGGTTAAACCTGTCAACCGGAAGTGACGACTTTTACACTTTTTAGAAATATTATGAAAAGCAGATTATCATTTACAAGAAAAATGATTATAAATTAAAACATTCTAAAATAATTTTGCAACAATACCGACACAGATCAGTTTTCCAAAATTTAAGCGTTTCTTTTACCGGTTTTTCAACAAAAATTTGGACCCCAGACGAATTGACTCATCTTGATCATTCATACTTAAGCTTTTTTAATAAATTTGAAACGCGAAACGTCGAACAAAGTACCGTCTTTCATATAGCAGCTTTTTTCTTTGCTAATATTTAAAAAAAAAACTGGAAACTATATTGGTTCAGATAAATTTTCTTAAATTTAAAAGAAAAAGTCGATTTTTGACAAAAAAAAGCTTTTACTTTCTTTAACGTAGTACAATTTTCAGATTTACCATTCGCCATATCGCCGAAGAAGAAAAACACTGTTTTCATAAATCTATGTCTGCGTGCGTGTATTTGCGCGTGGTGTCATGCAGTTTGGCTGCTCGACGCTTAACTTCATCAGTAAGGTTGTTTCATTAATTAAGACCCCAGTGATTTTTTGATAAAATCTGATTTTTTAAAGTGGAGCTTTTTAGTTTTTTGCAAATATCAAGTGTGCAAGTAGAAACTAGGCTCTGAAGTTGGTTGCATTAAAATACACTTGATACAAATCTCCCGCCATTTTGGGTATATGTGGCTTAGTCATTGCTGTTTTTATGACATAAGCTTCAGTCATTTACAAGCTGTCGTGGATGTACGTCAATAAGCAATATTGACGTCATTACTTTCTATCTTGTTTTCAAATGTAAAAATAAGCTGCTCTCTATGGAATTGATTAATTCGACTTTGAAAGAGAGTGTGAGAGAGCGAGAGTCATTCAACATAGTGTGAGTCATTCAACAGTAAAAACGTGGTTTGCAAGATTTTATGATGGCGATTTTAGTCTTGAGGACGACAGACTTACAAAAACTTAAAGCTTTACTTGATGAAAACCGTGTCAAATTCAAAAGGAGCTTAAAGAATAGTTAGAAATTACTCATCAAGCAATGTCACTACGATTGCACTGTATGGACAAAATACAGAAGGAACGAAAATTGGTTCCTCATAAACTGACTGAAAAAAAAACCGAAAAGTTTTGCTTTCTCGCTACTAAATCATTACGGGTGATGAAAAGTGGATTTTGTACGATGGTTCCAAATGCAGAAAACCATGGTTTGATCCAGGCCAACCATCAACATTAGTTGCAAAAATGAATAATCGTGCCTAGAAAGTGTTAATGTGTGTCTGGTGCATTTGGAAAGGATTCCTTTACTACGAGTTTCTGGAACCTGGTCAAACAGCTGAATGTTACCAGGGCCAATTAATTAAATTAAGATATGTTCTGGTTGGAAAAAGACCATTTACGGGCCAAGGAAGGCAAAAAGTGATATTGCTACATGACAACGTTTCTCCACATACATAGGAAAATCAACTCATCTCTCCTTAGGCTGGGAAGTTTTACAGTATGCGACGTATTCTCCAGACGTGGCTCCCTTGATTACCACTTATTCAGATCGGTGTCATCATACTTTAAACACCAGCGGTTTACGAAAGTTGTTTAGATGTGCAAAAATGGCTTGATGACTATTTTACTATGAAACTATCAAGTTTCTATCGCGAAGCCATTCATCATCTACCTGATAAATGGCAAGAGACCATAGGTAGAAATGTCGAATATTTTAATTGCTAATCTTTGTAACGATTATATTTTCAATAAAGTTGAATTAGGCAAAAAAAATCGAGTTTCTACTTGCATACCTAATATATATCGGAGTGAAGTTTATGTCAAAATAATAAAATATACACTGTGGTCTATTAGTTACTTAGAATTGAAAACCACTCAAAAATTGAACTTTCCCAAAAGAAGTTGACATTTGTAAACACTAATATTTTTACACTCTAAGTAGAAAACATTTAATTTTTGTAAATAGTTTTGAGTGAATTTTATAAAATATTTTTTTTAAACAAAATACACTACGTTTCGCCCACTTGCACGTAAATCTCTGAAATTTTTTTTATTCGGGAGAGAATTCAATTGCCATTGAGTGTAGTACGGAAATTCTTAAACATTTTAAATTATTTATCTCATCCACTACGGATCTCACAGAGGTGATCGAAGTGGTTCTGAACTAGTACTTGATGTAAGAAACAAATTTTATTTATCTACATGCTCCGAAGTTTCTGAGATTTTTGTTAAAATTGTTAAATTAACTCAAATAATTAATTTTGATTAATTAAATTCTTTAAAATAATAGAATAGTTATTTATTAAATTTATTAATCATGTTGACAAAATAAATTAAATTTTATTTAATATATTCGATGATTATAAATGCGTGTCAAGATATCAATAGCTAAATCAATATATTTAATATTTTAAAAGGATTAATATATTTGCCCTTGAATATATGTAAATGAATAGCAAAGACATTTAATAAGATTTACAGCTCTATTCTCATACAAGTGATAACTATCACATGATGTGATCATCGCATTTTGGTATTCTCTTAGTCGATTGAAGTGATGTTTATCGTTTGGTGTGATAACTACCACTTGTCGCCATATTCTCTTAGTCGTATGAAGTGATAAGTGTCACTTGAAATGATATATTTCATCACCTACTATTTTTAAGTGATACGAATAACAGGCAAGGTAGATGTTATTAAAACGTAAAATTACGAATAATTATATATGAATATCATAATGTATATGTATATTTATTATATTATTTTATTATTATTTAAAAAAAACATTTGATTAAATTAAATACATATATATATATTATTTTATTATATAAAATAATAATATATAATATATACATAAATATTTAATTTTATCAAATAATTTTTTTTTATATATTTTTAATTATTAGTATTTGTAAATAATTAATTAATAATATGTGCATAGATAAATAAATAATAATAATATTAAAAAAAGTTTGTGTGTTATAAAAGTAGTGAAAGTGCAAAGTGAAAAGTTATTCGTATTGAATAGTTATAATAATTTGTGTGTGATGCGCTTGCAATGGCACAGAATATGTATATAACAATTTCGTTTATATGTATTTTGATACCGTTGTTGATTGTATCATACGCATTGTGTGTAATTTTTCAATATGTATAGGACTTTTATATTCCAAACGATGCTCAAGCTAAGTGTTTTTCCATTTTTAACACATACATATTACATATATTATTACATATTAAAACATAATTTTTATTACAAAATTTAAATATATAAACTCTAGGTAACTGTATTTTATAACACGTAAAGGTGTAAAATACTATTATTTTCATGTAGTGGGTTATTGTGAATATTTTTTGGGCGAGAAAGGGTTGTTTCAATTCTGTTTTGTTACATTTGTTAAAATTTTTGTTGTTATTTTTGCGAGTAAACAAGTTTGATGACCGACGATTTTCGTTTTTTTGGTTATCGTATAATTTTTAACTCACGTTGTCTTTTATTTACATATTTACTTGCAAATTTAATGTAAAAATGTGTTTCAATATGTATTTGTGTGTGTAATGAACGAGCATGAAATGAATATAAATAACAAATCAGATAATTGTTTAATCAGTGTCTATGCATGTGTATGTGGCTGTCTCGAAATGTAGGGACTTTATGTGTACGTATGTGGAACGTAAACACGGAGAGAAGCTTTCGTGCAAATGATATGAATTTTTTTGGAGAGTTTTTTGGCTTTATTGGTTTGTACCTTGTGGCAGGTACGGCGGTTTTTGGTGAATTGGTTTTTGTTTTTGGGGTGGTTTTCGTTTAGAGATTTGCCATTTTCTGTGGTGGTATCTTTTTTAGTCTGGTTGGAGTGTATTGTATGAAGAGTGGTAATTTCGTTCGGTTTTCTTCTCTATTGTACGGTAGTCATCGGATTACGGACGTCTTAGCGGAGAATGGTGAAGTTCTAAGTGAAGATTTGCTTGAGGGTAAGGGGTATTTTATCAGAATTGGGGATGGGTGGACGAAGTTTGTGCTCGGGTGACTGAGGGTTTTGTTTCTCCGTCACATGTGCGAGATGTGGATGCATTCGTGCAATTTGGGCCTGCGTACGAGCAAGCCGTGTATTTTGTCCGGCTTCTACTTGGTCGTATTTTGACTTACTATAATAATACATTTTAAAGTGTTAAAATGTCTAAATATTTTAAGATTCTTAAGCCGTCTGAGATAATGAACATTAATACTATATTTTATTTATAGTTTCCTGATTGGACAGCTATCAATACTGAGTTTTATTATTAGAAAGTGATAAATTATAATTTGTACATGCACGTTTTAATCCCGGTTGAGTTGGTTTAGATGTATATTTTGTAATTAAGAATTTCCTTCCTTATAGCTCTTTCAATAGGTTTTACTGGGTATAAACCTTCCAAATTGATCGTGTTTGTTAACTGCCATTTATGGTTTCAGATCGAAGTTAGTTTGCTTCAAGAACTGCATTGAAGTGACAATTGCCGTTGCTAGGAATATAATAGATTTCCACTATTTACCAGATAACAAATTTTTAATTATAGGTCGAATTGTAGTTATAATTTAATTGTAATTTTTCTTATTTTAATTTAATTAAATTGTATATTTAAGATTTAATTTGGCCCACGACAATTTTGTTACAAATATTATTTTAATAGATTAAATGACTATGGTTGTATGTAACATTGAAGTGTTGGTGGAGGGAAATTTTATGGGTTGATTTATTTTTTGGCTTGGAGGTTACACAATAAAATAACCATAATCAGACAAATATTAATACATAGATGTTTTTTTGTATTTTTGGGATCATGGCACTTCTTTAATTAGATTATTTGCTAATAGCTACTTATCACTAATTCTGTCATCTTACAGATTCCTGATTAGCTTAATAGTTTTTTTTAATTCTGATAGGGAATAAATTATAATGGGTTAATTTGTTTAGGTATTGGAGATTTTTATAATGGGTTAATTTGTTTAGGTATTGGAGATTTTTTTATTATTGATATATTACCTTATAGATTCCAGATTAGCTATTTTTGAAACCACTTGTTTTGTTTCATTTTTATTTTTATTAATAAACATATTGGTTTATTAAGGATGGTAAGGTTATCGGTTGAAGAGGGGATCCATCCGTTTGATACTACAATATTTGGATTCGATTTATTTTATTTTATTTGTTTTACGATAATCAAATTATAATTAATTTAGTTATAATAATCATTACATTATTATTATTTTATTCAAGAATAATTTAATTATATCTACAAAATAAGGAATCTCTAACGCATAATAATGACATTTTATTTCAGGAAATTGACCATTAAGATGCCAACATTATTGATTATCAATTTTTTAAGATGCTATAATAAAAGGGTGTGGCGGGCCCGGCGTCGCGACATTGACTGCTTCATTTTTTTTTTTTTGTTTTTTTGGGAGGGGATGGCAGAGGAAATGGTATTAAATAAAATTTAATCCCTTATAATAATGAAATTTTATTTCAGGACATTTACTAATTAATCAATTACTTTCTAGGATGTTGATTGCTGATTATTTATATCCCGAAAAACAAAAATAATTGTGCCGTCTTGTGCTTTACTAACTATTGACTACTTAGGTGTCTGTAACCGGGTCAAGTCTATCATATCTAACGACCTTTCCTATCCCTCCATCTTGTTATATGTAAAAGGGGTGTACGGTAGGCCCGGCGTATCCGGGATCCTTGCTTAGTCTTGGCCGTACATTCTAATCAATCAATCAATCAATCAAATTTTTAATTATTAGTATTTGTGTTATTTAAAAATATTAATAATTAAAAATATGAATAAAAATATTTAATAAAACGTAAAAACATTTTAAAAAAATATTCATTTTAAATATGTATACACGTATATTGTATGTATTCGTTAAGCGTCGTATCACATCTGTTCGTCGTATATCACGTCATATGAATCGACTAGGAGAATAGCAATTTCATAGTCGCATCACTTCATGTGATGTGATATCGATCACATCACATGAAGTGATGCGACTATGAGAATAGGGGCGTTAGTAAAAACTCCAATCATCTATATAGGCCAATGAAGAATTTACTAAAATTGCACTATATTCATTTAGTACGATTTAGTAGAAACTTCAGAGGCATCCACAACCACAATGACTATGATATTGAGAAAATCTCCACTGTGGACATTTCTGAGGAACTTCTCAAGTAATTAAAATAAATTCTATTAGGTTTACCAAGTTTTGCCTTAATAAAATGACAACTATTATATTGCTTTGGGCCGGATGATTCGGTCATATGCAGCTCTATTTCTTAAATATAGGATTAAACTTCATATACCTATAAGCTTTTCCCATAAATTGGAAGATCCAAGTGATGTTTGTTCGAAATCGCGCCATTGAAAAAGGTAACTTACATACAAACTTTCTCGTGTTTTACAAATATTTTGAAAAGTAAGTAATTTACAAGAAAACGATTATGAACTGACAGATCGATTTTTCAAAATTTATGCGCAGATTACGTTTTTTGGCAAAACACTGTGTCTTAAAATAAATTCGGCCCCTGTGAGCGAAATCGGTTCGCCGAAAGTAAAAAAAAAACCCATAAAACCTTTTGACACATATGACAAATATTTTTAAAATATGTAACATTTACGAAAAACGGTAAAAACAAAAAGATTCTAAACTAAGTAGAGAACAAAATTTATTCGGTTCATTTCCTTAAATTTTACCGGAAATGACGAGTGCTGATTAAAATAATGTAGTTCACCAAAATTTAGTATCTCTACAGTTCGAGCGGATCGACTATTCGGAATAAAACTTCATACTTAAGCTTTTTTCATAAACTTGGAGATCCCTTAAGAGATTTGGTGGAAGTTTCACATTTCACACATTCTTTAAAATTTGTCTAATCTAGGCGACTAACCGTGATTTGATTTCAATAATGAGTAAGACAGCACCATCGCATACCACTAAACGCTTGCATTCAACGATATGTTTCAAGTAGCTGTAGCAAAATTTTAGTTGAAAATATTTCTAAGAAGCAATTCGATAGAAAAAGTTTGGCGAATAAAACTGAAACATATGTTCAAATCAATACCAACTGTATTTAGCAAATAAAGGTTAAGAGAGCAACATTAAACCTTATATTTTAATGATGATTTAATAGTTCTTTGCACACAAAATGTACTGTAGAAAACATGCAACACAAAAGTAATATAAAAGCCTGTATATATATACGTTAAATTACATATAACCCAAATTAATTGTACAAAACACGCAAAAAACGTATGCAAATTAAATGTTCATTAAAAATATAAAACATACAATGTACTATCGGTAGTGTTTATCAACATACTTGCATGTAAATTAAAAGCAGTCAGTCACAAAAATTTTGTATAATCGCTCATAGCAAAATATAACGGCTTTTATAAGAAGAGTAATAAAGCTTTAAAACAGATTAAAATGGAAAATGCTATTTTTCAATCAAGATTTTTTATTGGCACCAGCGCATCCTGAAATTATAAATTTAAGCAAAATTGTTCCCTATTTTATCTAGAATAAGTTGAAGTATCGCCAGAAGTGTAACCCAATATCGTTGGCACACCACGTTGATCATAAACATTTGGATTTTGGTTCCGTAAACCTTTCTGGTTGAAATTAAAAGGATGGATGTCTGGATGGATGGATGGAAAAGCGGTTTCTTCAAATTTTGTTTTTCGTCAATCTTGTTTTAATTTGAATTCAGAGAATTGAAAAGCTTCTTGGATCTATACCTCAATGAGGCCAGCTGCTTTAAGAAATTACCCAAAAAAATTATTCAATACGTGGACATTGCTTTTTATTTTCCCTTATACCCTTGTAGTGATCGTGTGTATGATCTTTCAATAAGGACGTTCCATTTTTAAATGTAAATAAAACAAGTTGTGTATGAGATATCCACACATTTTTTTTTTATTTGAAAGCTATTTTATTCAATTAAGTATGAAATGCACTGTGTGGCACGCGTAGCGCTCGACTATTGGAAAGGAGTTGCTTATCATCGATCAGAAGGGCTCGCCGATAACAGTTATGGCAATAACTGTTAACGGGTGTTGACTGATTATTTATTGGTCTGGTTGCCTCGAATTTGGCCACCAAACGTCAAATTGTCGACTCGGCAAGCAGGTTGGGTTGAGCGAGGATAGAAATCATCATCCCTATTGAAAACCCCTTTATGTCATTTGAAACGTCTTAGATCAGACAAAATTTCGATACAATTTTAGTTCTAAAGTCCACCGTTGTGGCACTTTAGGCACTAACAACGTTTATTATTCCACCATAACCATGCGGCATATCACTTCAAATGTCTTGAAAAACTAACAATTTTACAATACATCCTTACAATACATCCTTATTCAATAATCAAAAGGCCTTTTATCGTTAATTTTTCTGAATCGCCATAGTATTCAAAATTTCCGTTGTAGCGCTGGAAGCAGTTATAATTTTTCTCATTCCTATATAATCATGTACATCTGGTGTCTAAATATTAGCTGGCTAGCTGATGTCTAATTATTGATTTATTACAGAATATACAAGTTTGCGAGAAGCCAAAGAAAAGGTCTTGAAGTATGTTACAAATTTAGCTGAACCGGTGATTACAGATACAATTTTTCCCATTATGATCTTGTGGCATATGGTTTTTTTAGACGCAAACAATTTTTTATCAGCAATTTATTTCACAGATCCAGCGTTTTGACTCTGTTGGTCAATTACTCCTTAAAATATATGTGTCTCTCACATCATTGAAAAACCAATGACGAATATCACAAACTTAGTTGAAGCACGTTAGCACTCAAAACTACCACTGTGGTGCTGGAAGTAGTTATATTTAACTGATTCCAATAAAATCATGTGACTTAAAAATCGTTATTGGTTGAAGTTTTGGAAAAGCAACAATTTTATTACCAGCACTTTAGTTTGCAAATTAAATCTCTGGCGCTGATGACAAATTAATTCTTTGCTGTAGAATAATACAATAACATTTTTACAAAATCAATGAAGAATCAGAAAATTTTTGGTGTGGAAATTTGCGGTGTTTCCCAATTTTCCAAGTAATTTTTTCGGGTTTGTCAATTTTCAGACTGAAGTTCTACCTGGCGACGAAAGCTCTAGCCCTTAGCACTTATATTATTGAAAATACTTCAAAATTTTAAATTTTACTTCATTACACTGGATTACTTTACGCACTCTCAGCAAGCACGAGTCCCACTGTGAGAAAATCTTTTCAGTTGAAAAGAAAATTTCATCACCATCGTGTCAAAAGAGTAACATTTTAAATTTTGCGATTCTAGCGTTTTTTTTACCTCAATTAATTCCCTAAATTTTTTTGTCGTTTTAATGGACCGCATTCAAACTAGCAGGATGCGTTTTCATCTTTTCCACAGGATTTCTTCGAATTCGCCCTGCATTTATGATTTGCATTTATAAATGTACGATTCGCTGCTATTTGAGTTTAATAAAAATCAAACGAAATTAATCATGCTAATTTATCATGGCCTACTTTGATTGAATGATTTTAAAAAATTACAAAAAATCAGAATCAATTTATAATAATGATTTAAAATATATTATATATTTTATTATAAAATAATGATTTAAAATGATGGAACAGTTAATGCGAACAACCCAGTATATGAATTACAATTAAATTACTCGGCAATTACATATAAAAATAATTAAAATTTTAATTGCATAAAATAAAATTTTATTTTAATCGCTTCAATTTATTAAGTTTCCTATTTTGCTGTAGTATCGGCCAGTTCCAAAAGCGTTACTTTACAATAGAACGAGGTATAAAAGCACATGAAACAATTTAATATAACTCGAGTAAAATTTTAGAACGTCTTGTAAATTGTGGTTAATAATCTTATTTAGTTTTAATAGCGTATTTTTCTAAGTATCAATACCATTCTACAATTAATTATTTGTTACGATTACTGTTGTTAAATGCTAAGAGTTAAAAGATTTTCAGAACCAATTTCGTTTGGTATTTATTGATATCTTTTCAATTAAATACAAGATATTATTATTATTGATTAGTTGCAATATTATACGTAAATAATGTATAAGTGTATTAGGTGTGCAAGTAGAAACTCGGCTCTGAAGTTGGTTGCATTAAAATATACTTGAACGCCATTCCGTGTGCATCAATTTTAAGATGTCGATCAGCAACATTTACGTCATTGCATTCTATTCTGCTTTCAAATGAAAGAAAAATGCTGCTGAAGCTATATGTAATCGATTAATTCGACTTTCAGGAAACATTTTGTGATTCAATTACCTGTAAAAAAGGTGGTTTGCAAGATTTCGTGATAGAAATTATAGTCTTAAGGACGATTCACATCCAGGTGCAGTAAAACGATTTGAAAACGAAGAACTTAAAGTTTTACTTGATCAAAATCTGCGCCAAATTCAAAAAGAACTTGAAAAACAATTAGTAGTTACTCACCAAGCAATATCACTTCGAGTGTATGCAATGGGAAAAATATAAAAGGAAAACCAAAGCCGAAGAGTTGACATCTGCATGAATTTGCTTTTCGGTACAAAAGAAATAATTGTTGGCACAAAATCTTTTATCTATAAATTTTCTGGTCTACTGAGAAAAAAAGTTTGATATAAATATTTGTAAATTGGGAATAATTTTTCCATTGCGAAATTATCAGGGAAAGTTATTCCCAATTTCCCGTGGCGAGCTGCAGCTATCGGGGGGGTCACAGGTGGTGGATTGTGAACGGCCTATCGATAGGTAGGTTAGCGGTGAATTAAATAAGCCGTCCCCAACCGCAGCTCTACTGGAAGGAGAGTCTCAGAGAACGGGGGAGTGGTTAACCTCTGTTCACTAAATTCTGAGTGCCTATGATACCCAGTAGGGAAAGGCGAACTGATGGCGCCATAAAACCATCAACCACAACCACGGTGAACTGAGCGTCACGTCTCCCTGCGCTCTCGAGCCTCCAGGTAGTGAGTAGGGAACCCTATAAACGGTAATCCCCTGAATGAAATGGGTCCCATTTGTTTGGGATATCCATATAGATGGGTGAATGAGTGAGTGGATGTTGGGGGGGGGGGCGTGGAAGGCGGGGTACTCGGTGAGCCAATGGGCTGGATTAAGGTGTTATGCGACCCGTGCTGATGATCGACTAGACTGGGGGCCCATTTAACAAAGCCCAGTCGTGAACGGAGCCCTCTGGATACCTGGCGACCTCCAGTTGTATTTAGCCTTACCTGCGTATACGGATCTCTGCGCAGGTGGACGTATTTCTCCGATACTCGTGGGAATAAATGAAAGATTTAAAAAATAATAAAAATAAGGGGACCGGTACCCACCAAAAACCGGAAAGTACTATAGAGGGGAGTAACTCTAACCAGAAAGGTGGGACTCCCTCAACTGAGGCAAGGGTAAGCAACACCATGACATCGAAGCCAGGTGGAAGCGGAACTGCCAAACAGAACAGTGGGAGATCGAGAGAGATCCCTCCATCAAAACGACGGTACAGAGAAAGACGGTCGGCATTTAGAGTTCTGGAGAACCTGGCTGCGACCCCTAAAGGGCAGCTTACAGTTGCGCAGAAGGAATCTGTAGCATGGGCTAAGAAAACTGTCGGCTGCGATAGCTCGGAGAGGGTCCTTGTGTCTAAAAGACAGAGGTCCCAGGATGAGCTTGAAGCAGAAGGCAGTAAGCGGGCCAAAGTGCAAGCAGACATGACGTCGGGTGCTCCTAAGGAGCAGAAACTGAAATTATTCAGTGAAATCCTGAAGGAGCACGTGCTAGTGCTAGCCGTCATTGACAAAGGTCAGGAAGATGGGAGCATCACGTCGGAAAAGTGGAGGGTAGTGTATAATGCACTTAACTCCATTTTCTTGAGGATCCTTAGAGAAAATCCGGGATCCCCCCGGTCCTGCAGAGATGCGGGATGGCACCAAGGGCGCGTAAAGCTAACTGCGTGCTCAGACCAGAGATCGATCGATCTCTATAAAAGGGCAGTGACCGAGGTAGGCGAGGTGTGGCCGGACGCGAGGCTGGAAGCAGTCAGCAGAGGGGAAATCCCGAGCAGGCCGCGAGCACGCGTCTGGTTACCAACCGAGCCGGATAAGCCAGAGGAGATCATTGAGATTATCCGGGCCAGTAATCCCGATCTTCCAACGGAAGGATGGAGGATTGTGAAGCAGGAGGAGGCCAAGGGGGGCTTAAATTGGCAATCATGCTGATCAATAACGAATCCTTGGTTTCCCTTGCTAGATCTAAGGGAGTGATCAACTTCGGTTTCGGGTCGATCACTCTTAAAGTTTATAGGAAAGACGAGGTCGATAAGGGCGCGGAAGACCAGCCTGGGGGCGACGTAGAACGGACCCGGCAGGATACGGCAAAGCGGGCTGAGGCCGACCAGAGTAGCCGTTCCGATATTTCGGACGAAGTGAAGTTGGTGATGGGAGGCAGCCTCCTCTCTCTGAAGTCCGATGGGGGCAACCCGTCGAACACACGACGAGAGGGGGTTTGCGACCAAACCAACGAGCCAAATGATACTATCCTGATGCAGGGAGTGCATGAAGTGGTGAGTAAGGTAGATTACAATGGTTAGCATTGTACAAATAAACCTGCACCACACGAAGGCTGCCTCGGCAGCTCTCGTGCTCAGACTGACTAAGTCAGATGAGGACTTGGTGTTAATCCAAGAACCTTGGATTAATAATAACAGGATCTGTGGTCTTGGAATGAAAGAGTATAAATTATTATACTCAAGCAACTCTGAAAAGATCAGATCGTGTATCTTAGCGAAAAATAATTTGAATATTTTTCTTCTTCCACAATTTAGTAGCGGGGACGTTACGGCGGTGAGCGCTGAGGTAGGCTGTGAAAAACTATGGCTAGCCTCAGCCTACATGGATCGCGAGAAGGAGGTTCCACCGGATAACCTGGGGGAACTGATCCGGGAAGCAGGTCAGAAAAAGGTAGGTGTGATACTTGGATGTGATGCAAACGCGCATCACATAATCTGGGGAAGCACAGACATTAATGAAAGGGGTGAGTTATTTTTTGATTACTTATTAAATACTAACCTTGTAGTTTGCAATATTGGGTGTGAACCAACATTCATTGTTAGAAATCGACAGGAGGTTCTAGATGTAACCTGTGCGTCAGAAACAATTTTTGATATGATCAGTGGGTGGAGAGTGGCGAAAGAGCACTCATTCTCTGATCACCGATATATTACATATAACCTCAACATCAAACCTGTTGCCCGGAAAGCCTTCAGGAATCCCAGAAGGACAAACTGGAACAAATATGGGGAGGTGTTGAAGGAACTATTGCCGCTGGAGGTTCCTGGACTTCCGGCGACAGTAGAGGAATTAGATGGCATGGTTGATATTGTCACAAAGGCATGCAATCTTTCATTTAATGCTGCGTGCCCCCTAATAAAGCCTAGGGGCAGGCAGAAACCGACATGGTGGACCACGGGGTTGGGAACCTATCGGAGAGCGTGTAGGACAGCCTTTAATAAGGCTAAGAACACCAGGGAAAATCGAGATTGGGATTCCTATAAGGAAGACCTGAGAAAATACAAAAAAGAGTTGAGGAGGGCACAAAGGGGGTCTTGGAGACTCTTCTGTTGTAGAATGGAGGAGGTCTCCGAGACTTCTCGCCTAAGGAAAATTCTATCTACTAACCCAACCAGTCCTAGTTACTTAATTAGGCCGGACGGGTTGTGGACAGCTTCAAGTGCGGAATCATTGGAGCTTCTCATTGAGACCCATTTTCCGGGAAGCATTGATGACTCGATGGAGCCTGGAGCTCATCGAGGAACACCTTTAACAGATGTGGATGGCATCGTGGACAGGAAACGAATCCTGTGGGCACTGAACGGTTTTAAGCCTTATAAATCGGCGGGCCCGGATCGGATTATACCAGCAGAGATCCAAAGGAACTCTGCGGTCATCCTCCCCTGGCTGGAGGTTATCTTCAGGGGATGTCTGCAATTGGTCTATATTCCCAGGAAATGGACGGAGGTCAGAGTGGTTTTTATCCCGAAATCGGGAAAAAGCTCACAGGCTTATCCAAAGGACCTGAGGCCTATAACTCTCATCCTTTCTGTTGAAAACCTTGGAAAGATTGATAGACGTACTTATTCGAACAAAAGTTGATCCGAGGAATTGGGCAATGTCTCAGCATGCGTACTGTAAGGGAAAGTCGGTGGACACAGCTCTGCACGATCTAGTACGCATGATTGAGAAGTCAATTTACTCGCAAGAGTTCTGTATGGTAGCATTTCTCGACATTGAGGGTGCCTTTAATAATGTTAAAACGGAGGCGATCATGGAAGGATTGTCATTTTTGAAAGTGGATTATCCTATAAGTAGGTTGATAAATCAGATGCTGGTAAGCAGGATTATTATCTCGGAACTGGGAGAGTCCACCATTAGAAGGCGGGTGGTTAGAGGAACTCCGCAGGGAGGAGTGATGTCCCCCTTTCTTTGGAGTGCAGTGGTGAATGGATTGCTGTTGGAACTGGAGAAAGAGGGGATGGGGGTTGTAGCGTATGCAGATGATGTAGCGATAGCTGTCTCAGGCAAATATCTGGATACGATTAGGAATGTTATGCAGAATGCACTCCTAATCGTTACGAAATGGGCCGGCAAATGTGGATTAGGGATCAACCCGTCCAAGACAGAGCTGGTACTATTTACTAAGAAATATAAAATTCCGGTAGTTAGCCCTCCTACTGTGAACGGCATTAGACTGGCTTTTGCTGACAGAGCGAGATTTTTGGGCATAATCTTGGACAGTAAGCTCAGCTGGAAGCCTAACATTGTAGAAAGGATGAATAAGGCTAATGTAGCCATTTACTCGTGTAGAAACGCAATAGGGAAGAAATGGGGTTTGAAACCAGAGCTGGTACACTGGCTCTATACCGCAGTGGTAAGGCCTGTGCTGATGTACGGGGTGGGCGTGTGGTGGCCAGCTCTGGAAAAGGTAACCTACATAAGAATGTTGGAGAAGGTACAAAGAACGGCCTGTATGCTTATAAGCGGGACGCTTAGGACAACACCTACACGCGCTTTAGAGGTTATGTTCCAACTTATTCCAATCGAGTTTTTTGGTAAGCAGATGGCAGCCAATGTGGCTACAAGGCTCTCGGCTGTCTCTCAGTGGAAGTCTCTTCAGGTGGGACACTCGATGATAGTTAGATCACTAAGGGAAGAACTGGTGAATCTAGATTATATTAAACCAACGTTGTACTTCGATATAGGTTTCCGGATCATCTGTCCTTCTAGGGAATCCTGGAGGAATGGATCAATACGGGAAAACGAGGCACTGACATTTTTCACGGACGGCTCTAAGCTAGACGGCAAAGTAGGAGCTGGAGTGTTCTGTGAGAAGCTCAATGTTAATATTTCTGTTCGTCTCCCTGACTACTGCAGCGTGTACCAGGCTGAAGTGGTGGCGATAGGGGAAGTCGTGACATGGTTGAAGCATAACGTGGTATCTGTTAGGGATATCGCGATTTATGTGGACAGTCAAGCGGCACTCAGGTCACTAGAGGCAGTTTCTCTGAAGTCACGGGTGGCGCTGGATTGCCGATCATCTCTTAATGAGATGAGCGAGTATTTCAGTATCCAGATGATCTGGGTCCCTGGTCACTCGGACGTCACGGGAAACTGCAGGGCAGACGAACTAGCTAGGTACGGTACGACTCTCCAGATGCAACCGGAAAGGGCATGTCTGGGGAGGCCTATAGCAGCGCTCAAATTGACGCTCAGTAAAAAGGCAATCGCCTTAACAGATGAGAGGTGGACCAACACTCTCACGTGCAGGGTAGCAAAACAGGTTTGGCCAAAACTGGACCTGCGGCGCTCCAAGGCACTTGTATCCCTGGGAAAACGAGATTTAGGATTGGTCGTAGGGATACTAACAGGACACTGCCTTTTTGGGGAACATGCGAGAAGGCTGGGTCTAGAGACGAATGACTTTTGTAGAAGTTGTATGGACGAAGAGGAGGAAGAGACGCTAGTTCACTTCCTATGCTCATGTCCGGCACTATCATACAAAAGACGTAAGTACTTGGGTGTGTACAACATGGACAGCCTTTCTGAACTCACGGACTGTAGGGTGCGAGATATTTTACGCTACATCAGTAGCTCTGGTTGGTTTCAGCGGGAGTAAGGGGAGATTGGATCCTGTGGTATCACAATGGGCCATTATTGGCCTAAGTGTGCGATAGCAGCCACTCTAACCTAACCTAACCTAACCTATTCCCAATTTTATTTTGTTTTCAAAAAAATTGCCAGTAACTTTTTACTTTAGTATGCCAAAAAAAATTATTTAAATAGAATTTACATATATGTAAATTATTTCCCAAGTTCCCTATTCCCGGATAATTACCAGAATAGTGCCACTGGTCAAACTGTTACAACTGAATGTTACCAGGACGTATGTGAAATTACCTTCGGATTCTATCTCCGAAAATAAAAAAAAATTAATCAGGCAACACTATCATAATTATATCCCTCTAACTCTTGTGTGAAGTTAGCCCCGACTCGTTTTATATTATATTTTATTCTAAATACGTTTTATATGTGCGAAGTTAGCCCAGAATTTTATATTATGAAAAAAATGTTTATTTAAATTATTTTAATTCGGAAAACACACAAAATAAATGTAATAATTTAATAAAATGAAGTAAAATAATTTTTAAATTGGCTCATAAATTTGTCAGATTATGATAATTTGATTAACAGACTGACATATTTAGTACATTTATTTACATGTAATACATTTCTCACTAAAAACATTATTTTTAACTTGACATGTAAAAAGGATTATTTCGTCGGATCAGAGCTGTTGGGTTTTGGCCACTTTTCGTTTGGACCTTACGCCACCATACGCCACTTTTTGTTTGGACCCTAATTTCGCTAGGATGCAACGGTACGATTTTATTTTTTCAGTAGGTTGCAACGGTAGGATTTTTTCGTGTCTTAATAAATGTGAGATATGTGTTTTCCGTGTTATAACCAAATTATCATATTCTGACAAATTTATGAGATAATTTAAAAATTGTTTTGCTTCATTTTATTAAATTATTTCATTTATTTTGTGTGTTTTCCGAATTAAAATCATTTTAATAAACATTTTTATTTTTCATATAATAAAATTCGGGGTTAACTTCACATTTGAAGTGTATTGGGAATAAAGTATAATATAAAAAAGGGCGGGGCTTTACAAACTTTACACAAGAAGGGATATAAGGGATATAATTATGATAGTGTTGCCTGATTAATTTTTTTTTTTCAATTTCAGAGATAGAATCCGGAGATAACTGCACATACATTCTACCAGGCACAATTGATTAAATTAAGTGATGCTCTGGAGAAAAAAGATCATTTACGAGCCAAGGAAGGCAGAAGGTGATATTGCATGACAACGCTAGCTTACATACAGAAAAATCAACCGTTTTATAGCATGCGGCATATTCTCCATACATGACTCCTTCTGATTTCCACTTATTCAGATCTTTGTCATCATATTTGAAAGACCAGCGGTTCACGAAAGTTAAAGATGTGTAAAACTGGCTCGACGACTATTTTGTTTCTAAGCCACGAAGATTCTATCACGAAGGCTTTCATCATCTATCTGATAAATTTCGAAAGACAATAGATAATGGCGAATATTTTGATAATTAATATTTATAACAACTATATTTAATTAAGTTGAATTTCACCAAAAAAGCCGAATTTCTACTTGCACATCTAATATTAAAAAACAAATTTTTGTAAAAATACGTAATTTCCGCTTAAATTTTGGAAAACTGGTCTGGACCGGTATTGTTGCTTGTAAACAATGTACTTGGAAAATATTTGAAAAAATAAAAATGCTCTTATGGGAGCTGCCACATCCGGTGGACCAATTTTGGCTAAAAATCACTGCAATCCACCAGTTTATCTCAAAAGCATGAGTATGAAGTTTTAATCCGGACAAACAAACGGTCTGGGTCCCTATTTGCGAAATCAATTTGCTTTAAAATGCTTTAAATTTTTCGATTTTTTCGCCGGCTACTTTATTCATTTTTCAAATTTGTTTTTTTAACAAATATAATTCAGCATCGATTTACACAATCGGAATTTTTCGGAAAAATGATTAAAGTAGCCTGCGAAAAATTCGAAAATATAAAGCATTTTACAATAAAATATATTCGAATGCAGAAATTTCTATCGATTTCAAGAATAGGAGCGCAGGGCTATAGAGTGACCACAGACATTTAGTATTCATGCACAAACGCACGCACGCATGCACACGAACACACATGATATTTTTTTAAATCGTACTATTTTTCACATCGGCGATATAGCGAATGGTAAATCTGTAAAAATCGCTAGGGCAAAATTTCTCATGATTAGGTACTTTTCAAAATATTTGAAAAAAAAAAAAATAAAACGAAAAAGAGCGTTTTGAAGGTGCCACTTTCTGTGAACTGATTTTGGCAAAATATCACTGGGATCTCTAAAACTTATAGAAAAAGCTTAGGGGCATTTTCAAAATAATAATATTTCTTTCAAAATATTTTGCAAAACCGAAAAACCTACTATGGAAGCTGCCACTTTCAGTGGACCGATGTCGAATAAAATTCACTGATTGTCTCAATTTGTATTTTAATTTATTCCTTATTTTAAGTTTTCATGCAATTTTAACCTAGGTATACTGGCACCGTAATTCTAATCGTAATTCTTCATTTAGTTTGTGACAGTGGAAACTAAAATGATACAAAATGAATTATAATTTGTAAAGAATGGGAGAAGTATTCTCGCCAGGAACACATCATGGGGTTTAGAGCTAATAACGTTATTACTCAAAGAATTCCGCTTACTGCTCTCACAAAAAATGAAGCATTCGTCGATTGGAAGAGGAAATCAAAAGTAGGCTGTTGATACCTCATAAACTTAAAAAAGTATAAACATACTCGAAACTCATTTAGATTTAACCAAGATTTAACCAATTACATAATGTACTAGTAAAATTCAAGATGTGATCATATTTTTTAGCCCGCAGATGTATCTCGCACAAGAATTAAATATCATTCAAAGGTTAATGAGCGTTCGATAGATGTATCCAGAGTACCCCAACGAACATTTTTCATTCAACTTTTTCCACTTTAGTTTGCTCTGTACCTACTTATCGGACGCCACTATCGAGAGCTGCTATCCATTTCAATGGGAAATTTGAAAATGGCTTTGGTTTATACAACCCTCAAATTATAACAAACTTAATCTTACCTTAAAATTGAAAACACAGGAAGATGAATTCTTGTTTATAACGGCATGTCAAAATTAATGTCAATTATGGTATATTTCAGGTCCTTAAAAGGATAGGTTTTATGGATAAATTTATTTTTAATTTGAATAATAGAGCGACAATACGGGTAGTAGCGGAATTTCGAAAAGATAATTTCCCTTTTAGCGAGCAATAGCGCGCCCCGGATAGCGAATAAAAAATACAACAAAAATCTCCGAACAAAAAATGTGGAAGGATATAAGATTTTACTTTACAGTTCGCAGAAGCTCTCAACATTCTTAGTGAAAATATTGCTCTATTACAAATCGCTTCAATATGGTAGCAAAAATTAATCTCTTCTCCTAGCACTTGGTTTCCCTACTGTTTAGTTCCATGTTTCCCGAATTCAGGGGAGAAATCATGAAATTCCAGCAGAATAGTAATTGTTTCAAACTATTTCTATGAAAGAAGAGAAAACTGTTTAAAAAATGGCTAAAGTCGGCTTAGACATTTTTGAATTAAATTTTGAACTGACAATTATAAACTAAACATTTTTGAGGTTACAAACGAAAAGCCTCCTCGCGAAGTAATTTTTCAATTTAGAGCGTGTTTCAATTGGTTTAAATACCGCATAAGAAGTTAAAAAGTTAAAAATTGTGGTGAATAAAAATGTCAAACTTTTTATCCGCTTCAAGAGCTGATAAAAAAAATTTTGTATTGTGCTGAGTAGTAGGCTAAAGAAAATATAAAAATTTTCAAAAAATGGAAGTGCCACAAAAACGAAAACGCGTGGTAAATACTGCGTATACAAAATGTAAGTATTAAATGTAGGTATTAAATAATTGATACTTAATAATTAAAATTTCTTTATTTTAGGGACAAAAGCAGAAAAAACAAATTTGATAGACCAACGAATTAAATTCGACCATTTGTTTACAGGCAAAAATGCAAACCAACGAGATGGCTGGATGTGAGTTTTTTACATTTGTATTTAACTTATTCTATTATATTTTAATCAAATTGAATATTTCAGAACAGTAAGTAGAGAGCTACAAAAACCGACACAATTATATGGTCATCAATGGCAATCCTTAATGCGAAAATACAAAGTAAGTTATATAAAATTTGTTAAGTTGAAATAATACATGTGTAATATGTTTTGGGTATCTTTCAGGCTATATGCGATGGTCACTCTGGCGACGGTGCAATTGACGATGGTCCAACTCATGACCCCAGTACGTGGCCATTCTATGAAACAATTCATCGTTATGCTGCTCAAAAACATAATTACCACCCGGAAATCCGTTTGAGTAATTTGGAGGGTTGACAAACATCCATTCGGGAAGTTACTTTAGCTGACAGTACTCCATCGTTCGATACCAATATAATACAAAATAGACCTAGTACATCCAGGTCATCATCTAGATCAAGTTCTACATACAACCAGGAAGATATGAGTTTTTTCGAGACTCAAATTCTAAAGCAAAATAAAAAATTAACGAAAAAAGTAGGCTCGATGATGTCCGTGTTAAGCCAAATGGTGAAAGACGACTACCCATCAATCGACGTGTCCCAACTTCTAGTCGAGTCCGATTCATCGGACGATTAAATTGAATTAAATTGGATTAAATTGAATTTAAAAGATGTATATCATTAAAAGATGTATATAATGAATTGAATTTACAAATATTTAAATAAAAAACAATTATTTATTTGATTTATTCTATATTTTCATTTATTAGTCGTTGAAATAAACAATTTCGAAAAAAAAATCCATCGCTGCTATCCAAATATCTGTTGCGGTTATTTCCACTATGTTCGTCTTCGTCTTCACAATCGAAAATAATGTTTTCATTGTAATCCTCGCCCATTATACAAATATTATGCAAAATACACGCGACTGCAATAATTTTAATGCTGTTGTCTATATTTTGTTCGAGTGCTTTGAAAAAAATATTGCGCCACCAATTTTTCATTATGCCAAATGCGCACTCCACAACATTTCTCGCTTTACTATGAGCTGTATTAAACTTCCGTTGGTTAGCATTCGGATTTTTATATGGAGTGATTATAGCACAAGGATTTAATCTACAAGCATAACCACCGTCGCCAAGTAAATAATACGTTTGCGGTGGGTATGCTCCTCGTTTATAAATCGGGCTATTATGTAATACTCTGGTGTCATGTACGGAGCCCGGGTAACCAACAAAAATATCAATAAACCTCCCGCTACTATCAACTACAGCTTGTAAAATTATAGAATAAAATTTCTTGCAATTTATGTATTCGCCATGTCGATTGATGGGACATTTAATCCTTACATGGCATCCACCAACAGCATTTTTAAAAATGAGAGCTTTTGCCCGTAAACAAAATTTAGCGCCAACATCGTCCAGCTCATTTAGTGTTGGAGTATGGATCATATGCAACATTTCGGTGCAAAAAAAATTTAGCTTTTATTATTACCTCGTATTTAGTGGACCAACCAAAACGATTATGAGGCATTAATTGTAAAAAAAATTTATAAGTTGTGTGGCTCACACGCAAATTTTTTTTGCAAATTCCATCACTATCCATTCAATATTATTTTCTATTTTATTCGACACGACTCGCAGTTGTAAATATTTAGGTCTCTAAAATGAAGCAGATTAAAATAACAAATAAACATAACCATTTTATCTTACTAAATAAAAGTGTTAGGTTAGAAACCAAATACTAACCTGAATAGAATTTTGCCTTAATTTTTTTCTCCCAGCGCATAGTTTATTGTTCGAAATAATTTTTTTACATAACAGTGCTATGTTATTTATAATAAATAAACACAATTTTAATTTTTTAGTTTCCATTTTTCAGACGAAACAATCGACCATGACGTATTGACAATCGAATAGAAGTGTCAAATTTTTAACCAGTTAAAACAGATAAAAAGTTAAAAAGTTAAAAAATATTTACCACGAATAAATTTTTAACTTTTTAACTTTTTATGCGGCATTTAAACCAATTGAAACACGACCTTAGTTTTCAAAATATCAAATTTTATGATATTTATTTATATTTACCTGGCAACAATTTTTGCACGACACATATTTTTATTTTTAAACATTTCGTAGTTTATAAAAATATTTGCAAATAATGCAACTTTCATATCGTCTTCCATTATTTAAATATAATTTAATATTTAGTTTATCCCCGAAAAGTCGACAATTTAGTCTTTCGAATAGTAACGCACAGCTTGTTTTGTTGCTGTTACTGCCACCTATGAATTTTTATTGTGAATTACTGAGCAATTTAGTTTAGTTCATAATTTAGTCGAAAAAATCGACTTGACAAGCATAAGTCTAATTTTAATAGATTTCATCGAGTATGCTGGTAAAGATTTTCAATCGGTTAAATTTCTACGGTCGTATTTCTTGGTTCTACCCCATGATCTATCACCATCGGTTTCTGGTACTCGACAACTCTCCTCTCTAATTTTTTTTTATCAAAATCGTGCAAGTTGAAAAAATAAATTAAATAAAAGGGCCCGGACTCCATCAGACAACCCCTGAACGGATTTTATCGAAATTAACAGATATTGCAATCGGCTCCTTTTCCATTCCTCACCAATTTTTATAAAATTAAAACAAAAGCCAAAGCTCCTATGGAAAAAGTTTAGTATGAAAATTCATTGAGAATAATCAATCCGCCTGGACTGTAGACGTGCAGAATTTCGGTGAAACAAGTGTTTTTTTTTATCAAAAATCGTTATTGCTGGTAAAATTAAAAAAAATTAACTGAAAATATAAACAGCACTATAGACACTCCCAATTTATAGTAAAAGCATAAGTATGACATTTAATCCCGATCAAACAATCCGTCTGGGTTATACAGTCAAATTTTCTATGCAGATAACTCTAAGATAATCGATTTTGACCAACTTCTTGCTTTTCCATTGGAGGAATATTAAACCGGTTATATTTATATTAAGGCCACCTCCGTTTTTCTAATAAGTACGAGTACAGTCTTCATAAAAATGTGGTATTGGTATGTTTTGTTGTGAAACTAGTAGAATACAACCAACAAACCAAAAACATTTATTTTCTTCATAACGAAAACAAAACAATTCTTATGTTTTGACATTTTACCCGAACTTGTATAATGGGCGCCACTAAGTATGCAATAAGTAGCCGTTTCTGTAAAAGATTTTAATTCCAGTTGGAGATTTTAAACTATACCTATAGAATTATATAAAGAGTAAAAATTTTATAGTTGCAGTTGTAAAATTTTAGCTGGTTGAAAATTTTAAATCGTAGCTAATTTAATTAAAATAAGTTTCTATGGTCTACAAAACTAAAAGAGGGAATTAGGAAATAACTATTTAATGTATATTTTAAAAAGTATTTTAAGCAGTTCTTTTCGTTGCAAGAAAATTCAGTTGCTTTGGTTTGGCCAAATAATTTTATTTTTGTTATAGGAAAATTCTCGAAATTTAGTAGCCTGGAAAACAGGCGCCTAACTTTTGAATTCGATAATCATTTTCGATGGCTATCGTTTTCCTAAATAAAAATTAATAAAATTTTGCCATTTTTGGATACTTAAATCTATGTATACTTACTGTTAAGTTTTTAATAAAAATTATAATAAAACAAAATAAACTTAAAATATACGAGAAGTGGTATTTTCTTCTAACAATCAACTAACAATTTCATTTTTTTTTGTGGTGCCACTGGTACAAGTTTATTCTGTGTGTGCAACTTTTGGAGGTGAAACCTTGTATCAATTTACAAGTGTGAACGTTTCCTGAAGTGGCGAAGTGGTCGATGTTGTATTATATATATTCACATAAGCAAAAAATGTGCATGGAAATTTTCTTAACGATACGCATAAGCTGAACCGGCATCAACTGTAAACCGTAATGAGACATTGGGACACATAATCGTAGATGAAACGAATAAAGTTTTTAACGTCGGTTTCCATCAAGGTCATCATCACGAAGTGGGATATATTTATTAGCTGATCTGGTGATATTAAACTATTTATTCATTATAATTACTATATTCAATTCTCAATAGACGATTGAGTGGCCAATCCATTCGCTTTTTTACCGAATTCAACACTAAAAGTAGGTTTATGGTTGCGTTCGTTCATTCGGTCATTTGTTCGACCAATCATCTTTTGTACAAAAATCCAGAATCGTCAATTTTGAGCAATATGATTGGTGGAAAAAAATTGTCAGAATGAGCGAACGAACGCAACCATAAAGGCGGCATAATGTATTGAAAAGTGAATAAAAGGTCGATTAAAACTTAGGCATCTATCGAAAATTTAGTTGTTTTTTGCAAATTGACTTTGTGATTTGTTAATCGTCATAGCAAACGAAAGAACCGGGAACTGAATGCACGTGTTTTTACATATATAGAAAATAAGATTGCCAAAATTATACACAACTTATATTTATAGTAGTATGCAAACAACGCCATCTATTGAAAATAATCCGAAGTGGCTATTTAAATGAATGATCATTGTCAAAATACAATTTTCATCGGTGGTGTTAAGTGTATTTCCATACAAAATTCCTCTACAAAACGCAATTTTTTTTTTTTTTTTATTTTTCGGCTTTCCATTTGGTTTCGATTTTTTTCGTGTTTACGGATTTTGAATTTTGGATAAAAAAACAAAGTAGCAGTTTGGATGTAGCCTTCGGTGGGAATCGAATTCAGTACCTCCCAATCCAAGCGCCGATGCTTTAACCACTGCACCACCTGTCTCATAAAAATTGTATACACACAAAATTCATATGAAAATGGCTTTTTATTCGATTTTTTGGGTTTTTAGACTTTTCCGGTGAATTTTTTCAAAATTTTCTTTCATAAGAACCATCTCCTGGCAATTGCAAACACAATAAAAAAAGATTGAGCCAAATCGGTTCAGCCGTTCTCAGCTGATGCGCGCACATACATTTTTTGCACTATTTTTATAGATATAGATTACTATTTTTATTTTATATTCTATCTCTTTAGTTCTTTCTTTTCTCTTTAATTTTTTACTTTTATTTCTGTTCTTTGTAGTAAGCTTTAAGCTTGCGATTTATTTCTTACTTTTACATACTATTGTAATTATTAGTTAATTATTGTTGTATATGTCATCTTAATGTTAATTTTCTTTTCGATTTTATACCTAGCTTAACATTTTTCGTAATTCTAGTTTTTAGTTTAATTATTTTTAGTCGTGGGGTAATATTTCGCCATGACTCAGCTTTCGGAATTATCATTTCCTTTTCTGTAGTAGTTCGAAAAGTTATGAGTTCGAAAAGTTATACAATAAACGCGTCTGACTAAACTTTTGGTATAATGGGATGAGAGGTCAATTGCGCTTTTTCGGATTTATCTTAACCACGCTTTGTTAATCTTAGATTTATGTAGCACACTAACTTCGATAGAAAATTTTTGTAATGGCTGTAGGTACTATACATGTTACCATATTTAATTACCATTAGCACACAGCGGTATACACAGCAAAATTGAATCCATAGCGTTGTATTTCCTGTACTTTGTATAATGGCTACATCACACATTTACTCAAATACATAAAATCGGAGTCCAATATTTCCGAAATGGTTCACCCTTCACCGTTAAGGCTATTTTTTTGGTATTAGTACAAATTCATCTGGAACGCTTGAGAGTAATATCGACTTGAATTACTCTCCCGCGTACGCAGAGGCTATCTAACGAACCTCATGCCAGTTATCCCCTTGATGGAGAATAATCGAAACTGTGGTGATGTCGGAGGGAGGATTAGAAAAACATGTCGTAAATGTGGGATCTTTTACAACCGAACATTTTAAGTTCTCTGGCAACTTTTCCAAAATAATTAAAATATTTTCAAAATCAAAAAATACATTTTCTATTCCAAATTAAACTTTTTATGTAAGAAATTCAACTGCTTGCGATAAGTACATCAGCATGTTTGTGATGTAGTTATTGCAGTCGTTATGACTTAATGTTTGAATTATCAAGAATTGAAATAACCAGCATACTGAAACGAATATATTCAATTGCAAAGAGGACATTTTGAGCACATTTGATAGCTTTATGTAGTACTTTTACTCTCGAGGCAAACTTAGGGAAGATCATGGCGAATTAAAATTAAGTAAAAAAAAACTTAAAACTATTTTTTTAGAGAAAAACTAATTTTATAAAAAATATGTTTTTACTTTAAAGTATCATGGCTCACAAGCGGATGCAGATACAAGATAACCACTTATAGAACTTGAAAAAGCAATTACAAGTCAAATAGGACAAAATTGGTTGCTCTCCGATAAATATTTTGACAGTTACAGTTTAATATGTGTGAATGTCTTTTTCTGCACCAAATTTTTTAAACACCGTGTATCTGAAAGGTTTTCAAAATTTGACCATTCCCAACCCTTCCGTGTGATCCCCCACCCTTCCCATGCAATTTTTCCACAGAATGAATTTAAGGTCACCTCTTAACGACGTATGTGAAGATAGCCCGAAAAACCATCCCGAGAAAAGACTTTCAAACATTGGTTTGAGTCCACGCTAAATACGATAAAAACCTTTTGGCCCGAAAAAAAACAACACGAAACATCTCAAAATTACACTCTATCCTGAAAATAAAAAAAAATTGATTTAAAAACCTGTTTATTATTTTTATGAGTTTAAAATATTTCCGTTGCAAAAAAAATGTAATGTGTTGTACGTTGTACAATAATAAAATAGTAACATAATTATTTTAAAGAAAATCTTAGTACATATTTCTGTTCTTTCTGTAATATTATAAATTTAATAATGACGTGTTGTTGTGTTTACTTAACAAAAAACACGCATATGATCTATATAACTAAATACCTAAATTTATAGATACTAGAGTATAAAAAACCACATTACACACTCAAACTCATATATTTCCGTTCACAAGGATTGCCGAGTACATTAGTTGATGGGAGTGACTCGATTAGATCATTTCTGACTTATATGAGGTAACCTAGTTGCCATACGATGGGGATTAGGAGTATTTATAGGCCCATATTTAACCGATGTTTGTTGTATATGAAATGCTCCCATTAATACTCATATATCGTCACTCACAAGGATTGCCGAGTACATTGGTTGATGAGATTGACACGATTATAGGAATCGGAATATAATGTCGTTGTATTAGGTGTATAACTTGGTTTTTAGGATTTTCTAAGAGAGGTTGTAACTTTAGTACTAAACATTCTTTTACAATGACACCTACGGCGTTTTAAAGTGTTGACATTCCACATTAAAATATAGTTTGCCCTTATTCACATGTTTTTTACTCCTTTTTAAACATGTTGATTTTCGTACCAACAAAACAGCATTTGCGGGAAGCATTACTTTTTTGCTTTAATCAAAAGAAAAAGCCGCAGAAAGTTTTGGTTTGCTTCAAGAAACTTATGGAGAACATGCACTAATACAACAAACTTGCGAAAACTGGTTTAAGTGATTCAAAAGTATTGATTTTGATGTCAGTGACAAAGAATGTCTGGTCAACCAAAAATAAATCGAAGATGAAGAATTGAAAGCATTATTGAAGGAAAACTCAGCTCAAACAGAAAAAGAACTTGCAGAACAGCTAAATGTCACTCAAGCAGCCATAAACAAACGTTTACATGACATAAAATGATTCAGAAGGAAAGAAAATGGGTACCATATGAACTGACTGAAGAAAAACATTGAAAATCGTTTAATGGTTTGCAATTCTTTACTTACAAGACACCGAAGATGGCATTGAGTTGTGGCTGGCGATGAAAAATGGATTTACTACAATAACCCTAAATGCAAAAATCATGGGTTCATCCAGACGAACCATCTACATGAACAGCACAACGAAACATTCATGGAAGTAAGATTATGTTGTGCATTTGGTGGGATCAGAAACGAGTGGGGTACTGCGAGCTGCTAAAACCTAATGAAACTATTACTGGTGAACGTTACCAACAACAATTAATAGATTTGAACCTCAATAATTACTGCATTGAACGAAAATCGCCCGTTTCCAGCTAACTAACAGCGTAAAGTGATTTTGCTGCACAACAACGCTCGACTACATGTTGCAAAACAAGTAAAAAATATGATGAAAGTACTTAGCACTAGGTTTACGAGACGCGTCATTTTGACGCATTTCAAATTTTATAAGGAAAAGTACAAACACCGTTTGCATTTTTATTTTATTTCTTGTATTGACTTTTATACAGTGGTCGAGATAAATATATATTGAGGTCTACTTTTATCAAAAGTGTTGAAATATTGAAATTCTTTATGTGGTATACCTATCTCTACGGATATGCGTAATTTTGACGTGATCGTAATTTATACAAAGACAAAGCGATAAACAACTTTTGCGCAATAAGAGAAAGAAGGGAACGCAGAATGTCAGTTGATGTTAGAGTGCGAAGAGATTTAGAAGGTTTTAGTTGCTTAGTTCGGGTATTGAAAAATAAAGTACTAGAATATTTTTTGAATTAGTGATATTATTGTGAACCTCAATTTTATACTATTTTGATAAAAAGCCCTTCTGTATCATCTAAATATGTCTAGAAGAGGAAATACAATTTTACAAAGCATAGTTAGTATTTGTGAAGAGTGTTCTGGCTCTGAAGAGGATGAAAATGAATTAGTTCAAGACGAGGATGAAATCGAGATTTTGGAATCTGATGAAAGTATGCAAGCAGGGGACTCATCAGACATTGAAAAAGAAAATCATCAGAAATTTGGTCTTCGCAGAAAAAGGATGCGTATCCTATCCTCCGATTCTGAATCCGAGAATGAGACAAGTATAAGGAGATCGTCCCAAACTTCGGAGGCAGTCTGTGATACAGAAATAGCGGTCGATGGAACAACTTGGACGAAATTGAAAGTGGGCGGATCTAGTGGTCGCTATCCTTTCCACACAATCTTCAAAGACATCGCTAGGCCTACTGGCTACGCAAAACTCAATGTGCTGGAAGGTAACGTAAGCAGTGCTTTTCATTTGATTATAACCAAAAAGATGATAGAACATATAAATAGTTGTACTGAAGAAGAAGCAGGTCGTGTTTTGAAAGGAGATTGGAAGATTTCAATCACAAAGTTGCTTGCTTTTATTGGGATTTTGTACGCTAGGGGAGCGTATGAAGCAAATTCGCTGAATGCTTTTTATTTGTGGTCCAAAGAATGGGGACCTGCTTTTTTTTCTAATACAATGTCCAGAGATGATTTCATGCAAATTCTTCGATTTGTCCGATTTGATAAAAAACGGAACGATCTAGACGTTTACACACCGACAAATTTGCAATGATATCCGAAATATGGAATCAATTTATACACAATAGCCAATGCTGTTATAAACCTCACGAAAATATTTCAATAGACGAGCAACTGTTCCCTACTAAAGCCCACTGCAAATTCACGCAATACATGCCAAATAAGGCTCACAAATTTGGCATCAAATTTTGGTTGGCAGTAGATGTGCAATCTAAATACGTTATAAATGGGATCCCTTACCTAGGGAAGGATGAAACGCGAAATTCAACACCGTTGGGCGAATTTGTAGTTATGAAGTTAGCGGAACCATATCTTCATCACGGAAGAAATATAACTACGGATAATTTTTTCACCAGTATTACTCTAGCTGAAAAATTAGTTGCAAAAGGAACCAGTTAAGTTGGAACTATTCGAGCCAACAAGAGAGAACTACCAAAGCCAGCAAAAAGCAAGGAAGATAAAATGAAGTTGTATTCTTCAGAACATTATAAATCAGGAAACTGCATACTTACTATATATAAAAGTAAGCCAAATCTAAAGGTGCTGTTACTAAGTACTAAGCATACTTTTATAAAAATAAAAGACAATAAAAAACATACCCCGGAAACAATAGCATATTACAATGGGACAAAGTTTGGAGTCGACGTAGTAGACCAAATGGCTCGCAGATATACCAGCAAATCAGCATCTTTTCGATGGCCTCTCCAGGTGTTCTTCAACATTTTAGATTTAGCGGCAATAAACGCAAGGATATTATACACAGAGTGTACTGGGTTAAAATTATCCAGAAAGGAGTTTCTATTTCAGGTGGCCAAAGAACTTACAGAAGGAGAAAAGAAAATATCCAACAACATAGATTATAATCTCCCTTTACCTAGTACTTCGGGAGAACGTAGGACTTGCCAAATTGGCTTTTGTAAAAGAAACAGGAGCAATCACATCTGTAAAATATGTCAAAAGGTTGTTTGCGGAAAATGTACAAACAAAATTGAGTATTTGTGAAAAAAATGTGCGAAATAAATGTCGAATTTTGAAATAATCTGTAATAAAACTATTGAATAATAAAACCTTTACATAAATATATATCTCACATTTTCATTTTTTTCTTATAGTATATACGAGGGTATATCAAAAAGTCTTGCAATATCATATGAAAAAAACGAGTGAGTGAGACAACAATATATTTTTCAAAACCATTTTTTGTCACGATGAAACTTCTAGAAGAACATTTCGATGTAAATTTTACGGTTCGTTTGTTTTTGTCAATTTAGTAACATGTGTTTTGAATTTTTCTTAAAATGAATGAAATTGAATATCGCGCCCTTATTAAATTTTTCTATAAAGATGGACGAAATGCAATTTATATATTCAACTATATATCAAAAGTTTACGGCGAATCTGCACCATCATATGCCACAGTAACAAGGTGAGTAAAATTATTCAAAAATGGTTGGGAGTCATTAGAAGACGACAACCGCTCGGGTCGGCCAGCAGATGCTATTAGCCATGAAAACGTAATTTTGGCCGAATCTATTGTATTGGAGGGCCGGCGTATTTCTGTTCCGCGGTTAGCGTGGAGATTTTCTCTTTCATACGGTACCACATATACTATATTACATGACCACCTTCACATGTCGAAAGTAAGTGCGCGATGGGTTCCCCGTTTGTTGAATGCTGAACAAAAAAAAATGCGTGTTCAAACTTCAAAGGCGATTTTAGATATGTACAAAGCAGATCCAGAAAATTTCTTGGGTAACATAATAACAGGCGATGAAACATGGCTTCATCACTGGGATCTGGAATCCAAACAAGAATCGATGCAATGGATTAAACGTAGTGAACCACCACCAAAGAAATTCAAAACTCAACCGTCTGCTGGTAAGGTTTTGGCAACAATTTTTTGGGATGCTGAAGGAATTTTGATAATCGATTATATGCCACCGAAAACCACAATCACAGGCATATATTACGCAGAGGTTTTGCGAAAATTGAAAAAAGCGATCCGGGAAAAACGGCCAAGGAAAGTTAGGAAAAAAATCTTGCTTCTTCACGACAATACACCAGTGCGCAAGGCTAATATTGCTCAAGCTGCATTAAAGGACTGCGGCTTCGTGGAAATTCCGCATCCACCGTACAGTCTAGACTTGGCACCCAGTGACTACTTCTCTTTCCCAATTTGAAAAAAACACTAAGGGGCCGGAAATTTTCCAGTGACTATGAAGTACAGTCTGTTGTAAATGAATATTTTATGGAGCAAAAGAAATCTTTTTTTTTAGAGGGTTTAGGTAAGTTAATTGATCGATGTGACAAATGTATAAACCTTAAAGGAGATTATGTCGAAAAATAAAAATATTGCTGTCTCTCTCACTCTTTTTTTTCATATGATATTGCAAGACTTTTTGATTTGCCCTCGTAATTACATTATTTTCTAAGTGTTGTTATATGTATTCGTCTCTGCGTCAAATTGACGCGTGTTCGTAGAGATAGGTATATCAGAAACGTCAGTAAACCTAGTGTTAATACAACAAATACTTAAAATACAACAAACATCGGTTAAATCTGAGCCCAGAAATACTTCTAACCTCCATCGTATGGCAACTAGGTTACCTAATATAAGTCAGAAATGATCTAGTTGAGTCACTCCCATCAACCAATGTACTCGACAATCCTTGTGAACGGAAATGAGTTTGAGTGTGTAATGTGGTTTTTTATACTCTAATATCTATAAATTTAGGTATTTAGTTATATAGATCATATGCGTGTTTTTTGTTAAGTAAACACAACAACACGTCATTATTAAATTTATAATATTACAGAAAGAATACAGAAATATGTACTAAGATTTTCTTTAAAATAATTATGTTACTATTTTATTATTGTACAACGTACAACACATTACATTTTTTTTGCAACGGAAATATTTTAAACTCATAAAAATAATAAACAGGTTTTTAAATCAATTTTTTTTTATTTTCGGGATAGAGTGAAATTTTGAGATGTTTCATGTTGTTGTTTTTTTTCGGGCCAAAAGGTTTTTATCGTATTTAGCGTGGACTCAAACCGATGCTTGAAAGTCTTTTCTCGGGATGGTTTTTCGGGCTATTTTCACATACGTCTCTTAACGGATTAGCAACCCGGACACACTGAATGACATCATTACATTTATATAGTACCTATCATTTAAATGATACACAAAAATAATCCCTGTATACGTGAAATTAGCTGTCAGAAGTTGGGAACAGTAAATTAAAATGGCTGCAATAACTACATCACAACCCTTTTCATACTATTAAAACTAGAACGATAAAACGATTTTTTTAATTGTTTAATTTAATTTTTAAAAATTTGAATTTGAATTTGAAAATGTTGAATTTCTTACATCGTATATAATAGATACATACATACATGACATCAGGGACACTTTCCCCACAGCAAAGAATTAAATTTTTCTTATTTACGAGCTTCGATAACTTGTCTCTAAAATTCCAATATCACAGGCACGCTGGAAAACCAAAAAATACTAAAGGTTTCCAATAAAAAAAAACCTGTTGCCACAAATAGGTTAAATGTTATATAAATGACGTCTTCTGTCGTCAAAAGAACATGACGAGGTTAGTTTTAAAAATATCATGATGTTGTAGATATTTTTATAATTTGACCTCGTTTTTATCCAGCTTACGTATCTTGATCCAATTTTATTTAATGTTCTGCGGTTAAACAGATTTTTTATTTGTGCGGTATCCGTCCTTCCGTTCAACACTCATTATGCTTCGAAAACCATTTAATTTTCCAAAAATAACAAAAATCAATTTAAAAATTTATAATTTTATGTAATTTGCTCGAATAGTCATGCCACAATAACAATCAATTTTCAATAAATAAATACATAATAACATTTTTTTTATGTATGTACATGGAGTGACCACTATGTAGTACAGTAATATTTATGTCGTGCTCTTAAATCGTTATTATTTTTACTTACTTAAAATAAAATTGTGTACGTTGTTATTTCACAAAAAAAAAATAATAATTCCACTTACAATTATTTTTAAATGTTGTAATAAAAAAATATATATGTTCGTACATACATATAAATAAAATAAATTGTGTGGTAAAATTAAAAGTTTTTAATTTAGTTTTTAAATCGAAATTATGTAATAAATTTTTATTGTATATTTATAGTCGTTTTTTCTACAAAGAACAACGAAAACTATTTAAGATATCTCGATTCACAAAACTGAAGACAGAAGAAATAAAAACATTTGGATTAAAACGATACCAGTATTTAAATTAGGTATTTGTCTAAATTAATACTGCATCATTTTTTTATAATATATTTAAAATTTAAATGCCGCACTCACTCAAATAATTAATATTTATTTAAATTTTTAAAAGTCGCTGATCACATCGTAAATTATTAGGAATTAAATTAAAATATATCCGCTATCTGGATATTTAAAATTGCACGTTCAAAGCGAAACAGAAATTGTTGTACTCTCGTATTTATGCATACAATTTACTTGAAAATTGCATTCAATTATTGTTAATTATTTTTGGTTTTGTAAGTATGTGTGTGTGTGTGTGTGTGTGTATCTGTTTAATATAGATGTTCAGATTTATTATTATTGTTATTCGCTTTTTATCATTGCTGTATAACATTCTATAAGTAAATGAAATACATATAATTAAATTATAAAGTAATTTTTGTAATTAGTGTTTCGAATTATGTATGCAACGTTCCCAAATCAAATCAGTATTACAAAAAACAATGACTTTTGTTCGTCGTATAATTATGTCATCAGTTACAAATGCAAGATTTTATTCTAAAATACATGTACTTTTTTATAAATATATCACAAAAAAGTTTTGGGTGTACTACAAAATGCCGGTTTTCAAAATTCCGGTTTCAAAATCTCGGTTTTCTTGTCTTCTAGTTCTAATTGCACAAAATAGATAATAAAGTGTTTTATTGTAAGATTTGGTACTTTCAACATTTTTTAATTGTCACATTTTGTAGTTGCAAGACTAATAAAAAAAACAATATTTTGTTAATGCAACATTTTTATATGCAATAAATGTAGCGGCTGACGGTTTCGACTCTCACGGGCACTTAGCTCGCCATCCAAATTCCATCCTGATTAGCCATTTTCTAGAACTTTATCGCAAACTCATTTTAGAATTATGTCAAAAATTATTTAAGAGTCCCATTTTCCCACATGCCAAATTTTAAAAATTCAAACTGCGGGATTTCCTAAAAATCGGGTTTTTTTTATACAAAACCGGGATTTTGAAACCAGGGATTTTGAAAACCGAGACTTTGTTACACACCGAAAAATTATATGTGTACGATTGTACATGTAGTGGCCAACGCCAGATTTTGGTTTGCTACAGTTATGTAAATCTCTAACACCCACCCAATTCTATTTGTGGGCGAACTTTTTTCGCGAATTTGTTTAAACGCGAATCAAAATAAAATCATAATGTGTTTACGCGATTTGAGTTGATATTACCATTGCACCACCTTTACTACAGGCCTCTAAGCTAAAATGATGACGAAAGGCTAAGCCGACGGTACACCATTTATTGGCAACCCGAAAAATTTAAGACTACTCGCATAAATGTGTTGGCTGTTGAAAAGTTTTTCGTAAATTTTTAGTTCGTCATAAATTTCCCTATATAGTCGCATTGATTCAAACCGCTTGACGATTTCTTGAGTAGGAGCTGAGATATGCATATTATTGTCAAGAGATACTCCAAAAATGAAGAATACTCTTGAACAATAAATTTTCCCATACAAATAACCATGTTCTAAAAATGTTCCAATCATCATAAAAATTCATATGGAAAATCTTTAGGCTATGTAATTACGCTGAACTTAAAAAACACAAAAAAATTGAAAATTTCTAAAAATTGACAGTTTAAAATATCACGGCTTAAAGTATATTTAAGTTAAATGTCTTAATGATGCTCACACCTCAGAAATACTCAACCAAAAAATGTCAAAATGCAGTTTAAATATAAACTTGTTAAAATGACAGCCGAAAAATGTCGATAATGGATTTCTTTTTCATTTTGTATATTTTATTGAACTTAATCTTCCAAAGCTGCCGACATGAAAATCAACCTGAAATTTTCTTCCAGGTATAACTATCATTACGGAAAATTATTTTAATCCTTTTCCATTCTAATCTCTTTCGATCGAGTCTCCCCGGACTCATCACATTAAAATTGACCTGAAACTTTTCCAGGTGTGAGCATCATTACGACATTTTACTTGAATCTACTATTGCCATGACACTTTAAACGGTCAACTTTTAGGAATTTTCAGCATAACTCAGCATAGCCTAAAAGTTTTCCATGTGAGTTTTCATGATGATTGGAACATGGTTATTTGTAAGGGAAAATATATTGTTCAAGAGTATTCTTCGATTTTGGAGCATCTCTTGACCAGAATAGTCATATCTCAGCTCTTACTCAAGCAATCGTCAAGCAGCTTACAGTTCTAGATAGAAAAGGAACTAAGCACATATTTTTTAAATAACATATTAATGTGAATTACACTGGAATTTGCACTAATTTATTAAATATTTGCGATCGAACCTACGAGTGATAGAAAGGTTGAAGTTATAGAAATTATTGAAATTTTTTGCAACATATAGTCATAGTTTTAGATTCAGCTTATTAAACTAAACTTGAACCTGTCAATGTAAAATGTTAAAAGAAAATTTGGTTCTGAGAAATGGTATATTGCCTCATAATGAGCTAATTTTTTGCAAGCTTTCTTGTGTGTTACATTTTTTCGAATCTTGTCGCAATCGTTATGTTTTTAGTGAGATTTTACATCAAAACTGACGAAATCACGGAAATAAAATTTTTTAATAATTTTTCGCTAAGGCATGGTATTAGATGATCCTCAATCGTCTGGTCCAAGAATCGAAATAAACAAGAACATTCATTGTAGAAACAGCTGAAGGAAGACAATACGGGCAAAATACGTTCAATTTGCATAAAACGAAGGAGAACATTTGTTCAAATATAGAACCATCAGTATAAAAATTGAAGATCGGGATGTGAATTCAACAATTATTGAACTGATATTGAGAGACGAAACAAGCGGGACCGAGCCAATCGAAACAGCAACGAAAACAATCATCAATGCGTCAGTCAACAAACACGTCAGTTCAGCAGCCACAACGTACTAGATCGAAAAGATTAGTTAAACCAATTGCTCGTTATGAAGACTATTTAAATATTTTATTTTATATTCGGTTCAAAATAAATGGGGAAATGTTACATGAACGCGTTAAATGGTTATAGAGTTCGTCTTAGATAGACACTCAAACGAGCTACATGTTATACCGCGGAGCAAATTCTTGCGACGATCTTTGTACGAATTGATAGATAAACAATATCCTTCTATTTTTTAAATAATATTTTTAAAAGTCCAGAAAGCATCATGCCGAAGTATGCCCGCTTAGTAAAAAAATTGCTACAAAAAGTGATACTTAATTGCAATAGGCCACCTCCCGCAAACTACCGAGGACGTGAAATAGCTAAGAGCTATAAAGAATAAGAAATAGAACGCGAAAACAAAATCCAGGAATATCGGAAAAATTAATCGAACTTTTACAAGGAGGAACCAAAACCTCATGCTGTACAACGGGAGAACCAAAACTATACTAGCAAGTGGTCCTGATAAAACCAGTTATTTCAAAGGGCACAAACCGAAGAAACAACAGTGCCCCAAAAGATACTAAGAAGTATGGAAGCTAAACAAGGGAAATGCCTTCAAGCTCTAAGCAACAGGTTAGATAAGCAAGACTCTCTAAATAAAATGACTTCCGTTCATTATTAAAATGACGCAAACAACCACAAATAAAACTTTAAGAATAGTAATCTGGAATGCAAATGGGCTAATGCAACATATCCAGAATTAGAAATTATGCCCATGCTATCGGTGTTTATAATATTGGACGAGTGGATAATGCCGGTGGATGAAAACTAGGTATGGAACTAAAGATGGTTACAGGTGTCAAACTTAAAAGCTGTAATGGCCGGGTAATCGGTTGTAGAAACATAAAATGCGATACTGCACTTAAGAACATGAACATTATACTTATACATTTATTTTTATTTTGTTAGCCAGTCTTTACTGTTCGCCAGATTTTAAGAAAATAGAATGGTTTTATAAATAATTTTACAAATTATACGTAAAGCTACTGTCAGTTTTTAAATTTGATAATTAAATTAGGTTGTAGCAAACTTAAATGTATAAAGGTACTACCAATACTATTAAATAAAGTACTAATACGATATGTAGCTACAGTGGGTCAAAGCCAAAATGATGCAAGCCATTTTTTTTTTAAGTAAATATCTAAAAAACAACTATAAATATTTATTTTTAATTTACATTATAAGTTTCAGTATTAATTGTTAATTTCATAAAACAAAACAAATGAAAAATTTCAATTTATAACAAAATAGTAACAAAAATCATAATTTCCACGTAAAAACATGTCACAACTAAAATGATGCAGTTTTAAAAATTCTTAAAAAAATTAATTCATATGTTTGTAACTAATATTATAACATTGTATAAATAATTTATTAATAATTGCTAGGATATCCATTTTGCTTTAGAGCCGCTTTGAGTCTTTTTGGCATCGAATCTACGAGTTTTTTCGTGTACTCTGGAGTTATTTTACTCCACTCTTCTAACAATACCTTTTTTAAGTCCGCTACATTATTAATCTCATATTTTCTTCTTTAGTTTACAATTACATTAATGTCTCGTGATTGGGCAGGCGTTTTCATGACATGAGGAGTATTCCAAATGAACCAACTTTGAACAATTCGAGATTAATGTGTTTCGGATCATTGTCCTGGTAGAACGGAAAATGATCCTTAATATTAAACTTATCAGCACTTTTCTCCGTATTTCTTTTTAGTATGTATAAATATACATTTTTGTTCAAATTTTCTTCGATAAAATGTAAATTTCCAACTCCGGAAGACATAATATAAGCCCGTAACAAATCATGACCTCTACCATGTTTAACAGTGCTTCGTAAAATTTTAGCTCTGGCTCCGTATTAGTCTTTCTCCATACCTAGTTTCTTCCGTCTGATCCAAAAAGGCTAAATTTGGTTTCATCAACAAATAAAACCGTATTCCAGAATGCTTCATCTTTGTTTTTATGGTCTTGGGCAAACTTAATTCTAGCCTTACGATTAACTTCACTGATGTATAGTATGTCTTTTACCGCATTGTTCTACCATGACAATTTGGTTCTCTTGATATTCTGCGTATTGTTTCTGGATGACATTTTTTATGTAAAAATTTTCAGCCTCCTCGGCCCACTTTGGAGCACTTAATTTCGGGTTTTCTTTCATTTTTTGGACAATCCATCGACAATCTTTTCCGGAAAATATTTTATTGTGCGCTTTTCTATGATTATTTTCAACACGGTGTTGATATATGCAGCGTTCGATAACATGCTGAACAGTAGAAGAACTTATTTTCACCATTTCTGCAATTTTATGTGAGTTTTGCCATCTTTTTAAATGTTTAATAACTAATTCACGCGATTCAATTCTTGTGAGGCGACCCATTTTTTCAACTATTACAAAATTTCACTTATTTGCCTATATTGACGCACTATAATCGCACAAAAGGTTGCTTAAAACTGATACTCAAAATTGTTTTCATTGAAAATTTTGTTTTGTGTAAGAAAAGTACCGCTATTTTCAAAACAAAGGGAATGCATCATTTTAGCTATGACATGTTTTTACGCGGAAATTTTGTTTTTTGTTACTATTTTGTTATAAATTGAAATTTTTTATTTATTTTGTTTTATGAAATTAACAATTAATACTGAAGCTTATAATAAATGTAAATTAAAAATAGTTATTTATAAGTAGTTGTTTTTTGGATATTTACTTAAAAAAAAAATACTTGCATCATTTTGGCTGTGACCCACTGTAATTACAACATTAAACGCACTCATCGTAGTACTACTCTAGTACAACATTAAATAATGGAAATTATGAAATTCAATTTCAAGTTTTGTGTTTACAAAGTGATCCCACAGTTATGCAAAAGATAAGTATATAAATTAATATTAAGGATATAAAATTATTAATTAAATTCTAAATTTCAGTTAGTTACTAATAGGATTACCTTTACAATGATTGGTAAGTATAACTAAGATACTTTAGTGTATTAAATAAATTTTGTTTACTTTCAGGTAACACTAAATTTTAGCAATTTTCGTGGTCAATGAATTTATAAATAAATTGTGAACTAAATACAATACTAGTGTTGTTATTTTTCCAAACAATCTGAAACCCATTTTACTTCAACTTCATATCTTAAAATATATAGATACGGCTGATACCACACTATTCATCCAGCAGGAAGGGCAAGAATAGGATCGTCGCTGTGTATAAAAGAAAACATTAAACAGTTTATAGATCTTAAAATTGAAGAGAAATTTATGGAAGTAGACACCTTAAAAGTAGTTATAAATAACAACAAAAAATATAGCGTATCGTTAATATGTATATATAGAAGTTAGAGTAGTTAGAGATATGGTTGCAACAAAACGAAAAACAAGAAAGGTTTTGCAAAGAAGTCGAGCGCCAGAATATTAAACAGCTCTAAATTGTCAAAAAAACGACAATTGCTTATTAAAAAAATCAAAAACGAATGCATTTATAAGTACCTAAGTGGCCTTACCGATTAGAAAAATACCGAATATTCCCTTTGGTAAGTAAAAAAAAGTTTAAAATTCCCTAAACTGCAAATTAAAAATGAAACCACCAATTAAAAATGAAAATCGAACATGAGCTGTAAGTGCAAAGCAAAAAGCTTTGTTGTTTGCAATCCACCTCGAGCACACGTTCCAGTCTCTACACAAATAGCACTACAATATATCTCCTGCCACATTACACGAATAGAAAACAAATCTTAACCTAAATGCAAAGAAATCTCTAGGGTATAACATAATTACAGGACAAATAGTAAAAATCTCAGTATTCAGACTTAAACACGTTCCAATTCAACGGAAAATCGCAGAAATAATCATGATACCTAAACCCAACAAACCACTAAATGATAAAAATTCATATAAGCCAATTTCCATGCTTGCAATAATTTAAAAAAAAATCGAGAGACTACTCCTAAAGAGGCTCAAACCAATAATAGAAAAAAGAAATCTTATTCTCCACATCAATTTGGCTTCAGAGAAAACCATTCAACAATAGAACAAGTACACCAAATTATGTTTGTATAATTGAAGATGTACTTAAAAGTAAGAAAATATGTTCAAGCGTCTTTTTGGATGTAGCACAGGTCTTTGACAGAGTATGGCATAAAGGCTTGGCATATAAATTACAAAGAAAATTTCCAAAGCAGTTTTATGAAATACTAAAGTCTTACAGAGACTAACATAGCAACGTTTCCTGATGATATGGCCATCTTAGCAGTCGTTGATAGCATAGAAGAATCCACAAGAAATTGCAAAGAGCTACTAATATTGTCAGTACATGGACGAAGAGATGGCGAATAAAACATAATGAAACAAAATATTTTCACTTAAACTTCACTAACAGAAAGCCCAACCGAATACCAGTACAACTGAACTCTCAGCAAATTCCCTACGCAAACACTGCAAAATATCTAGGAATACCTCTAGATTCGAAATTAAAATGGAAAGAGCATGTTAAAAAGAAAAAGAAGAATTAAACATTAGATTGGAAGATGGATTGGCTTTTGGGAAGAAATTTTGAGCTAACATTGCACAATAAATTGTTACTATACCGGCAAATTCTAAAACATGTCTGGACTTACGGTATTTAGCTCTGGGGCTGTACAAAGAAAACTAATCTCAACATCATCCAGTTATTCCAAAGCAAAGTCCCTCCACACTTAAAAATTTTGCTGCGATTTATGATGCAACTCTTGCATCGAGGCTTATACGATGCAATCATGCATCAAATTCTGATGCAAAGCATGCATTGAAAATATTTACGATGCAGTTGCGTTTAAAACTAATGCAGGAGTGTGTCGAAAGAACATTTCTATATAATCTGGGGTTAATTATTTTTTAGAGATTTTATAATAATTTGCTAAGGCATTGTGTATACTCTTAATATAAGATTAAAATATTTTTCATATATTTGCAGTTTTGTCTGGTCCGACCTGACGTGATAATGACAACTGTCATTAGAAACAAAATTCAACGAGTTTTATTTATAACAAAATTCATGAATTTCTTTTAGTCAATTTACATAAAAAAAAATGATGCAAGCATCTTTCAATTCCGCGGTTCCACACTTTAATTCTTTCAGCGTGATTGTTTCCTCGTTTCTTTCCCCTTCACCTACAAACTAATTTTTTGGCAAGGAAATTTTTGATTCTTTTTTCGTCAATATTTTTTTTTGATTCACTGATTTCTTCGCACTACTACGAAGATAAAATATTTCACGGCCATTTTATTTGCAGGTAACCCACCAAGAACATGGTATTCGAAGAACACGGTTTCGAAGAACACGGATACCCATTTGCTCAAATTACACGGTTTCAAACAACAGGATTTTCGTTTTCTGTTTTATTTTGTTTTTTGTATATCATAACAAAAAATAATAAATAAAACGAAACGCGTTTTTTATTATATTTTTTATAGTCTCGAACAACACGGCTTTAAAGAACACGGAACGAATTAATCGTGTTCTTGGAGGGTTTACTGAAAACGAATGCGTAAAAAAAAATTAAACACATACATAAAAAAAGAAAGACTATAGTAAAGAAAAAGGGTGTACCAAAAAATTCGTTCGGTTTGTTTTGTTTGCTAATAATAAAAAAATAGAAATAAAACTGATTAATTTAAAATATAATTTATATTTAATTTAATATCTAATTTAAAATAAAATATATTAATTAAATATTACAGTTTTAAATTAATTATTTTTATTTTTAATAAGTATGAATAAGCAAACAAAACAATCCGAACGAATTTTTTGGTACCCCCTTTTTCTCTACTACAGCCAAAAGAACTGCGTAAAGAAATCAAATGTGGACGTCGGTTGATTTTTTGAAATCATTGAATCACGACGAAAGAATTAAAGTGTGGCAAGGCCCATTTAGACGCATGTTGAGTTGTTAATAAATTAAACACTAATAGTTTCGGGTTTTAATGCAACTTCCTTCAAATTGAATATTTGTAAAAATGCGAACAATTATTAAATTTGATACGACATGCATCATTGTTAAATTAGGTGTATCTTATGTTGAATTTTAATGTAGACAACATCAAAAATACAATAGAGGAAGTAGCTCTTAATTCCGATACAGGTTGCTTCGTCCACAAATTAAATATATGTAGCATCGGCTTTTGATGCATCTTAAATTTTTTTATGTTTGATGCAAAGTTTGTATCATAAAACGATACAAAGTTAATACGCAGTCATATGCTATACTATTTGCATCGCATATGATTAATTTTTTAAGTGTGTATACGTGGAATAGTTAATACACCGGGGTATACATAAAAAATGACAACCTCTATAGAGATTTGAATATGGATTATGTCAGTGAAGTTTTTTGCATATTACTCTACGCCAAAATGCTAAGATATACAGTAAGACGGCTGCGAAGGAAAAACCACTAGTTCCTAAACATTATAGAAACTCTAAAAGGGACTAGCCAAAAGGCTACCCCTCCAAATAAGAATATAAATTATGAAAGATAAATTATTAGATGGTTTGTAGATCAATTGTAATAACTGAAAATAATTAAAAACAAAAAATAAATAATTGATCTTAAAGCAAATTATAAATAATTATTTTTTATAAAATTTTGTTAATTTATTTAATTAATTTATTTGATTAAGTCTTTGGCGTTTAGATCAGGAAGTTCGGGTTTGAATTCCGACAGGAGCAGGATTTTTCATCATGATTCCCTGACGAAGAGCAAAACTCATTAGCCGACCCATCTTCCATGCCTGTACTATATAGGTTGGCTTGGAGCTATGCAATATGCAGATGGTTCTACGAAAATCCAACCTATTGCCATACGTTTTCGATTTGGCTGGCACATGTAAGGTAAGACGTGAAAAGTGAACCGCGAGAGAGTTTGGAGTTCCTTTGGCCCCAGAATAAATTGAAAATATTGTATAACACGTAAACTGTACCTAATATTTAATTCTAAATTGCTTTATAAATTATTGTTGATCAACCTTCGATAATAAAAATTTCGACAATTGATAGACCACAAATTTAATTTGCAAGTTTGAATAAAATTTTAAACGTACAATTTGAAATTAAATAAATTTAGCCAGTAATTTAGTCGAGTAAATTGGTATCAGGCATCTTAATTTCAGACTAAATACTAAAGTTTTTCTTAAAATAGTAAAATAAATTGATCCGTATGTCTGTTGCTGATAACTACTGACATTTAGCCAAACCATTCAAAAATATGAATGGAGTACAAAAACCTACCCCAAAACGATCAATATATGCATTTTTATGGTTTTGTACATGTTAATTTACGAAACATTTAAAAATGTACAATCAGTTTTCTTGGCCACTCCGAACGATATACGACATTAAATAAATTTTTGAAATCTGAACTTTGTTATTCGCAATACAAAAATTTGTTACGTAATATTATGACTTAAGCTTGACCTTGCTTCTAGCTAAAGAAACAGCAGTATAAAATGTCCAACAAGTTAGAACGTATCTTTGTCGCTTAGTAAAAGCAATTGCCCATTGATGTTCTGGTCAACATCGATCTCCCCCACCTCGAATATACGCTAATCGCGAAAGCACTTCAATACTACGGCGGCTAAAGGCAACCAAAGAATTTTAATATTTCCAGTATCTGACATTCATGAAGCTCAAATGCTAAACCTTGTACAGCATTTTCGTATTGAGCTCCATATCTCAGATATCACATTATGCTTTCTCTGTTCTCTCTATAGCAAGGAAAAAAGGTCAAGTGCTGTGTTTATGTGTATGCTGCGCATTCAGACAATCTCAAACCGTAGTCGTCGGCTCGGCTCCAAAATAAAAAAAGAAAAAAAAATTGTTTCGGAAACAAATCATTCCAAAAATAAAACGGAAAACTTATACGAATTTTGGTAACATCAGTTTTTATAAAAAATCTTCACTTCCAATCAAATTGCAGAAAAATGTACTGGACCAATTGAGGTGCTAAGTCAATTTAGAATCCGCCTCGTAAATCCCATAGAGTACAAAACACTAGCAAAAAACAAGAAACTTCCTATACGAAAAAGCTTCACAACAAAAACCAACACATCCGCTTAACCAACAGAAAATTAACAGGAACCATTTGTCTTCTAAATCCAATCCAAACCGTTCCCGTGCTCACCAGGTTTATTACAAATCCTGCAACCCCCAAAACATATGCAAACAAAAACAAGCTCCCACAAAAAACGGTGTGTATCAAAATTAGTCATTTGCAGCAAATGATCAGGACCAGCCTTGCTACAACTTCTACCAAGAGATAACCCATTTCTAGCTGGCACCGTCGCAAATGCTATACCAAAATACGGTAAAAACTGAAAAGCTTCAAAGGAAGTTGCCACCTCCCCCAACCTAAAAATAACTTCCAAATATGAAGTTTTATGCTAGCGGCTGAACTATAGCGGAAGAACCATTCAAGACAAAAATCATCGCGTCCGCCTAAATTTTGAAAAAAGGATCTTGACCATCCCTATTACACATTCAATCCAAATTCTATCCGCTCTAAAACTATTCCCACGCAGAGCAGATTCTACCTTCTAAAATAATTGAAAAAATATCAAAAAAGAGAAAGCGTAAGCATACAGACAGATAAAATCAACTGCCACATCCGGTAGGTCGATCTCCGCCAAAATTCTACTTGGACCCCCCATGAAAAATGCTCAGGTATGAAGCTTCATCAAATTTAATCGTCCCACTTGGGCTGCTGAGAGAACACAGGTGGACATTGATACATAAACAGACACAATTTTTTGGGGATTATTTTGAAAATAAATTTTTAATTTGAGAGTACCCCAATTTAGTAATTTTAGTCTGGTCATCTACGTACTAGTATCCTAATTTGTTAAAGTTCGCAAAGAATTTTATACAAACTCCAGTATCATCCAGTTTGATTAAGCGAATGTTTTCATCTTGGTCTTTTATTCACTCTTCAAATCGAAATCGGTTAGGATTTGAAAAATCAGCAAAAACTTATGGAAAATTATTATAGCCCTAAAATATCCAACACACTCTGCTCAGATTTAATTTAATTTTTAACAAAATAACAAAATTAACAAAAACAAACAGTCGGTAAAAGAAATGTTAACAATCGAAAACCTGACAACAGACGAGATTACTTGAATTAAAAACTGTTATCAAACTTAATTTGAATAAAAATTAATATAATTTAATATAGATCATAAATTCTAGTTTGCAATATTAAAGATTACAGTGATGAAATCCAGTTGCATAGATAGACCTCGGTAAAATGATGACATAAAAAGTGATCCTTGAAATGAATTTGGTCGCGTCAAAAAACTACAAAATTTTCAAATTTTTTAACGGGATACACAGCGCTGAAATTTCACATGGTGATTTTTTAAAATAAATCATCTTCTCCGCTATGTCAACAAACAGAATTATTACATTATATGGAGCTAAAAATTCTAGAGTAATCTTTCAACACTTTCTTCACTCCATACACCTCTTATGCCATTAATTAAGTCACTACCCGGTAGTATCCCTGTGATCTGGCCAATAATTAATACACTTAATCCAAAAATCCGCTTAATACATACGATATGATTTTTAAATTGTATTTATTTATTTACATCAAATTAAGTTTTGATAACCGTTTTTAATTAACTGCCTTATGCTGGAAACACATGAGCAGAATTTCTGCCGACAGCGCTGCCGGCAGAATTACAAAATTTACACATGAGCGTCTTTTTTGACTAGCAGAATTTTTTTTATTGTTTTTTTGTTTTACTTTATCTATAAATTTTCCTCCATTTTGATTGATAACTCAATGGTAATGCGTCAATATAAAATAAATAATAAAGTAAAAATCGCATGAACATAGTTGCGATTGTGAGATTTGTTTTCTTCTACGTAGCACAGCCTAGTGCGAGGCAGAAAAATTAGAAAAAGAGACATGAATACATGTATTTCACACCATATAAACGTGTTTATTCAAATTTTTCTGCTTTCAGAATTCTGTTCATGTGTTTCCAGCATTACTTCGCTAGCAGAATTGTTTGACGTTTCAAGAACTGTAGAATTTTATTATTTGTATGAAAAAATAGCCAGTTATCATGCCAATACCTAAGTGACTTGAGACGAAAGAAACAATTAAAAAACTATCATTTTGTGTCGAGTGATATTTTGTGGTGACTATAGACAAGGTTTTTCAGAAATAAAAGAGCTACGAAATTGAACAAGTTGTTTCTTTCAACTCTTTTTTCCACAATGTTTGGAATGTTTCTTTTTATTTTAGAATGTTTACAATGGTTATACATAAAATACAATTGTTTACTTAGTAAACAAAAAGGGAAACAACAAACAACTACTTGTAAACAATCGGCATAACGCTAGGTTAAACCCGGCAAAATTTGCTTTCAAAACATATTGATCCGAAATAATATTTTTACCCAAAATGAGATATCTTGAAGAACTGCGCAGAATATTGCAAAATTACACCACACAGCTCGATTTATTGTATATTCATTATAAATGTAAATAAGCTTGAAATAAAATTCGAGCAAACATAATTTGATCACCTTTTTTCGTCCAGTTTCAAAAAGTTATTGAAAGCAATAAATTGTCTTTATATCAATTAAATTTTAATCTCTTAAAGACAAATAAAAAAAAATTGTCAAATAACAAAATATACCGTCGTCGACTGGTTATCTGTTGTCCAACAGTATAAAAAAAGGAATTTCTTAAATCACTTCAAAACGTATATGGATGTATAACAAAAGAAACCTAAAATTTTTGTGTAGGTGTCATCTTTATTTCTTATCAATATTGTATTTCTTTTCCAGAACACGACACTCACTATATACAACACAGCAAATCGAAAAACCTTTTTAGTTAAAAGCTATGTTTTTTATGTAGTAGGTAAAGTAATAAATTAAAAAAAACAAAAAAAAATTACCTAATTGCCGTTTCCGAATCATAACAACTTCCTCCGTCTTCTTCTAAATCAATTTCCGAATTATTACTACTTTCACACGACATCCGTGAATCACTGTCAACATCAACATGAATTTCGGGATCATTATCATGATCATCATCTTCATGTGATGACATTTTATTTTTTTTAAATTTAAATTTCTTGTAATTTTTACGATAAAGCACACAATTTAACACCAAACACTAATCCCAAAATAATTGCTATACGATATAAAATAATTCTCACTATAAAAAATCACTGTATGCATATAATAATTATATATAGTAAATCACTTCCACTCATATACAATCACACAATATTAATTAATTACACAATTAATTAAATCACAAATTAATAAAAAAAAAAATTGTATTTAGTAAATTAGTTCGCGAGACGCGCGATTTACAAAAAAAACAAATTCACGACCAATTCGTTCTTAATAGTTCGATCACTTAAAATTGACTGTCAAGCCGAATGAAAGAACACAAAACACAAGAATAAAACAAAACTACTTAATAAAAAGAACTAAAATATGAAAACCCACTTTATAACGAATTCCTTGTGTGTTCGTGTGTGCTTTTATTATGTAGGTAGGTATCTGCCCGCTATATAAATTGTTTACAACAGATTCCAGTCACAGACGTTTTGCTTGACTTCATTTCAGTAACTAAACAAAATAAACAAACAAAACATTTTAGATGCCACCACCCAGTGGCCAGTATATAGCAAAACAACAAAACATAAGAACGTTTTTGTTAAACTGTATAATATATAGGTGTGTGACTCCGCCTTTATTATTACTGTATATTTTACTATATAAAGCTTTGTATTTACTTTACACAAAATAAAAAGGTTGGCCTAAATATTATATAGCCGCCACTGATTGGTTGAAATTTTTATCGTATATTAATTTGGAATGTACGTAGCGTGCGCGTTGAAATGGCTTTATAATGTACGCGCGGGTATGATGGAAAATTGGATGGAAAACTTTTGAGGTTATTGTATACATACCAATAATAATACTAAGAAGATGTATTTTGACTGTATTCAATTATTTTTATTTTGATTTGATAAAATAATTTAGTTAGAAGAATTAAACAAAACAAAAAAAAAATGATATTACATTTAGTACATGGTTGTTGTTGTTGTCAGTTATATAGCTTTTCATTTTTCTTGTTGTGTGTGCCGCGCTCTATGTACAGTGCTTTATTATTAAGCGAAAATCTTTTTCTCATCTCACTCATACATAACATGTACATAATGTTATTATGCTTGTAACAACTTTAAAATTGATATTATATACATTGGGAATTTCAAGATTTTTACTTCCATTTCCATTTTCTTATATCTATTATCGTGGCAACCGATTTGCAGAGTAAATAAAATTACATTCTATTTCACTTTTGTTATAGACAAAAACAAGTACAATATGATATTATAATATATTGGAATGGTTGTAATTTTATTATGTTTATATATTTAAAATTAAATAAATGTTTTATTTTTAAAAATAATGGAAAACATTTTTGTTCTGGGGAAAATTCGGGTAAAGCGTTTCTTTCGTTTATATAATTTTATATTATTTTTAATTTGATGAGATAAAATTAATTAGGTAGAAAATAATTATATTTTGTTTTAATCGTGATTTTTTTTTTTTGTTTTTATGTGGATGAATTTTTATTTAAACTCTTTCGTGCAGACTTATTTATGGCAATATTGATTTTAAATTATTTATATATTTGTTGGAACGATTATTTTTGACTGTGCGGTTTTCCCAGTATTTGATTATTGATGTCTAATTGATTTAATAGAAAGATATGGATGTTATACAAATGCTACACAGACAAACTGAATATGTTTTGAATGAGTTCTGTGTAGCCAAGAAATTCCAATACGCTATAATTTAATTACCTTATTAATTTAATTTAATTAATTTAGATTTAATTAAAAAATAATAAATATTTGCCTTTCCAAAACAAATTGGTAAGCGATCATGTTCTTTCGCATCGCAAACCATTAAATTTTTATGATCACAACAGTGGACTGAAATGCGCCAAAATATATTATAATAGATTTTGTATTCAGCATTGTTTGTTTTGATTATTTTAAATTCGCGAAAATTATTTATATTTGGCCGGTTTGAAAAATTTTTGCGGAAATATTTTCGAACTTCCAAGGACATCGTACTATATGGTTCCTTTGTTCAAAGTGTTTGTGTTATTAAGAATTTAAAATTAATATTTAAAGCCAATAAAATGAATAATTGGTAACGATAATAAAATTATGTTCATATAAATCATGAGATGAAGTGTTTAAAAGGGAAGGAAATGTGAAGGGTCTCAACTGAGAATGGCTAAGATACTTCTTATATATACATTTTTGTTTGTTGTTTCATATTATCTTTGCTTCTGAATTCATAAAAGCAGTTTCTCGAAGCAGTTTCTTCAAGATTCGTCAAACTTCTCTAAACCCACTCCCATATGCAGGCTTAAGCTGGCGGACCAATGGCTGCTCGGAGAACAAAATTTGACGGATTTCTGTTAACGGAATTTTACTTGGTAATTAACCTGAAATGTTCCGTTACACATAGATGTATGTGAAGATAGCCTAATTTTGTGTGTCAACGCCGAAAATATTTACTGATATGGCGCAGCTAAAAATGTGATGATGAATGATACTATGGCGACGATACTATGACGACAGAAAAATTTTCGGGGTTAGTCAAATAAATGGCTTTAATTATTTACCCTATTTTAACTATCGGCTTATGGTGGTAGACGTTGTTAAGAATAACAACCTAAAATAAGCAACATAAATGAATTAATGAATATTGATAGAATTTGAATTATATAGAATCATAAAATTATCTTAATTTTCCCAAATTTGTGCGAACATCCGCCATCGGTTATAATTAATAATTGTAAATAATTTATATCGATGCTCATACACTCTTATATTTAAACTTATTTTTTATATACATCTTTTTTCAATGTCAAGGTAAATTTAACATCACGAATAACGCCAAATATTTATTTTATATTTTGTAAACACAAAACAGCTGACGACCCGTTTAGTACTTCGAAATAAAATCAAAACAATTATGCCGAGTACAGGATAATAAAATGTAATAGATTCGTATTCAGCATAATAGCATAATGAATTGATTTTATACCATTTTTTGATTTGAGCGGGATTTAATGCGCGTAATAAATAAGAGTGGGAGTTTTCGAAGATAATCGAGTCATGGAGAAGTTAAATTTTAGAGGGGAAATATAAATAGCTTGATATTTTCGAAAGCTCAACTCCGTCTATTCTTTTGGCGACTGCATACGAGAAAACATCAGAGTTTTTCAAAGCGGATAAATATTAAATATACAATAAATATTCATCTCTTGCGATTATTGGCGGATTTTTCCGGTAAATAAAGGTACATTAAAGATCTTATTATATATTTGTGAAAAAGGATAATAAAATATTGTAATATATATTGTGAAACGAAAATACATATTTTTTTTTGGCGATTTTATTTTCTGCGAGTTTCCCATTATCCCATTTATAATACTTTTGTGCAACTTAACATATTTTCTACAAAAGTGATCTAAATATATTGTATGGAAATTATCAGACGTATAAGTAATTTTTGTGTTTTTTCCATAATATTTCTATACCGGGTGAAGATGTGAAAATGTCCCTTAAACTCAGAAAATGTTCTTTGGCCGGACTATCTGCTTTTTTCTATATTGATTGAGGAAAATTTAAAGTAATTTCTGTTTTTCAGAATTTTTCTATATCCAATAAGTACTGCGGATTTAATGTGAATTATCATTGAATTTATGTGATGCTTTATTAATTTTGTTAAAATGATCTGTACCATTAGAATAATAAACCACATTGTTGAATATTAATGTGACGAGTTATTTGGTTAAAAACGTGCTAGCTACTATTAATACAATAGTGACAATTTACTTTAAAAATAAATATATGAAGATTATTAGAATCAAATGTTTAATCACATTGACCAATAATTAAAGTAAAAAATGGTAGAACAAATGTTAAATCTTATTAAATGTACATGATTTTTTTCTGAGTGAGGTTGGAGTTGAGATATAGTTCCAAAAACTCAGTATGTCTAGTGGAGCAAGTTTTAAAATAAAATTTGAGATTTTTCTGGAATTCTTTAATAAAATGAAATTGAGATAGAGTCCGTCAAACTCAGTAATTATTCGTTGGTCGGGCTATCGACATATCTGTGATAACAGACGAAAATTTATAGTAATTTTGGTGATGTTTAGAATTTTTCTAATGGGCGAAGTTGAAGTATAATGCGACAAACTCAATAAATATTCGTTGGCTGAGTTATCAGTCTCTGTCTAGTGATGGAAGAAGATTTAAAATAATTTCTTTGTTTTTTTTTACGATTTTTCTATGGAGTGGTGTTGAGATGTAGTCCCTCAAACTCAGTAAATATTCGATGGCGTAACTATCGGCTTACGTTTAGTGATGGCGGAATTCAAAGGAATTTCTGTATTGTTTTTTAGTTTTTTTTTAAGGAGTGAAGTTGAAATATAACCCGAGAAACGTAGTAACTATTCGTTGAGCGGACTATCGATTTATGTTTGACGATGGAGAAAGATTTAAAGTAATTTTTGTTATTTTGAAAAATTTTCTATATAGCGGAGTTAGAAGATTATATCTTTCAAACTCGGTAACTATTATTTGGCCAAAGAAATGGCACACCTAATATCAACATTACGAGATTTTAAATTACGTGATTTTGAAATACGGATTTTTAAAACACGTGAGTTTCATCAAATACAAGATTCTGAAACTCGCCATTGTGAAATACGGGATTTAGAAATACGGGATTCTGAAAACGGGATTTTGAATTACAGGATTTTGTAAACGGGATTTTAAAATACGGGATTTCAAGCCCAACCTAAATAAAATTTTTACCCTCGCGGACGCGATATCTGAGCTTAATGATGTAATTTACTGTGAGTATATAGAACAACAAGTTTAGACCATACTCTTTTAATTTATCACATACGTGAAAGCTGGCATTCAAGCCGAACAAAAATAAAAAATACGGCCGCTCTAAATCGTTACAGTTACAATTGAGACATCTAGTTAAGAACTACGTCTAAAAACCATAAGAGACTCAAAAGGGTTATAAAACTATTTTGATTTCATAGCAAAGTGCTCAAAATTCTGACCCAATTGAATAGTATGTTTTAAACGAATTGCTCTGATTTCCTACCAGAATTATTGTTAAAATTTTATTTATAGTATTTATTAATCAGGCTTATGTATCATTTATTAAGTTTAAACTAATTTCAATTAATTTGGATTTCAACCTGGTGCCCCTATTATTTCTGCTGAATATAGCCTATCCAATTCAAAATTTGAAAAATATTGGTTTTCCGAAACATTTCATTCATGAACATTTAGGTTAAAAATAAAACTGTATTCGGAAATCTTATATAGATAACAGATTATAGATAATTAATTAAACAATGAAGTGAACATTTGAAGAATAGTGATTTGCAATTTTTAAAATATTAATTCGATTTACAGCTAGTCCGTATGCACTAAGGGGGGAGGGGGTAAACAAGTAACAAAATTATGTTGATAATGTAAAAAAAATGTTCTTGAGCTTCGATTTGGTATCATGTGGTAACTCATCTTTCCCATTTGTTTAATTTACCTGGCTAGGTGGTCACTCGAAAGTAAAATTCTCACATAAATTCCAAATTTCCACACTTCATATACAAGAAAGTAAACATAACGAGAATAAACCGAAAATTAAAGGTCGGTAATACATGAAACAGAAAAATAAACATCCAAACATTAAAAATCGGAAGGTCGGATATAACAAAAATTTATACAAATATTTGATGCTATTAAAACTCGATTAGTGAGTCAATTTTAGATAATAGTTCATATTTACTATATGTGTTTTGATTTTACCATACTTAGCTTAGCGTATATAAATGTGTGTATCACGCTTTAAATAAACTTTTCTTCACATATGAATACCCGTAATAGAAGTACAGGGTTATCCAATTCGAGGTTGATAAAGTAGAAATCTGTATACCGACATCTGTCAAAGATAAACGTCAAGTACGCTGTCATTTATTTAGTTGACATTCTGCCATTTAAGAATATGGAGCATTTAACAATCGACCAACGCGTTAAAATTATTAAATCTTATTATAAAAATAGTGATTCTGTCGTATCCACAATTCGCGCTTTACGAGCAGATTATGGTCGTCATAATCGTCCTACAAAGCAAACCATATTGAATACAGTGAATAAATTTGAACAAACTGGATCTGTTACTGATATTGTAAGGTCTGTGCATCATCAAAACATTCGCAATGCTGAAAATATCGCTTCTGTAGCTGAAAGTGTGGAAAAAGATCCAAATTTGTCAATTCCTTGTCGAGCTCAACATTTAGGCCTATCTTATGGCTCATTATGGCGCATTTTGCATCTGGATTTGCATCTTTATCCGTATAAAGTCCATTTGACACAAGAGCTAAAGCCTGCTGACCATGGACAACGAAGAACATACGCAAATTGGGTGTTGGAAAAACAGGCCGTCGATGCTGATTTTTCGAACAAAATTTTCTTCAGTGATGAAGCTCATTTTTCGCTTGGTGGATACGTTAATAAGCAAAACTGTAGAATTTGGGGCTCAGAAAATCCACAATTGATTGTAGAGAAGCCATTACACCCGGAAAAAGTCACTGTTTGGTGCGCATTGTGGTCTGGTGGTGTGATTGGGCCGTATTTTTTTTAGAACAACCATGGACGAACCGTTACCGTCAATTCTGAGCGCTATGGCCGCATGTTAACCGATTATTTTTTTACGAAAATCGAAGATTATGATCTTGACGATATGTGGTTCCAGCAGGATGGAGCAACCAGTCACGTAACACGAGCAAATCGAGATCTTTTGCAAGAGAAATTTCCTGGACGTTTGATTTCGCGATTGGCTGATGTCAATTGGCCTCCAAGATCCTGTGATTTAACGCCTTTGGATTTCTTTTTGTGGGGCTACGCGAAAGATCGTGTTTACGCAAACAATCCTTAAACTCTTGACGAATTGAAAACTAATATTCGTAAGGTAATGGCCGAGATACCGCCCGAAATGTGCCGAAAAGTCATTGAAAATTACCTCAAAAGAATCAAGGCCTGTAAGAAGTCCCGTGGAGGACATTTGAATGATATCTTGTTTAACTAAAAATGGCAAGGATCAATCTGTAAAATGAAATAAAAATTACAATACATTCCGAATATTTTGTGTGTTTTTTTTAAGTTTACTTTATCAACCTCGAATTGGATAACCCTGTATATCTGTTGATGAATTGATGATGTGATGATGATGTTGCTTCTATTTAAATTATATTCAAATTAAGATTGAAATCGTTTTTTATAATAATAAATTAAAAGTTTTAAGTTACGTAAAAATATTGTACGTAATTATATTATTTTAATGAATAAGTACCTAGAGTGATAGTCTTTTACTTGTCACCTAATTTAATATGATATACTTAATACAAAGACTATCATTACGATATGCATCGGGGACAGAAGTTCACTAACCTTTCTTTTACTGTTTGTTAGTGTCTCTTCATCTTATGTGTTATGTTACCCTATATAGCTCAGTGGTTCTATACATTAGTATAAGTACTGATCCATTAGGAGGTTATAAATATACGAGTACTATCAGTGAATTATTTTTCTTGAGTTCTTTAGAAAATCATAGTGGCCACCAAAAAACGTTATCATTCTCCAAGTGTTGCAATAGTCCCGTTTATGAAAAAATCTCTTCAAACAAAGTAAATTGAAAATTGAGTATCTCGATCGCGTGTTAGTTCCAATAACATATCCAATCATGTAATGTTGGATGCGACCATATGCAATCATAAACGCGTTGATGATACCGTGTGCCGTTTGAATCTGTTTAAGCGCATTAAAAAGGTTTTTTTTATGCAATACGTGACAATGGATGAAACATGGATCCACCACTATACACCAAAGGGCGGGTGAATGCTGGTAAACCTCGTCTGAAGCGACTAAAGTACGAGGGCTGCCTTTTATATTTCGGGATTAGAGAACAAAAACAAATACTAATCATCGAAAATCGCTTTATTGTTTTTCAAAATATTCCCCATGAAGATCTATATACTTTTGCATGCGTTTGAACCAATTGTCGAAGCACTTTTTCCACTCTGATTGAGGTATCTCCAAAACATGCATTCTGAACGCAGCAACCGCTTCTTCAGGTGTCGAAAAACGTTGACCTCTCAGTTTGTTTTTTACGTACGGAAATAAAAATAAGTCATTTGGTGACAAGTCAGGACTATACGGCGGATGACTCATCAAATCGATGTTTTGAGTGCTCAAAAATGCAGTTGTTTGAGCCGATGTGTGAGAGCTCGCATTGTCGTGGTGAAGAGTGATCCGTCTTCGGCAGTTGGTTTTCCTGATTTCTTGGAAGACAACTGGCAAACAAATGGGTGTGTACCACTCAGAATTGACTGTTCTGCGTTCTTCTAGTGGTACAGTTGCGACATGTCCATTTTTTCCGAAAAAACAGGCGATGACTTGCTTGCAAGTGCTTCATGCGCGAACAACTTTTGTTGGATTCGGCTCATCTTGAAACACCCATACAGTCGACTGCTGTTTTCTTTCGGGTTCATACGCGTAAATCCACGATTCATCACCTTTCACTATGTCATAGACGTGTTTTGAAGCACCGCGATCGTATTTTTTGAGCTTTTCTTTCGACCAATCGACACGAGCCTATTTTGAGCGATTGACAAATTGTGTGGGATCCAATGCGAACAAATTTTTTTGACATTCAAATGTTTATGCAATATTGAATGTATGCTGGTCCCACTAATGCCTAAGGTTGTCTCAATCTCACGATAGGTCACATGACGATCTTGCAATATCAGTTCGCGCACAGCATCAATGGTTTCCGGAACAACAACTGACTATGGACGACCTTCACGAAATTCGTCTTGGAGTGAACTACGACCTCGATTGAATTCACCATACCATCGATAAACACTGGTCCTTGATGGAGCTTCATCGCCAAAAATTGAATTAAGTTCATCCATGCACTCTTGCTGCCTTAATCCTCGTCAAAAGTTGTAAAAAATAATCGCACGAAAATGTTCACGATTTAATTCCATTTTTTCGCCGAGATGTTGAGTTAATGAGTACTGTACACAACACAAATAGCGCTCGAATGTCAAAACGTTCTGAGTACGTATAATCTCAAAAATGTCAAACTTTACGATAGAGCTGTCAATTGCCAGATTGCAACACTAGGGTTGTCCAATCCCGAAATATAAAAGGCAACCGTCGTTTTCTTCAGATTTATTGTCCAGTGATTATTACTTGTTTTTGGACCTCAAAAAATGCTCCAGGGAAGAGATTTGGTTCCAATGTAGAAGTGATTGCCGAAACTTAGCTAGGCTTATTTTGAGGCTTAAATGAGGCTTGTTTTGATAAATCGTTCTGCAAAACAAGGCATCAAAATGTTAGAGAGGCGCTGGACTGATTCTATCGCTCCAGAAGAAAATTATGTTGCTGAATAAAATGTATTTTTCCCAAAAAAATGTATTTTTTTTATAGACTTGGAACTTTTCAGGCGATGTGTAATTATTTTAATAAATTTATTTTTTATTAATTAATTTAATTTTATTAAATTTTAATTTTTGTCCGCCATATTCAATGATGGTGATTCTAGTGAAGTTTATCCAAACTAATCCAAAAAATACAACAACAAAAACAAACTTATTTTAATAGTATTGGTGTAAAGAGACATTCAGTCGAATCTATACTGTGTAATTTATGTCGAGTTCACGTATGCGATCAAAAAATGATTCGTGAATCAAAGGAAAATTAAATCATTGAAAACATATACAAATTTCCCCGCCCGAGATGAAATAATTTTAACTTTGGGAAAATTTTGATCGGAAGCATCCAACATAATAAAAAAAATAACAAATTATGAGTAATAATGCGAAATAATTTCGCTCAAAGATTGGCTTGATTCGCGAATCATTTTTTGATCGCATACGTGAACTCGACATTAGAGAAAATGTAATTTTTTATTGAGCCTTAGGTACATTTCAAAGCAATTCTAACTTATTTCTAAGCATTTAGCATGAACTTAATTGATATTGGTGAACTACTGAAACAAATTTATCTAAGGCCCATTAATAAAATCACATTTTTAAATCTCATCGACCATTCTGTCAGACCCATTAGAAAATCATAGTCCACCCATACCTCGAGATGCGGCCAAGATCGGTTTTTATTTTTTACCTTTCCTTTTTGAGATTAAAAACTTTTCACCAAATATTTTTGTATTTTAAATTTTTTTTGGCCGTACACCGTCAACATTTCAGGTGTAATTCGAAATTTAAGTAAAAATTAGAAAAAACCGTTATAGCGAATCTCCGTAAAGCGACGCTGTATAACGAGGTATAGGTGTATTTGCTTGGTACACTCTTTTTAGTCTAAGTAGCCCACTTATATTCAGTGAAATTAGTGATATGGTAAATGTTTGGAAAATATCGAATGACTTTGAATTCCACATAAGGCCACAGTATAAATTCGCCTGAATGTTTACTAACACTAGCACTATCACAATAAGTTTGTTGTTGTGTTGTATTTTTTTGGATTAGTTTGGATAAACTTCACTAGCATATGGTGGTGTGGTGTGTTACATGCGGCAGGCAGAAAAGAGGAGAGTGGCGACGATTAGCTGAATGGCAACTTGTTGTTGCTGCGATGCTAGTTAAAACGAACTGATTGAGACGCTCCGTTTGATAGAATGTAAACATTTTTTGTTAAAAAAAACTTTGTTCGATTAACTTTGATTTTCTTCATGTTTCTTCATTTTTTAAACATGTTTTTTTATTAAGGATTTGTAAACGACGGTTTAGATATGTTGTTTTTCAATTACACGTAGTAAAACTACCGGGTGTCGATTTAGAGTTATACCACTAATTGCGTTGAGATTGCGTGAAGTTACATTTGCGATATTTATGATTAGAATTTTGGTTGCAATATTCTAACCGGTACACAAGAGCCTGCTAATTTGGAGTATGTCGACTCTATTTTAACAGTTTTGTAAACATTTCGAATTTTGTCATAGAAACCCAAACTTTTATAAATAAAACAGCGGCAAAGTGGTCAGCATGCTTGCTCCAGCGACCGGAGGTTTATAAAGGATGTCATTTACGACAAAATCGATTATGAACTATAGAAGTATCTAAATAAAATTGGCAAAATATATCGGCCCATAACAGCTTTACTTTAGAACTATTCATATATTATTTACAATAACAATTCAACTTAATTCAAGATTGGTTAATTGTTAATAGAGGCTGTATGTATAATATTTGAAATGGTGCAGATCGGAATAAGAAGCTGTCAAGATAATTTCGAGATATGTGATGATCAAGGTGCACAAGAAATCTCTATATAAAGCTTCAAATTATATGCAAAATAAATACAAATTTTAAAGGCAATTACATTTTTTGGATAATATTGAGCCACACACGTCATACGAATGATCTTTTATTCTCTCAATGCGAGGTGCAGTTCACAAATTTGTTGTTGCTGCTATATAAACCAGAAATGAACATTTTCAACGAAAATTCGGTAAATATACAGCTTAAACGGATTGATTGATTGGGATAAAACTTAATTTCAAAGTTTTCCAAAAAATTAAAAACCCTGTGATTTTTGGCCGAAATTGAAAACCGGAAGTGGCCGCTTCCATATAGCATCTTTTTAGTGTGTTGCAAATATTTTAAAAAGTGTTTCATTCGCGAAAAAAACAACTAGGAAATAAAAGATTTTAAATCAAATTATGCAACAATACAGGGCAACAATACAATTTTTGACAAAAAACTCATTGTCAACAAAAATCGACCCATATACTGGCCAAGCGGATTGACTAATCGAGGTGATACTTCAGCCATTTTCCATGATATCTGTGAATGCAAATTTTGTTCCATGTTAAAAGACCAATATCGACCATTCCCAGAAATAGTTATTCACGATTCGTAAATGTATATGATAAGATCGTTACGGTACCTTTTAGGAACACTAAAAAATTGATAATATCTCGAATTGTTTTTATCTAGAAGTTATTTTCATTAAATATTCCCACTTGCACTTCTATTTGTGTTATTGTTGATATAAGATAATTTCTATTCAAATTTTTACCCATTACAAATTTATAGTTCAGATAATTATTTTAAATAACACAGTTTTCAATATAAACACTCAACTTGCGAACTTGTCACTCCAATTTCCTGTTAGAATCTACATTTTTCTTATTAGATTTTGGTTTAACAGTAAAAAACGTGTAATAAATATTACCACTGCATCGAATTTATTTTGACTATTTCCAAAGAATTTGTTTTGGATTTAGAAATTTAAAGAAATATTCAAGCATAGTATAATCCTTTTTTGCGAATACTCTGATCCTCAATACCTTTGCTTCATCATTTAGCTTATCCTCTAGGATATGAATAAGCCACCGTAAACAGTGCTTTTAAACCTCTGACCAACTCGTCGGCTACATTCTATTTATTTGTTTGGTCTGCTGCCCCAATTGCTTGCGATGCTTTTGGACATCTTGAATGATATGAAATACATTTCGCAAATTGGCATGAAACACGAAATACAAAAAATTTCTAATATTCCTCGACATTTGTAATAAAATTGAAAGGTAAAATATTTATAATTAATTACAACATTTCATAATGTAATGATTATATTATTTACGACGTTCATTAGTCGATTTTAATTAATTTTGTTTGGAATAATAACAAATTGATTATCTGCAATCGGTTGACAGCATTATGTGTATTTGATGACTTAGTTAATTTTCCAAAATAACAAAACATAATTTTTTTTTTTTATAAAATTCATATCGTTAACATTATTAATTTAATTTCTTTTTATTTTTTGTTTTCTATAATTTTATGTAATCAAACATTAATCATTTATTGTTGTTGTAGTTGTGTATACGTTTTACTTATAAATAATTCAATTAATATCTTTCATATTTATGTATGTACGAGTTGAGTTTGGTACGAGTAAATATAAAATATTTTATTCTCGATTTACGAACGATATTTTCGTATCGTAAATTATTTTATGTTGTATTTCATGGTATTTGTATACAGTATTTATGGTTATTATTATTTTAGAGTTTGATTATAAAGTCATTTGTATAAATAAAATAAATTGAAAATTATAAAGATATAAAAAAAAAAAAAAATTATTATGTTATTGATTTTAAATTATCGTTATACATTTATTTTAATACATTTAGGTTAAGTATAAAGTTTTATTCTGAAAAGTTAATCCGCCGGACTGTAGAGAAGCCAAATTTTGGTAACACAAGCCCTTTTCATCAAAACTCGTCCTTTTCAGTAAAATTAACAAAAATATTAAATACATTTTTTTTAAATATAATTGTAAAATAATATAAAAGATGGTACACTTTTTGATTTTAATTTTTTTTTACAAATGCTATATTTTTCAAAATATTTGCAACATTTATCGAAGAAGTCAAAAATCATTTTATTGAACAAAATATGTATGAAGTTTCATCTAGCTCAATCAATTCGTATGGGCTGTATAGAGAGCTCAAAAACGTTTTTTCTTGCCAAAAATCGTCATTTGCGCTTAAACTATGGAAAACTGATCTTGACAGGGATTGTTGCAAAACCAATTAAGAATATTTTAATACATAATCGTTTATCTCTTAATTGATATGCTTTTCAAAATACATGTAAAAACGAAAAAGCTCCTATTGAAGCTATTACTTCAGGTGGAAAAACGAAAAGCTCCTTTGGAAATTATCACTTCCAGTGGACTGATTCTGGCCAAAATTCATTGGAATTTACCAATTTAGGAAAAAGTAAAAGTATGACGTTTCATCCCAATAAATCAATCCGTCTGGGCAGTACAGGACTGAAAATTTGATGAAAAATAGTTATTTTTCGCCAAAATGCGACATTTCTGCTTAAATTTTGGCAAAATGATCAGAACCGGTACTGTTGCAAATTAAACTTAGAATCGGTTAATTCATAATCGCTTTTCTTGTAAATCAAATACTTTTCAAAATGTTTGTCAACACTTAAAAGCTCCACTTACAGTAGACCGATTTCAACTACAAATCTTTGGCACCTCCCAATTTATGAGGAAACCTTTCGTATGAAGTTCAACCTGAACAGTCAATCCACCTACGCAATGAAGAATTTGGTAGTCACGGTCCACATACGCACACATACACCGATTTCTAAAAACTACATTTGTACAATCTGACAAAAACCTAGAGGTCGGCTTAAGAGCGGTTTTACTGTGAATCACCAGAAACGGCGCTATCGGCACAATGTAATATTGATGGTTTCCCTGGAAAGCAACGAATTATATCTCGATTCATAAGGCTTCGTTTTTTACAACAACGATCCAACCAAGTGATCTCCTCGCTTAGGTGATCAGGCTTTTCTCGCAAAATTGAGTTAATTAGGTTTGCATTCCCAATCATTTCTGAAGGAATATACATGATTCTGGATCAGGTATAGTGTAAGGAATTTTATCAGCGTGATTCTAGATGGTGACCTTCACTTCGCATGTAACATGTTAGCCTTAATTTTTTAAGTGTTATCACAATCAGCAGCATTCAATAATATTTCTCAAATACCTCGAGGTATTGAAATGAAAGATTGATGACTTTGCCGTCAAATGGTCTTGAGTTCAGGCCATCCTATCGAGAAAAACGAAATGTTTTGAGAAAAAACGAAATAGATTTATTGAGCACAGTAGCAACCTAAAACCACTGTGAACCATTGTTCCTCCTTCCAAATATTTCGGCATTTCCTAATGTTTCGAAGGGAATAGGTGAGGAACCTTTGACCTGATCTACCAAGGCCGTTAAAGTTAAAGTGCGATTGCGAGCGACCAGGAATTTTACTTACGCAAACGTCATATTAGCAGAGGAGCGCTAGAATATCGCCAATTGAAGAAATTTGAGATCTGATCGAAGCAAAGCTGTAGTCAAATCTTTTCCAACCCTTGTTGGTTAGTAATTTAAAATTTAAATTTATTTAATAAACGATTGAAATTTTTATTCGAAAATATAAATATTCAGACAAATTTACTCGTATCTTGCAATATTTTTACGATTGTGAAATTAAAATTATTACTATTTTTGAATCAATTTCGAAAACTTCTTCTTTCACTTGGATATGCGAAAAATATCCTATGCCAACGGTCGAGGAACTATTATACAAATTAAAGAATGGCAAATTTTTTTCAAGTCTTGATATAAAACAGGCATTTCACCAGGTCTTAATAAAACCAGAATCGTGACACATTATAACGTTTGTGACCATGCAGAGGGCTTTTTTGTTATAAACGCTTGATGTTTGGTATTAGCTGCGCACCGGAATTGTTTCAGAAAACGATCGGAAAGATACACAGATGCAATGGAGTTTTTGTTTATTTCGACGACAATATGATATATGGAGCATCCGAAGGCGAGCATGATAATCGACTTCAAATTGTGAAAGAGCGTCTTGCGGAATATGATGTCATGTTAAATGTAAGTAAGTGCAAAATAAAAATTAATGAAACAGAATTTCTAGGACATGATACATCTGCAAATGAAGTCAAGCCCTCCAATTCTAAAATTGAAGCTGTGCGACATAGCCAACGTTGCAACAAAAACTTTCCCACTTCGGGAACTTATCAAATCAAACAAATTTGAGTGAACGGAATCACAATCAAAGTCATTTAAAACTATAAAGAGGTACTCACAAGTGACTCAGTGCTGGGGTTCTATGCTCTGGAAGATGAGGTTCAAGTGGTAGCTGACGATAGCTTAGTGGGGTTAGGAGCGGTTTTGTGTCAAAGTGGTCGTGACGGTCCTAGAATAATTATTTACGGACATCGCAGCTTAAGTAATCGTGAACAAAAATATCACATAACAGAAAAAGAAGCGATGGCCCTCCTCTGGGCCGTTTAGCGTTTTCATTGGTACCTGTGTGGGAGAAGATTCGATTTAATTACGGACTATAAACTGTTAGAGTTTATTTTGAGCCCGAAGCATAAACCATTTGCAAGAGTGGAGAGATGGGTATTACGATTGCAAGCCTATGATTTCCGAGTCGTATACAAACCTTGGAAGTCCAACATAGCGGATCCCCTTTCACGCCGGTGTATTCGATAAAATCAAATGAACTTTTTGGTGAAAAAACGGAATGCTTTATTAATACAATTATTGAAGTGCAGTCCAAAGCGTTATTAATATCCGAACTTATTCGCATGTATAATTTTTAATTTCACTGAGTGAATTCAAAATTTCTGAAGGTTATTCAAACTTTCTCGATTGCCAAAGAAAAAACTTTTCGTTTTTATATTATCATCCAACGCGAATTTACTAAGTATGGGGCAGAAATCGAATCAATTTTTTTTTTAGGATACTTGCCCTATCCGCTAAACTAATGATGTGTATGTTATAACTATTTGCAATCGGTTCCTGGAAGGCTGGATTAGCAGACCTCTTCAATTTTTAGCTTAATCGTTCAAGGCAAATTTAGCTAGTTTTTAATTCCGGATTTGGGATGCTAATTCGTTAAGGAACGATCCCTTCGTGCAATCTGCGAAAATATCTTCCCACAGAGAGGGATGTATGTGAAGATACTACTAAAGTTTTACTAGTAAAAGAATTAGCAAAAACTTCACATGTATATAAAGCAGTGTGAAGTTTTTACTAAACTATGCTAAACGTGTATATGTGTTGGTGCGTATCAAAATGATACCTGTATAAAGCGGAAAAAAAATGTAACTTTTAATTTTTAACATTATTTGAAATATTTGGCACTTCAAAAAAACCGAAAGAAATTATAATATCATGAAATTATGAAATCAATATTCAATAACTCGAATATTGGGGGTAATAAAAGTTCTAAAGAAATAACTATAAAAATTGTATCTGAGGCACAATAGTAACACATACTACACGCTGAACTACGTAGTATAAATTATTGAAATCAAGTGAGATAACCGGAGAAATCAAAATTAATTCTCTAGTAAAATATGGGTGGGGTAATAGACAGATTAGAACAAGTAATACCAAGTTCCAAAGGATGGAAAGCTTTTCCGGATAAAGCCTCTTATTTAAAGGTAGAAACAAATTTAATGAGAATTAAATAAAAGGAATAATTAGGGTTCATATTAGTTAGAAAACTTAGTGAAGACATCCTCATCTAGGGGTGTTGACAATTTAGTGAATTTGACCCCTAGATAAATCTAAATAAAACAATGTGGGCCAACTGAGATATTCCTAGAGATCTTAAACCTCAGGAATATCGGGTGTTAGTTGGAGACCGTATCAGTTAGAAAATTATTATCAAGAGCCCTCCATCCAGGGGAGGGAACAGTATATATGTTTTTGTATTATGATCAAATATAATAAAAATTCTAAAACCAACTGAGATATCCATAGAGATCTAGAGATCTAAATAAAACTTCAAGTATATGGGTGTTAGTTGGGGACCATGACAATTAGAAAAAAATATTCAGATGCTCCCAATCTAGGGGAGGGGACAGTTAATAAAATACTTTATAATGACCAAATATAATAAAAATTCTCAGGCTAACTGAGATATCCCTATAGAGATCTAAATACAACCTCAGGTATTTTCTAACTGAAATGACCCCCAACTAACACCTATATACCTGAGGTTGTATTTAGATCTCTAGGGATATCTCAGTTAGTCTGAGAATTTTTATTATATATGGTCATAATACAATATTTTATTAACTGTCCCCTCCCCTGGATTGGGAGCATCTGAATATTTTTTTCAAATAACATGATCTACAACTAACACCTCATGTACCTGAGGTTGTGTTATGATCTCTAGGGATATCTCATTTGGTTTTAGAATTTTTATTATATTTGATCATACTACAAAATCCTCTAAACTGTTCCCAACGCCGGATGGGGGCTCCTGATAATTTTTTCAAACTGAAATGGTCCCCAACTAACACCCCATACACCTGAGGTTGTGTTAAGATCTCTAGGGATACCTCATATTCAAGAATTCTTAATAAATATTTTTATCTACTATGGCTGCGTACATCTAACATATACTATAATCGATTTTTACCGTAGTAAACGATTTACCCTTGGGTTGGTACGCAGCCTAAGTCTGATAATTGAAGTAAGTAGTAATAGGGTAACGGTCGATTTTGATTAATTATAATTTTGAGTCAAATTAAACATTCATATAACTAGTCGAGATAAAGTGGTTTTATATTATTCTATTAATTTTAATAAGATTTAATAATTATATCCAAGAAAACTCTAATTTTCAATATTGTTCGGTCTAATCCAGGTAATATCATTATCACAAACAAAATTAATGAAACTAGCAAAAGATTAGCATTTTCTTCACATTCGACAGAGAGGGGCCTGTTTTTGATATCCTGTGAGTTGCAGGCTGATGAAAATAATTGGTTCATAAATGAATACGCAAGTACGCAGAAATGCGCATGTAAGTAATTGATTTGGCTTTATTATAGATCTTATAGATAATCTATTGTATCACTCTCCTTTTAAGAACCTGCCCTTACTTTTGTAAAATTTATAATCAATTAAGGAAACCATGTTCGAAAAAGGTTTGCGTAAATTAGTTGTGTAATTGTGATTCATAAATCAGGTAAACTAGCAAACGATAAAAAATGTTGTAGGCCTATATCACTACTTCCAGTCGTATCAACATTTTTATGAAAACTGCTACTCAAGAGGTTCAGGCCTTTAATAGGAGAAATATCCAACACACTAATTTGTGATTAGAGAAAATCACTCTACTGTAGAAGTTCACCGAATAACGGTAGTCATTGAGGACGCCCTTATTAGAATAAAATAGATATGCTAGGCCAAACCAATGAAACCAAATCGGTACATGTAAACTTTTTAAACCAAACTGTAAACTGGATTCCCGTGGTGCTTAACTCAAACCAAAATCCAAATACAAATATAGCAAACAACATTGGCACGATCTTGGAAGCTAAGCTAAAATGGAAAAAACACACAAAGAAGAAAAAAGGAGAGGTAAAGATCAAATATGGACAAATTTACCGGCTTAGAAATTCTGTGCTTTGAATACATAACAAATTGCTTCCGTACAGGCCGATGCAAATAAAAGAATGCTTCCAAAATAAATGAGAGAGAGAGACAATGCGTGAATGCCCCACAGTACATTAAGAACGACAACCTTCATAGGGTCTTAAACATGGAACAAGTCACCGACGAAATAAAACAACAAGTACGGAAACACGCGTACAGCGATTATTTTGGCATTAAAGTACCGACAGGCACCGTATATATACCACCAATAGAATGAGAGGACTCACTCGAATGACTAATTCTGATCTCATGTTTTTTTTGTGTATGCCCACTTGTTTCAAACTATAATGGAGCTCGCATACCTAAAACAACATTCTTCAAAGTGACAAATTTACTGATCGGTGAAAATCTTGAGATATGCATTTTCTTCGAACCAAAAATTCTAAGAAATGTATATAAGAATGTCGTTTTAGGCATGTGAGCTCTATAAGGGTGAGAAAATGGCGATCAAATTTCACAAATTCATCGCTCATAAACAGAGGCACAAATACATGAAAAATAAAAATGAAAATTTAATATAAATTTTGAAGTAAATTAATTATAATAAGAAAAAATTAACATAATAAATTATAATTGATTTAATTAATTATGAACATAATTTATATATTTAAATTATTGATCTACCAAAATGTCTTATTATTGAGATCGATAAAATTTTTGGTTCGTAAAATATTTCGGCAGATTTGATTTATTTAATTTTAGAGTCAAATTGATAATTCTTTAATTGATCTTAGAAATGAAGTGAAATGAAATATTTGTTACGGATTTGCCTAAATGTATGCTTTTAGTCAATACAGGGTGGCTGAGACCAAGTGTTACCAAATGAAAACGCTGTAATTTTTTTAATTTTGACTATTTTTTATTGAAATTTCGTGGAATATGTTGAAAACATATTACATTTTATGAAAAACATGTTACTGCTCGATATGACCTCCTTGGGCTCTGATTATTTGATTCAGTCTTCCATAGAAAGCATTGCATGCTGACCGAACGTGGGCTTGCGGAATTTTATTCCATTCTCGAACAAGAGCTCATTTTAGTATATTCTCACTAATTTCTGGTAATTTTGGATTAATTTAACGAAAGATTAGATTTTCAACTAATAGTTTGGTATTAAATAGCTTGATACAATTCTAGAAAATGGTGCTGAACTAAATCTGCCGAGATGCAATTGATATGGGTCTCGTATAAGAAAGTAATAATCAAGAAGTATTGTTCAAAATTACTTTTGTATACTTAAAAATTCTTATGAAATTTATACTCCGAAGAATGAGATTGAATTCATAAATCCACTCATAAAAGTTGTAAATATAAAATTTTTAACAAAACTGTTAGCATGTATAAAAATACTTCGTTTCACTTATTTAAGGACACATAATATTTACAACTGCGAATTTTTTGTTCAAGTTTCGTTCCTATTTATTGATAGATACTGGAAATTTAAAGACGAACACCTGCCCCATTTACTGTGCCTTTTATAAAAATATTTTTTATCGGTTAATGTAACTATGTAAATTCGCGACTTTTTAGTGTGAACGAGTTTTTAGGCAAGTTGCTTTACAATAGAGTCCTTAAGTATGTGAAACGGAGTGTATAAATAAAAATACCACCACCACCAGGCAAAACGAATCAAATATAATTTTTCCAAGGGTTGAATAACATAAATTTTCCTTTAATAAAAAAAAAACGCGGGCAAAATAAAAATATACGAGATTGTAGGATATGATGAATATTACAGAATTAATAATTTTATAACTGTCATAATTTTTCAAAGTATACGTTTGAGATAAATAATACGAATATGATAAATTTATCTTAGAAGTTTGTGCTTCCCTTCTTATTTTATATGTGTTCACAGTATAGGATCATCTTAAGATGAATTGGTTTTTTATTTTCATGTAATAATAATAACAATAACTGCTAAAGAAAATAAAAACATGGAAAAAATTTAACACTAAAGTATGTTACGATACACTTTGTACTCAGAATAATTTTGTTTGTTCACAACCTACAACGAGTAGTGTATTCGGATTGCAACATCGAATTTCATAGGTGCCTAAGAAATCGAAAATATAAAACAAATTACTTAAAAAACTGTAAAACAGTAAATTATGCTAAGACATATTATTCCGCACAAGCAATATCTGCTTTCATTGGTTAATAAAAAAATCTTTTTTTTTAAATCAGGGACTATAGTTGTGAAATTGTTTAAAATTGCGTGTTTTAAAAACCTAGTTTGAGAGGGGAAATTATCCACCATTTATAGTTCATCCAGAGACAAACTAAAAGAGATATTTCATCCTATGTAAACGTAAAAATTTAAACTGCGATTTCATTTTCTATAAATACCCGCATACAATCAAAATTATTTTGTTGTTTTGCGTATACGTATACGCAGTTTAACGAAAAATCACAGACACAACGATGACATTGGAATTATCAGAAGTTTGTTTTGTTTTCATTTTTTAGTTCAAATGAAAAATCTAATTTGATTGTCTGTGGTTCATCTTTGGTAATCAACACTTTTGCCACTCCAGTAGGTAGCACTCTGTATTAAAGAATTCAACCGACGACTTTCTTCGAACAATGTTGCGTAAAATTGGGGTAAAAATTGAACCTAAGTATGTGAAGTAAGTTCCACGATAATTTATTTAAAAACAATTTACCGAAAATGACAATTCGCTGAAAAGCAATTCACTATAAACCTCAATTCATCGAATAAAACACCGATATTCATCGAAAAAGCAATTCACCAGATAAACGACAATTTTTCGAAAAAACAATTCACCAAAAATGATAATTCATTGAAAACGACAATTCACTGAAAACGATACTCGTAAGTTCCCGAAAATATTTCAATCGCGTCGCGAATTATTAAAGCGAAGAATTTATAATAACAAAAGTAATTTTCTGTTTAAATTTAAAATCATGAATACACGTCATAAAGTTCTTATCGGATCACCTTTTAAAGGAACAACTATGCATATAAGCCATTATCAAAATCGAAATGTTTCTTTCGCTATTTATCAACCACAATTTAAAAATAAAGTACACTATAGTTCTTGAAGACTATCTTTACTATGGTGAATCCATTATGACCCTAATGCTGCACCTTGTAGCACAATCCAATGAAAATGGTATTGGAATTTTTTACAAATTAATTACAACATATAGACATAGTTCAACCCCCAAAAAACTACCCCTAAGGGTTGCAATTCTTCAAAAGCCACATTTTAGGTTAAAGAGGGTTTTTTGGTGTTTTGGCATTTCAGTTAATATTTCTTATATCGTACTGGGGGCGGTATTGTAATTTTCTACAAACTAATTACAATATATTGGCAAAGCTCCCCACCCTCCTTCTCCAAAACCTACCCCTACGGGGTGCAACTTTTAAAATCCTTATTTTTCATCTCCACCACGCCTTTTGCGTTTTTCTGAATTTTTGTTGTATATATAGTGCTGGGTAGTACTACAATATTTTTATAATAAAATGGCATAATTTAACTTATAGAAAATTACCCCAAATAGGAGTAAACGTTTAAAATCATTGAATGGTACTGGTTGATACAAGAAGATTTTACTAAATAAATTACATTATATTAGAACAGCTCAATTGCCAAAAACTGCCCCTCAAAAGTGCAGCTCTTTAAAATAATAATTCTCTGTATAAGTAACCCCCTCATATAGGTACCCATGAATTTATTACAACAGCCCACACCCACAAAAATCGATGAAAAAGTATCGAACTTTATTCCTATTTCTTGCTTAGCAATGTAATTCGAAGGAAGTTTGATATATTTTGATCGATTTTTGTGGGTGCGGGCTGTTGTAATAAATTCATTGGTACCTATTTCTTGCATAAGAAGGAAGTTCTATGCTTTTCGATCGATTTTTGTGGGTGCGGGCTGTTGTAATAAATTCATTGGTACCTATTTCTTGCATAAGAAGGAAGTTCTATGCTTTTCGATCGATTTTTGTGGGTGTGGGCTGTTGTAATAAATACATGGGTACCTATTTGAGGGGTTACTTATACAGAGAATTATTGTTTTAAAGAGCTGCACTTTTTAGGGGCAGTTTTTGATAATTGAGCTATTCTAATATAATGTAATTTATTTAGTAAAATCTTCTGGTATCAATCAGTACGATTCAATGATTTTAAACGGTTGCTCCCTTTTGGGGTAATTTTCTATAAGTTAAATTGTGCCATTTTATTCTAAATATATTGTAATACAACCCCAGCACTATATATACAACAAAAATTTACAGAAATGTAAAAGGCGTGGTGGAGACGAAAAATAAATTTTTTAAAAATTTCACCACGTGTGGGAAGCTTTTGGGGGAGGGGGTGGAGCTTTGCCAATATGTTGTAGTTAATTTGTAAAAAAATAACAATACCGCCCAAATATTAACTGAAATGCCAAAAACACAGTTTAACCTCAAATATGGGTTTTGAAGATTTGCACCCTTTATGGGTAGTTTATTGGGGGTTGAACTATGTCGATATGTTGTAACTAATCTGTAAAAAACTTCAATACCATTTTCATTGGATTGTTCTTCAATTGCTGGTGCAGCATGAGAGTCATCGATTTTTGGTGAATTGTCATTTCGGTGAATTGTCGCTTTCGGGTTAATTTAACGAAACAATTTACCGAAAGTGATATTTACTGAAGATGGTAATTCACCAAAAACGACAGTTCCCCGAAAATGACAATTCGCCGAATAAGACAATTCACCGAAAAATTTGTCATCTGTTTGCATTTTGCATCATATTTCAGCGATTGTGCTAAAAAATAAAAGTGATAACCGTTCGAGTGCCAAAAATCCTAATTTCTTGAAAATTGGTCCTCCGATTGTGCAGGGGTTCCGTTTTTTCTCGACACCGGTTTTTTTTTATCCTTGATCAAAGTGGATTTATGTGACGAAAATATTCGAATATGAGTCCCGAATATAGCTCTAAAAATCATAAAATTTGTTTTGAATCAAGTAATTTCTTTGATAAAATATGGTATAAAGGATAAATACATATACATATGTGATTCTTATATGAGTTTTGGAAGTATAGTTCTAGAATGCGGCCAACTAAAACAGAACTACGCTTTTTAATCGCTGATCATAATGAAGTAGGGCTTGTAGAATGAAAATAAGACTCTTAAAGGTTTTTTAGAAAAGTTCTGAAATACAGCCGACTGGAACGTAACTAGGTCATTCTGGAAGATGTTCTGCAACTTGGCCAACTTATAGCAAACTATGACATTTCGTAATCTATTATAATGAAATTGAGAATGTAGGATAAAAATGTGATTGGGAAATAATTTTTAAAGTAATTTGGAATAAACTGGAACAAAAAAAGTTCAATCTTTTAGCGATAAAGTTGCCGATTTTTAATGTATAAATAGAATATAAAAATGAATTAATAAAATAAGTTTTAATTCATAGATGTAGAGTTCTACAAGATTTGAAAACCGACCAATTGTTGCTCAGCCTTTGTTATCAGGTATCTGCCCGACGACTATTAGGTATCTGCCCATTGGACTATATTTATAAAATTTTCGTTTTAAGTAATTTCGGGAGCCTAGAACAGTACCAGGTAAAGATCGTTTTGTTGCAATATTCTCAAAAGTTTGTTCTTTACTTTTAACAAAGTAATTTATTCTACATGGTTATATACCAATTTTTTGATCAAGTTATAAGCTTAACGTACATAATTTCAACATAACCTATTAATATATTGTCTAGTTAAGGCCCAGTTTCGGGAGTGTTTTATAACTAGACAGTTTTGGTGGATTTTTTAGTTTTCGATAAGCGAGCTAATCCATTATTTTTCGATATAATTGTATAAAAAAAGATACCACGTGCCTCGGGTGTACCGTTGATATGGACCGTTGACTTTATAAAAAACATAAACTGTGGTTCCTAACATTGGAATGTATATTCACTGACTTACTCGAACCGCTTAGACGTATATCTTTTGTTTTGGGTGCAGGAAGTTTAGAAGGGGTTGAAAAATTATAATCCGGCCCTAAAATCCTGACTGGAAAAGTTAACTTCTGCTTAGTGGCCCAGATCAAGCGACTTTGTGAAGGCTAGAAATCTTGTATAGTTTAAGCTGTGTTTCTCTCTTAGTGGTGTCACTCACTTGACATATTTTCCTTTAAGGTCCGTTTGCTCGAATTCTTTTTGCTTTCGGTGGATTGTCATTTTCGGATAATTGTCATTTTCGCTGAATAAATTTTACGTTGAATTAGCGTTTTCGGTAAGTTGTCGTTTTCCATAAATTAGTGAATATTCGTTTCCAGTGAACTGTCATTTTTGGTTATTTCTCGTTTTCGGTTAATTATCGTTTTGGCTGAATTGTTGAGTTCGGCGTATTGTTGATTTACATGAATTACCGTTTTCGATGAATTGCTATTTCAGTGATTTACTTTTCAGTAAGTTTTAGTTTCCAAATTTAGTTTAGTTGTGGAGAAACATTATGCTGTTCAATTACAGCAACTTCTTTTACCGAGAACGCTGACAATCTATATGGAGGTCGTTTGCTAAGCGCAAATTGAGGAGACAGGACCATTAAAAATATTGAGATCGAACTATGGAGCTAGGCACCCGGGTTTTTTATGTATCCCAAAATCGAATCGACATGACCACTTGCAATTTTACAGGTGAAGAAAATGAATGAAAATAAATATTTTTGTCATTTGGAAGACTTTCGCAAACAAGGATATATTGACTTTCACCCCCAAAATATGCGTAGTAGTGGCTATATTGCGGAAACTGTATATAGATAAGAATGTAATTGGATGTTTATGATTAGCTGTGTCAGTGAAACTTTCACACCACTGCTCATGGGAAGGATACTAAGCTACTATTAAGAAAATGGCGTCCAGAGTAAATCTCACCGCAACGAATATGATGGTAAAATGGCCACTGCAAAAGAATGTTTCGAATGAACTAAAACCTTGAAAAGTGAAATGATTTTTGAATTTTCCTTCAATACTGAAAATTAAAACAGATCAAACTAGCCAGTGGATTCGAGAATTTAAAAATAATGAAAGGATCTAGTAATTTTCACGCAGTTAAACCGTTAACAGAAGGATATTTGGACTGTGTGAATATCTTTAAATTTATTTGTTTATTTGGTAAATAAAATTTAGTATGAATATTTTTGGTTTTAAATTTAATTTTGTCTCTAGAAAACAAAAGTATTCATAAGCTTTTTAAAATATATGCAAAAACGGTGAAGCTCGTATGAAAGCTGCCACTTTCGGTGGATTTATTTTGAGCATAAACTACTACGATTTACCGTTTTTCATAAAATTATTAAGTATGCGAATTTTTGTTGCAATCAATTTTTCTGGTCAAAAATTGTCAGTTCCGCTTAAATTTTGGAAAACCAACCTGGACCGGTATTATTGCAAAATAAATTTAGAATCTTTTAGTTTTTAGTCATTTATCTCGTAAATGATACATTTTTCAATATATTTGCATAAACGGAAATGCTCCGGTGCACCGATTTCTGCCAATAATCACTGTGATCTCCCAACTTATGAAATAATCTTAAGTATGAAGTTTCACCCCAATCAGTCAGGGCTGTAGAGAACTAATAATATTTAGTTAGCACTTAGCACACCCACGACACACAGGGAATTTTTTATAAGAGGATGCTAAATTTTTCATGATTAGTAAACTTTAGTTTACTACGTAAAAGAAAGTAATTGAGTAATTGAGGAAATATAAAGTAAAAATCGCTATTTTGTGGAATTCTCAAAAAGTAGTTTTTAAAAAATCGCGTGAAAATCGTGCGTATTAAGGAATGTGCGTGCAGACTAAATGCCTTTAGGCGCTCTACAACCCAAACAGGTAGGTAAAACTACGTATTTAAGCTTTTTTCATAAATTTGGCAATCCCACCAGAATTGGCAGCTTTCTCCTTTTTTACAGTTATTTTGAAAAATAAAAATAATTTATTTTGCAACATAGTATTGGTTGCAAGCATCAGTCTTCCAAAATATAAGTGGAAGTGCTTAATAAGCACTGCTTATTCTTGACAAAACAATATTTTTTAATAAAAATACAGCCTTTGTACAGCCTAAAAATTGATTAAACGAGATGAAATTTCAAATATAATTTTTTTTTTATAAATTGGGAGATTGGGGGAAGTAGGAGCTTCCATAGGAGTTGGTTTCGTTTTTGTAAATTCATATTTTGAAAAGAATAGCATTCACGATAAAAATAAATATGAACTAAAAATTTTTAAAGTAAAATTGCAACAAGATTGGCCAAGATTTTTTCAAAATTTAACGGTAAATGACAATTTATGACAAAAACCGTTTTCAACAAAAATACGGCACTGTAATAACCAGGCGAATTGAAATGATCGCAATAAAATTTCTTACTTAAAGTTTTTGCATCATTTGAGAGTTTTATGAGCTTCAATGGGAGCTTTCCCGTTTTTTCAAAAATATTTTAATTTATTTTTTATACGGTTCTTCATCCAAAATAGATAAATAGTTCCCAATGAATTCTGACTCGAAATCCGTCAACCGTAAGTGACAGGTTTCAAAACAGTTTTTCAGTTTTTCCACCGGAAGTGCCAGCTTCCATAACAGCTTTTTCACCTTTTGTATGCGTTTTGAAAAATATATCATTTGTGAGGAAAATATACTAATTAATTAAACAGATTGCATTAATTTTGCAATAATACGTCGGTTCAGATCAGTTTTCCAAAATTTTCGAAAAATTGAGACAACTTATTTTATTTATATTTAAAAATCAAGCGTTCTTATTGAAAGATAGTTGACAAAATAAGTTTGAGGCAAGTGACACATTTTTCCTCTGGTTCTTTATTAGTTCCCAGGACTATCTGTTTCATTTATCACAATTTTTTTAATTACATCTATAACTACTCAATTCGGTAGGTAAACTATATATTTATCATAAACGATTTGTTTTTTGTGATGCAGCTTCCATAGGAGCTTTTTCAATTTTTGCATAAATTTTTAACAAGAGACCTTAGGTATAGGAACCTTTGAAAGGTTCAATTTTTCACTTAAGAAAATAAGTCTGGTTTATTCGATATCTCTGTACATTTGTCGTAAAAAGCAGTCATGTCTTGGTCACAACAATTACACTCCTCTATTTTTATGAGCAGAGCTTTGAAAAAGATGGAAATTTTCCGTTTGCTCTAAAAATTGATTTATAAATTGTGACTGTCTTGTGCTAACCAATTTATTATATTTTTAAGTAACAATTTGTGGTGTAAGTCTGGTGTCTGTAACCGGGTTGATTTTCATGTGTCACAAACCGATAATAATCAGTGCAAACCGATAATCAACAGTTGACGTCGATAACAATACGTACTATTCAAAATTTCTTATCGTAGAGGACGTATTTATTTCCAAAAATGTATTGTTGGGCCGTGACGTTTTGTGTAAAGAAGGAAATCGACTAGTGAACGGGACCACTATACAATTGAGAGTACGGAACATCTTCTTTTTCGCTTCAACAGTATCAGAGTTAGGCAAGTGTGCCGATACACCGATCAATATTAAACTGTCAAGAATATTGTGGAATAATTGTTACAGAACGGCATTACTCGACCTTCTGATTCTCCGCACGCCTCGCCTTTTTGTCTAAGTCGACAAAAAGAAGGGTGAAAGTCGAATGTGTGTCGACTACCGGCAAAGGAACAAGGTCACTGTAAAACAGCCATACCCGATGCCTACTGTCGATGTTGGCATGTCTATTCGGAAATAAATATTCCGGTTCATTGAATATTAAAATGTCGCATTTCGAATATTCATTACCGAAAGTCTTTCGGTATAATCAACTAACCAGCCGTATTTCAAGCCACTATGACTAAACTCGTTTCAATGATTGACCCTGGTGAAGTGATGATACACAGTAGTGGTCAGATAAATGTTACCATATGAAAAATATTCAAAGTTGCGCAAGTTCTAGTACGAAAACAATGAGAAAATTTAACTTTGATCAAAAAAGCGTAATCGTAGCTCTGTCAGAGGAAAATCTTTCTGCAAGATACATAGCAAATAAAGTGGGATGTAATCACATAGCGGTTTTTAAATTAAAAAAAAATTTGCTATTATAAATGCAACAGAAAGAGCCACGGGAACAGGAAAATCAAACAAAAAGACAACCCAGCGGATAGACAGAAAAATAAAAAACATGTGTTTGACAAACGCAGATTTTCTACTTCTAATGAATTAAGTAATGAGGTAAGAGAACGTTTTGGAATAAATATTAGCACAACAACACTTCGTTGAAGAATGCAACAAATAGATCTCAATGGGTGAAGGCCATGGAAGAAACCGGGTTTGACAAAAAAAAATGCAAATTGCGCGGCCCGATTTTGCAAAAACATACCGGAATTGCTCTGTAAATGACTGGAAGAGCGTAATATTCTCAGATGAATCTAAAATTAGTATAAACCAATCGGATGGTATCACATACGTGCGCCGAAAAGTAAATGAAGATTTACACCAGGAGACTATGATAAAGCGAAATAAATTTCCAACAGGTTTTATGGTCTGGGAATGCAACAGCTACTATGGATGTGGAGACTTGGCGTTTATTAATGCAACATTAAACGCTAACGGGTATATTAACATCTTAAAAAAATTTTTGGAACCCTCAATTGAAAGGCTGTTTCTAATAACCATTGACCCAAGTTTCCAAGATGATTCTGCTCCGTGCTAAAGAGCCAAAAACGGAGATATTTTTTTTTTTAATTTAGTGAATCATCTTGGCAATCGAATTGTATTGTAATGGACGATGTATATCTAGTTCTATGTACATTAAACAGGTGAATGAATTTGTCGAACAAATAGATATGGAAAAACTTAACTGGCTTGGTAACAGTCCCGATTTGAACCCGATAGAAAATTGTTGGGCAATTTTAAAAAGGCGGGTCAATAGGAAAAACCCAAAAACTAAATTGGAATTACAGCAAGCACTAATTGAAGTTTGGGAAAACGAGATATCGGTGGAATATTGCAGGAATATTATTAACTCCATGCCCGATAGGATTTCAGCCGTCATTAAATCCCAGGGAAGGCACCCCAAATATTAAAATACTTCTCAAAGGTCATACTTGCAACTATTCGAAAGTTTTTAAAAATTGGTTTCATTTTTTACTAATATTTATTGTAATGAATTACTTGATTGTGCAAACAAATAAATACCTTTAATTTTAATTTAAATAAATGTTTCTTGTTCAACATCCTTTTTTCCATAATTTGCTTCTTTTCCATTTTAGTAATTTAGTGTTCCGTCTATTATTACAGAAAATGGATTGAATAAATGGTTAAAAATTGAATTTTTTTTCGAAACAATAAAATTTTTGGGATGGTAACATTTATCTGACCACTACTGTACCTCGATGATGTAGTGATTCCGAGTAAAACCATTAAAGAGGGATTGACACGACTATACAAGTTCTTCACTAGTGTACGACAAGCCGGATTGACTCTCCTTCTGGATAAGTGTAAATTTCTTGCAACTGAGATCACCATTTTGGGGCACAAAATCAGTAAAAAAGGAATGTCCCCGGAGTAGGTAAAGTTTGTGTTGTCAAGAATTTTTTGCAGCCGTCGATAGTCTTCGAAGTGCGATAAATTTTGGATTTTTCCGAAAGTTTAATAAGAATTATTCGTTAATTTCGAAGTCTGGATTAATCGGTGGACGGAAAGATATGGAAACCGGTTATTAAGAAATTTTAAATTCGTCTGTATTACTTTAACAATTTTCGGCTTTTTTATAGACAAATATTATTTTCTATGACATTCACAATGTTTGAGACCTTTCAGGCCACCAAAAAAAAGAGGTCATTTACTTACAATATCTCTACCATAAAGTATAAAATTCATTCACCCCCCCATTTGTAACCCCAAGGGTACTTGTGTGTTCAAAGCCACACAACCCTTTACAAAAATGTGAACTTCCTCAAGTTTCCTCTTGGCAGTTTGGTTTCGTACTGATAAAAATTGGTCTACTCATCAGGTTGCAACGACCAAACTACAAAAATTTACCTCTTGCTTCACACCAATAGTATGAAACAAGAACACGTCGATTTAGCGAATTATACCACTAAATCAGAAAACTTTTGGAACTTCTCATTTTTATATGTGTGTATTAAGCCTACACTAATATAAATTAAGAAATTTTAAATTCGTCTGTATTACTTTAACAATTTTCGGCTTTTTTATAGACAAATATTATTTTCTATGACATTCACAATGTTTGAGACCTTTCGGGCCACCAAAAAAAGAGGTCATTTACTTACAATATCTCTACCATAAAGTAGAAAATTCATTCACCCCCCCATTTTTAACCCCAAGGGTACTTGTGTGTTCAAAGCCACACAACCCTTTACAAAAATGTGAACTTCCTCAAGTTTCCTCTTGGCAGTTTGGTTTCGTACTGATAAAAATTGGTCTACTCATCAGGTTGCAACCTCTTTTTTTGGTGGCCCGAAAGGTCTCAAACATTGTGAATGTCATAGAAAATAATATTTGTCTATAAAAAAGCCGAAAATTGTTAAAGTAATACAGACGAATTTAAAATTTCTTAATTTACATTAGTGTGGGCTTAATACACACATATAAAAATGAGAAGTTCCAAAAGTTTTCTGATTTAGTGGTATAATTCGCTAAATCGACGTGTTCTTGTTTCATACTATTGGTGTGAAGCAAGAGGTAAATTTTTGTAGTTTGGTCGTTGCAACCTGATGAGTAGACCAATTTTTATCAGTACGAAACCAAACTGCCAAGAGGAAACTTGAGGAAGTTCACATTTTTGTAAAGGGTTGTGTGGCTTTGAACACACAAGTACCCTTGGGGTTAAAAATGGGGGGGTGAATGAATTTTCTACTTTATGGTAGAGATATTGTAAGTAAATGACCTCTTTTTTTGGTGGCCCGAAGGGTCTCAAACATTGTGAATGTCATAGAAAATAATATTTGTCTATAAAAAAGCCGAAAATTGTTAAAGAAACCGGTTATATAATACAGTCGTCATTGCGTCACAGACGCAGAGCAAAAGTACCACAGTTACGAATTAGAGGTTCTCGCGGTTCTGGAATGTCTTGATCGATTCCGAGCATATCTTCTTGGAAAACGATTTCGTCTCGTCACCGACTGTTCTGCGTCTCGTCACCGACTGCTCGCACAAATAAAAGAGAAAACGGAGATGGTACCAAGAATCGATTTTGAGACAATTTACCGACTAGGGTTTCGCATGGCTCACGTCGATGCGTTCCATAATGAAAATTGAAACTGATCTTAACGACTGGTTTCTTACCATGCAACTCCACGATGAAAATTTAAAGAGAATCATCGCCGTACTCAACGGATATCAGAAGTCCGACGATGAAAAGCATTTGAGAGAATAATTTGATGGTGACGAACTAAAATTTGTTGTGCCAAAATCAGAACGATTTCGAGTGGTACATCATTATCACGATGCAGGGCACTTATCGAGAAGACAATCGAACGAATTAAAGAAAATTTGTGGATATTTGAAATCTTACATTGCTGCATGCGACTGTTATTATATGAAATGCAAAAGAGGGAAATCCGAAGGCCGCCTATTATTTGGAGCAATAGAACCGATACCATTTCGGGTGATGCATATCGAGAATCTCGAACCGTTTGTAACGAGTAAACATAGAAACACAAATATCATTGCGATGTGTGATGCTTTAAGTAAATTTATAATTGTGAGAGCCGTCCGAAATACAAAAACAGTGCCAGTAATTAAATTTTTGAACGAATCGTATTATCAGTGATATATATATGAGGTACGTCTTTTACATCTAACGCTTTCGATAAATATGTTGTGCGTGTAACAACATTAAGCAAATCAAAATTGCTGTTCAAACTCCTCACGCGAACGGACGAGTGGTTCGAGGACGAACCAGTATCAGGTACGGCCGAACTGTCATAAACCGATAACATAGCAATCGCGCACGACGAAAAGCGCCTTTAATTCCCCAACTTCACCAATTTGACACATGCTATTAATAAACTTGTTCAATCTTAGTTATATTATGTGCAAATAAGGTATTATTGATTCAGTCAAGCGATCAATAGATAAAACAGAAAATGTCATCCCTAGCAATATGAGGAAATCATGGAGAGATATTACCCAATTGTGAAAGTTTCAATTTGTATCATCCATGTATTAAGAATTTAATTTAAGCAATAAAACAATTTATCATTTGGCACCAAATATTAAAATATCGTAAAATAAACTTAATTCTCGTTTTTAATTGTTATAAGCTCGTGATGATGTGCTTTACGTATTTTAACTGTTTATATTTCGTCGTTCTTAAAGATTTTTATAAATTTTTAATTTTCGATTTTGTTTAAACGACATAAAGTTATTTTATTTAAGATTTTATTCTTTTTTTTAAATCCGCATTAAATTGTGACTTTTCTTGTTTTGAAATCGGGCTATTTAATTATTATTTATAGGCTTTTAATCAATATGGATGTTTTATACTTATGTTTATTAATAGACTTTTTAAAGATATTTGTTACGTGTGTGTGTGTGTTTGTGTAAAATATAAAGTCAAGGATAACACAATTTCTACTAAAAATATCGTTAGAGATTTCAAAATGCTGAAAGCGTGCCAGTAACATGACCAATTAAAATTGAAGCGATTCAATAAAGATTAAGTCATTTGATTCAACAAATTATACAACATTTTATTAGTGAACAGATTAAATCGTCTTAAAAAAAATTGTGGTTAATGGTTTTTGTGAATTTGAAATAGATTTTGTCTAATTCCTAAAATTGGATGTTTCGCAAATTAATTTATTTTATCTTATTGGTGTATCTACTAATTACATAATCTTGTATACTAAAGTCGCGGTTCTAAAATAGCGCAAATTTATTATTACACACTGAACTATATTAAAATGGTTTTCAAATATTATAAATTTAATGTTTTAAAGGCGATTATTTATTAATTTATGGACGTTTTATTTTTTTGTCATTTTAAATTCACATGAAACGTTAATAAATTTTGAAAAAATTTAATCTGTTGATTTACTCATTAACATTTTAAAATAATGTCTTTTCGTATCTTAAAAGCTTTTAGTTATTATTAAATTTATTATATTATAATAAATGGGATTTAAAAAGACGTTTATTTATGAAGTTTGTTTTTTATTAGACCAAATATGTTATCAGTCGCGGCGACTTACATAAAATAGGTGACGACAAATATTGAAAGAGGAGACGTCAGAGGCGCGCGGCACCACTATAAATGACTCTAATCTGCATAATTTTCCAGATAAACCAATTAATTAATTTCGTATAAAATCTATTCGGTAACGTAAACATCTAATAAAAAACGGTGAGATAATTAATTAATTAAATCAAATTATCATTTATATTATTTTATTGTTTACGAGAATATGATCGTTAAGTGTTTTAGGAAATACAAAATCGTAAAATTCTTAGATCTTTAAATAACTGAGAGCATTTTGAATGATGAGAAATTCAACAAGCCGCGCGAAAAAGCAACTGAATTGTCTGCCACTTGCCTGTAGCATAGAAGAAACACAAAATATTTTATGTTTGGGTATGCTCTAGCATTGTGCTTGTAAACCACATGGAGAATGAGTCAAGTGGAAAAATGATTGTGTTTACTTTTATAGGTTTTCTACGACGGATTCTAGTAAACCTGGGGTAGCTGATTCGTAAATTCCTACACTATATGACACAACAATTTTTCAAAAACCCAAAAACCTCGATTAAACAAGCCGGAAATCAAATTACTTGTTGGTATTTTTATGGAAAAATTCATTATCTTTATGGATGCCGGCCTTTAAATTTACATATAGGCCCACTTTCTTTAATTAAATACGAGTGCGCCATCGTATTGCAATGACCATAGTATGACTTTTGTAAAAGGCGTCATGAAACCGGCACGTAAATTTTTTCTATGTTGGGATCAATCAAAATCAAAAAATTCTTCAGTCTATCGATTCCAGTAAGCTCACTTACTTAGATTGGTTTGCAAAATACGGAGTTTATTACTAAATACGAGGGTATATCAAAAAGTCTTGCAATATCATATGAAAAAACAGAGTGAGTGAGACAACAATATATTTTTCAAAACCATTTTTTATCGCGATGAAACTTCTAGAAGAACATTTCGATGTAAATTTTACAGTTCGTTTGTTTTTGTCAATTTAGTAACATGTGTTTTGAATTTTTCTTAAAATGAATGAAATTGAATATCGCGCCGTTATTAAATTTTTCTGTAAAGATGGACGAAATGCAATTTATATATTCAACTATATATCAAAAGTTTACGGCGAATCTGCACCATCATATGCCACAGTAACAAGGTGGGTAAAATTATTCAAAAGTGGTCGGGAGTCATTAGAAGACGACAACCGCTCGGGTCAGCCAGCAGATGCCATTAGCCATGAAAACGTAATTTTGCCCGAATCTATTGTATTGGAGGACCGGCGTATTTCTGTTCCGCAGTTAGCGTGGAGACTTTCTCTTTCATACGGTATCACATATACCATATTACATGACCACCTTCACATGTCGAAAGTAAGTGCGCGATGGGCTCCCCGTTTGTTGAATGCAGAACAAAAAAAATGCGCGTTCAAACTTCAAAGGCGATTTTAGATATGTACAAAGAAGATCCAGAAAATTTCTTGGATAACATAATAACAGGCGATGAAACATGGCTTCATCACTGGGATCCGGAATCCAAACAAGAATCGATGCAATGGATTAAACGTAGTGAACCACCACCAAAGAAATTCAAAACTCAACCGTCTGCTGGTAAGGTTTTGGCAACAATTTTTTGGGATGCTGAAGGAATTTTGATAATCGATTATATGCCAACGAAAACCACAATCACAGGCATATATTACGCAGAGATTTTGCGAAAATTGAAAAAAGCGATCCGGAAAAAACGGCCAAGGAAAGTTAGGAAAAAATCTTGCTTGTTCACGACAATGCACCCGTGCACAAGGCTAATATTGCTCAAGCTGCATTAAAGGACTGCGGCTTCGTGGAAATTCCGCATCCACCGTAAAATCCAGACTTGGCACCCAGTGACTACTTTCTGTTTCCCAATTTGAAAAAAACACTAAGGGGCCGGAAATTTTCAAGTGACTATGAAGTACAGTCTGTTGTAAATGAATATTTTATGGAGCAAAAGAAATCTTTTTTTTTAGAGGGTTTAGGCAAGTTAATTGATCGATGTGACAAATGTATAAACCTTAAAGGAGATTATGTCGAAAAATAAAAATATTGCTGTCTCACTCACTCTTTTTTTTCATATGATATTGCAAGACTTTTTGATTTGCCCTCGTACGTTCTTGCCTTCTTTTATGTAGTAAGAAATTAAGCGGTATTTAGGTTGTGGCCAATACCAAACTTACTTTTTCCAAGTGCGTAAACATAGATTTCGAAACACCACACTTGATTTATGTAGCGAAAAATTCAACTTACCGGGCTTTTGGTAAAACTGTCTTTGGAAAAATATTTTCTCTGCCTAAATATCAGAAAAGCAACAATTTTTTTAAATAAATAGGGTGAAAATGATTGACAGTCTCCACGAAATTTTCTCAGATACTGGCGCACCCTGGGCAATATATTGTTGTTTTCGGTTTTATAGATTCTGGGGGGAACCACCTATTGCATGTTAGTAAAATTAAATTTGAAACAGCAATTCCGTTTCAAATACAGCAAGAACGTATGCCAAAAGTAGAAACAAAAGCAGTTCTGTAACCGATATTGTCGGTAGCAATGCAAATAATGGTCATTCTAATCTAGAAAAAGAAATTCAAGCACTAAAACAAAAAAATGAAGACATGTAGCTTCTAATCTGCAATCTTCAGCGCGACTTAATCTGACTGAAAACAGATAAAACAAAATTCAAAACCGGAAAACAAAACATAAACAAAGAAGCGTCAGACAACAAAGTACAAAGCTAAACAAACCAAAAGAAATAAAAAAGAAAAGCTGAGTCCTCACCAGAGGTAAAAAAAATCACCCGAGCGGCAACCAGCTCAACAAAATGAAGCACAGTCAAAGGTAAAAGCCCCACCACCAATTTTTATAGTAGGGGTGCCAACTACCCAGAAATCCAAAGTGTAATGAGTACTGTTACGGCACAAGAATATAAAATTACTGCTCTGAGCAATAAAGTATGAAAGATTAGCGCTTAAAATCAAACGCATACAGAAATTTGTCAATGAAACTGAATACGGAAAAATATCAGTGGTGCACGTATGAAAATAAAAACGATGGTCCTATCAAGGTCAAGGGCCTACATCTAACCTGGTAAGGTAATTCAATAATGAAGGACTTAGAAAATAAAGGATTTGAAATCCTTTATTTCTCTAAAAAAGAGAGACGGTTAGTGGAGAAAACCGACAAGAAGCCGTTTCCAAAAGAGGACTTCCCTGTTCATGCTAACTTACGATAAATCCGAGTAAATAGAAAAAATTTACAATATAACTGGCATACTCAACATGCGAGTAAAGATCGAAGCTTTGAAAAGAAGCAGGACAAGAATATAACCATACGTATATAACGAAATTGCGCGTGCGATCCAAGATGTTTCAAATGTGCTGGAAAGTACCCAACACAAACTTGCCAACTATCTTAAGGAGTACCAGCAAAATGTATAAATTGTAGTGGGCAGCATCCAGCAAGCTACTGAGGATGTTAGGTTGCCAAGCAGCTACAGAAAATGAGGGATTAGGCACGCAAACCCCCTCTAAGTCATCCAAACAAGAGTGATACATATGCACAGGCCGCTTCAAATTCGAAAAAAATGAGACCAAAAACACTGTTCAAGCAATTTTAGCATCGATTTAATCTGCTGGAAACACCAAGTTCCAAAATAGTTAAAAATAATAAATGTCTGCAATGCATATAGTTCAGTTCATAATGACGGAGCAGAAACCAGACATCAAAACTACTCATTATAGCCATATGGACTGCAAACGGATTAACACAACGCCTAGCAGAATTCGAACTATATTTAAATATTCCAAAAATTTATATAAGCTTATATCAGAACAAAATATACCAGCAGCTCCTATGAATCAATCCGCAGATAAACTTATTACCATACCACACATACAGCAGAACGGGCAAGAGGAGGGGGTCAACTATAGTTTTTAGGGATAATATTAATCATCATGAAAATTTAAAATATAAAAAGAATCCATGAAGTAACCACCGTGACGGTTAAATTTGGTCATCACAACATTTGTAGTATATCTGCAATATATTGTTCTTCACGGCACAATCTAAAGAAAGAAGTCTACATTAGTTTGTTCCAGAAATTAGGAAGTACCTTCCATATCGGAGGTAACTTTAATGCAAAAAACACCTTCTGGGGCTCAAGATTAACCTCTCTAAAAGGCAAAGAATTAAAACTGTGAATTGTACTCAGAAGGGAAACCAATTACGTACTGCCATCTGATCCTAACAAAATCTCAGACCTTATAGATTTCTACATCACTAAAAGCATATCGGAACGCTACATCTCCTTAGAAAATGATGAAGGTTCAATACCTGATCATACTCCTGTTATTATGACGGTTAGTGAAAATATAATAGAAAAAACAATTTCACCACAGCTCACAAACAACAAAACAAATTGGGAATTATTTACGCAGTGACTAAAAAAAGTACAAGTAGTAAGAGAACTAAGTAGTGCAGGGAAATCGGAAAGCCCAAAAGAAATAGCAGACTACGCGTACACCGCAAGATAAAACCACCTTAAACAACTTGTGCATCAAACTTAAGGCACTCATAAAAGTATTGAAAAATGAAGCAATTGAAAAATACCTTTGTTCTCTAGCTTCAACTAAAGATACCGACTATTTCCTCTGGAAAGCAACAAAAGGGTTAAAACGACCAAAAACGAATACCCCTCAATCAAAACAAACGATTGGAAATGGGCTAGAAGTGCGAAAGATAAAGCTGACCTATTTGCTGAAACATTTCAACTTCTAGATCGCCAGATCAGTTAGGAAAACACTGCCGAAACGTCCAGAACATTTGATTTCGAAGAGATCAGGCCTGTAACACTGAAAGAATTGACAGCTGAAATTAAGTACATGAAAGCAAATAAACTGATTACGATCTGATAACAGGGCAAATAATAAAGGAGCTGGAAAACACCTGAAAAAGCCACTCGCAAATTATTGCGCATAATCAATGCGATCCTCGTTAAAAAACAGGCACCAGTGTAGTGAAAAGAAGCAAAAGTAATAATTATTCCGAAACCGGGCAAGCCACTGAATGATAGCATATCTTACAAGCCAATTTCACTTTTACCAACATTGGCGAAACTGTTTGAGAGGCTGTTGCTCAAAAGATTGAAAAGAACCATAGAACAAAAACACCTTATCCCAGAATATCAGTTTGGTTTCAATGAGAAACACTCAAATATTAACCAGGTTCAAAGGCTTACATATGTCTTTGAGGATACATGAGTCAGGGAAAAGGTTATGCTCTAGTATCTTCTTAGATGTGGCTTAAAGGTTTCTCTTCAAATTACATAGAGGTTTACCAAAATAATATTATATGATTTTTAAATCATACATGGAGAATCGCCACTTTCGGGCAAAATCTGAAGAAGAATATTCCGAGCTAAAAAAGATTTCCGTAGGAGTCGCACAGGATAGTGTTTTGGGACCTATTCTTTACCTGCGCTCTACAACAGAGATTACCTTCAATTAAACGATGCTATCTAAATTTTAACCAGTTTCATCACGTAAATTATACAACAGACACACTTCTTTTCATACAAAAAGCATACGACTTCAATGAATGGAAATCCACGCAAGTGAATTTTACTATTCTAAAAGTCAGCTACAAACCTGTAATCATTAACGGTCAGCAGATTCCGTATTCAAATAAGGCTAAATAACTTAATATCAAATATCGAAAAATGTATTGGCCGCTCGGGAAAAATTCGAAATTGTCTACCGAAAATAAATTGCTAGGGCTGTACAAAGAAAACCAACACTCTAATAATACAAACTTTTCAAAACAAACTGCTACGTGGTATAGTTAATGCTCCGTGGTACATTAGGAATGATGACCTTCATAGGGTAAATAATAAATATCCAGACGGTTCCAGAAGAAATAAAAAAACTTGTAGTAATTCATGGACAACGTATTTATCCACATGTAAATGAAGAGCTTCATGGTATGTTGGACACTTCCCGCATGCAGTTAGTTGATTGCAGAGAACGAAACTATAATTGATTTAATAGGAAGAATTGGACCGGGAAGACAAAAATCGGCTCTAACATCAGCTACTGTTATGTGGAACAAACTTCAATCAATTTTGAACTCAATAACGCCAGAAACTTTGGCAAAATTTATTGCGAGAATACCTCGACTGTGCGCTGCGATTGTTCAATCAATGGGAGGTCACATAAATGAACTGATAAATGAACTTTACTGAGTTTTTATATGTTTAAATATGTTAAATACTTTTGAGCGGTAGTGTTTATGTACATATTTGTTGTATTTTTTTAATAGTTTATGCTTGGAAAGTTTGTGCTTTAATTTTTCTGACACTACTAAATTAATACAAATTGTCAGAAAGAGAAAAATTAAAAAAAAAACTAAAAGTAAACTACCTAAAGTTACCCTACATGTTCGGAAATAGATTTGGTAATTTTTTGTCAGCAAGTTACCCAAAAGTTACCATGGGATATATCCGAAAAAAATGTGTAAGTTGGTTCAAAACACATACAAAAATAAATTTTGGCATGATTCTTTTGCCTTACCCACATAATTGTGTGGGCAGGCAGGAAAAGGGATGTATCACAATTTTCAAAATATTTGCATAAAATGAAAAAGCTCATTTGCCACTTGCAATGTCGATCAAATCTGGCATGCGGATTTTTTTAGGAAAACAGTTGTTTGTTGTGTCAAAAATCGTCCATAGCGGTTAAAATTTGTAAAACTCATATGGTACCGGTATTATTTCAAAATTAATTAACCCTTTGCTCTCATGTAGCACATATGATACACAGGCGATTAACCGACACGCTTCTGTATCAGATTTGATACATCTAATTTAAATTATGTATCAAATATGATACAAAAGCGTCTCGGTTAACTGACTATGTATCATGAGACTGGCAAAGGGTTAACATTCATTTTGTTGTGAGTAATTTTTGTTGTAAATGATAAACTTTACAAAATATTTGGATATAAAGAAAAAGCTCCTTATTTATGTTAAAAGCTTAGGTACAAAGTTTTATCCCGAGCAACCAACCCATATGGGCTGTACAGAAGATTTTGGCAAAAAATGTCATTTCCGCCTATAATACATATTTGGACAACAAGTCTGGGCCGATATTGTTGCGAAATAGATTTAGAATCTTCTCGTTTTTTTATCGTTTTTCTTGTAAAAGTATATTTCACGATATTTGCAAAAACGAAAATGCTCCTATAGGGACTGTCACTTGGGTACTCCCAATTTGTGAGAAAAGAGAATGTAAACAATGTCCAAAATTATTTTTTCAGTTGACAATCAGCAAAAGTCTATGTTTCCTTCGTTAATAGGGCATTTCAAGATGGAAAACTGTTTACGAGAGGAACAAGCTCTCCCGAAAAAAACCGTGGAGACGTTGACAATGACAAGGGCAATAAGACGCTCCAGCAGAAATTAATATGAACTATCATCGAATCACAATCAGAGACGTTGCTGATGATGTCGGCATATCAGTTGGTTGCCATAACGTTTTTACGGATGTTACCGGTGATAATTGCCACTATCAATTTCAAAAATACATTTGTTGCCAGTTTGGTTTAAGTCGGAATATTATTTTTTTATTATATTTTCGAAAAGAAATAAGAAAATTGTGACTTCTGAGGCAAAAAATTTAATTTGTCTGATAAGCACCAAAAATTAGTGTTTGTTATGATAAACCTTGATGGTAAGGCGAATTAAAAATTTGAATATGATTTGGAATAATTTGAATTATTTTACAAGCAATAATTTTACTTCTTAAAATAATGAAGAAAATTGGAGATGACCATAGAGAAGCTACTGCTTATGTTCTACTAGGTGTCGCTGTTTTACTGCAACATAATCCGCCTTTAATATCAGCCGCTTGTCACGCCTTCTGCAATTGCGATAGTATCGACATAACAGCTTTTTAGGTCATGTAATTTTTTCTTTCAGAAAATCGTGTTTACAACATATAGTAACATTTACTAAAGGCGGATTCAGCGTTGCATTCTTTCGTACCTTCCTTCCTTCTGAAATTTATTTTAAATCAATTCAAGTCATCAATCAAAAAACCTCATTTTTAACCAATAAAATTAGTTTAAAAAGTTTTCAGAAGGAAGGAAGGAACGAAAGAACGCAGCTCTAATTGTTTACAACAATTATATTCCAGATCGGCACACTGCCGATGCAAAAAAGCCACAAGGCGAAAACAAACAGTAGCTTTGTTATGTCGAATGTTTAAAAAGTAAAAAATTATTTTCGACCATCTTGAAGGCCAAATGATTATCAGAGTTTACTGCATGTTGCCAAATAGTATTATATTGAAAATTGTAACAATATCAATTATACATCACAAATAGGGCAGGACATTTTAAAAGCAAGCAAATCTGTCGACTGCACTATTGACGACATCTCGAATGATAACGCCAATAGTTGAATTAAAATTTCCCCAGAAAACTTGAAATGTTCAATTTTTATTATAGTGTTACAAATTTAACTACAATACAAAACAGTTATAATTGCTCAATAAATTGAATTTTTGAACAATAATATGAATTTTATGGAATTAAAATTTAAAGTAGCGTCAGGAACGAAACGCCGATCAGACCAAGGCGTATAGAGTAAAAAATCAGCTCAGAAAGTCAATAAGTCTTCTGTTTCAACCAAATCTGATAATCGTTTTGCTCAGTTTAAATTAAACCAAAGAAAATATAAATTACCTTCCTCTCATGTGTTTGGTTTTCAAGCTATTACCAGATATTATTTCTTCTATGTAAAATACTTAATGCTTCCGCGATTGGCCATTAAAATGCTTATACGACGACAAATAGCCTACTGTACCAGAAACTTTTTTCCTTATAGAGCGAAGCTGTACCAGTTCCTTATTTCGACTTATCTTCACAGCACATCACTCGACAATCCTACATGACCACCGAATATAAAGAAATAATCACTGATATTTGAAAACCAGGAACGAGTCAAACAAAACCGAAGCATCAATTCTTATCTGGTTACTGTCACTATAATCGAACCTTTTATACTAGAAAAATTCACATTTGGCACAATGGGTCCATTACATTGAGATTGCATTGGGGGATTCACAAAAGTTGTTTGAAAGTCGTAAACTTGTACCGACAATCCCGATATAGAAATATCTTTCGAAATAAACATTCTTGCAGCATCAAATTGGGCACGTCCCTTAAGCTAGCAGAACCCATACAGCAGAACATTACAAGATTGTATGGATAATTATAGGCTAATTAAATGCCGCATTAAAAATTTTTGGGCTTCACCCCTTCCAACTAAAATGCGGGTCCCTATTAAAAAAATTTGGGCTTCACCCGTTTTTGACCAGACTTCAAGTCATTTAATCTAAAGCCAGCAGAACCCAAATCGAAAATCGTACCAAAACTGAAATTAGAACGCAAAACAAGATATATTGATAAACAAATAATTTTAGGCTCACATGGGCTAATCAAATGCCCCATTAAAAAATTTTGGCTCCACCCGTTTTTGGCCAGACTTCAGGTGGAGCCCAAAATTTTTCAATAGGGCATTTGAATGGCCCATAGTGAGCCTAAAATTATTTGTTTATCAATAGATCTTGTTTTGGGTTCCAATTTCGATTTTGGTCCGATTTTCGATTTGGGTTCAGCTAGCTTTGAAATGATAAAGCCTTTTGCATTTTCTAGATCGAGCAGAATAAAAAAATTTACATAGGGCATTTAATTAGCCTAAAATTAACCTTTAATTTTCCAATTGTTTTTAAATCCGTTTTTGATATGGGTTCTGCTAACTTTTTCTAAAGCTAGCAGAACCCGTGTTTTAGTTGGAAGGGGTGGAGCCCAAATTTTTTAATGCGGCAATTAGTTAGCCTATAATTATCTATACTATCTTGTATAATGTTATTCTGTATGGGTTCTGCTAGCTTAATGGACGTAATTGGTACTTAATCATATCCATTTTGAGGATTAGTGGTGCTGTCAGGGTGCGAAAAGCTTAGCAAAAGTCAGAAGATATAGGAACAGGTGATGTCACCAAAAATCTGATCATCTTACAAATCTATTCGACTTGGACTCAATTTGAATTAGTCCTAACTCAAAGCACACCAACCTCACATAGATGTCCAGCTCTCCTAAAATGGTGCAAATACTACATCATAACCCTAAGTAAATCCATCGCTTGTGGCATTAATCACACATTCGATGAGTCATGGAACGCCGAATAAATTATTGTCGTATTCCGAAAATTGTGTTCCCGGACATTTTGTTTCTTCCGATATCATTATTTTGAGTATAATGGCACTCTCTGAATAAGCATTGGGACGGTTTGGTATAGGCACATGTGTATAGGCACATCTGTCTTTTGAATGTCATTTTCGTGATTGTTAGGTTAGAAACTTAAGATAGTCATAACTTTGAGAAAGTCTATTTTATTTTAAATTATTGTCGTGTATGGGCTAATACTTTAGTTTCGTGATATAGTAGATTAAAATTATCAGCCCAACCCATGGGCAAAATCAACCGTGGAACTTTATACCTCATAATAACCATAAACAAAACCTGTGTCTCTGAATTAATTTCCTTGTTAGTAAGTAACCCTGAAATGTGAGTAGCAGACCGGTTACGGCAGAAAAAAAGAGTCGCTAACGTGCCAACAATTTTCTTCCCGTGGAACCGCCACAATTTTATTAGTTTAACCATAGCAACTAAACTTACCAAGTATGTATCCGCTGCAGCTAGTCGTACACCTAAAATGAGAAAGTCATACTATTTATTTTTACTGATATATGTTTAACTAAATCGTCAATGTTTTTACAAGGTATTTGTCAGCCGAGCAGGGTTATTTGTTATGCCGATGCATAAAAAATTGATTATCACTAATCAATCTTCACAACCTAATTCAAATTTTTTGTTCCGATTTTGTATGACTTCTATTCATCGTGAGGGTAAATAAAAATGTTGAAACAAAAATAATACTTTGAAAACGGCTTTCAAGAATATTATATCAGGCTCAGAAAACAGGCTCTTGGATCTAATTAGATCAATCCCTCAAACATAATTTTATAATTATTGTACTAATTGCTTTAGGGACCGTTTATAGACGACGTCACGCTTCTGTGGAGAAGAAGAGGTATCAGCTGTCGTGACGACGTGTGGCGATGCGGGACGGAGAGATTCATAAAATACGACTTCAAGAAATTATAATCAGTTACTGTGATGGAATGTCACATATAACAATCTGCAAACACATTAGTAAGGGCGTATTTCATAAAAAAACTTCTTGCCTTCATCAAACATGCCTTAGATTTTAAGGTATTGTATTTTAATTTCTCAATAGATTCAGTTTTGTGACGATCTATTACGAAGGGGTGAGGTGGTGTTAAAAATGATCAAAACTGGCGTTTTTTATTGTACTTTCCATTTAAAACATAAAAAACAGAAAATTTAAAGTCAACTTCCAGCCCATATAACTAAATTATTGTAAGTAAAAAATGAAGGGGTGAAATGGTGTTGACAACACCCGACTATCTTTAAGCACGAACTACTGTGGGCAAAAAAAACGTAAGACTTTTTAATTTAAATTTCGTTCAGAATGTTGCAAAAGGCCTTTAGTGGTAATTGTATGTCGCGAGCAAGTGTTTTTGATTGGTACCAAACCACGTCAAAGCAAGTCAAAAATTAAGGTGATGTTGACAGTTTTCTTCGATTGTCGAGGTGTGGTGAACTCCGAATTCCTTCCGACAGGCCAAACTGCCAACAAGAAATACTTTTTGAGTGTTATGCGTCATTTGCGAGAAGCTATTCGTAAAAAAGAGGCCGGATTTATGTGTCGACAACTTTTGGTTTTTCACCCCGATGATGCACCTGCTCATACTGCAATGGTTTTACGTGATTTTTTCGCCAAAAATTCTACCCATATCGTTCCGCAACCACCGTATTCACCTGATTTAGCTCTGTATGACTTCTGGCTGTTCAGCAAACTCCAACGACCGCTCTGGGGAAACCGTTTTGAGTCAATTGAAGACATTAAACGTGAATCGCTACGCGCATTGGAGTCAATTCCGGAAATTGACTTTAACAACTGTTTCGAGGATTGGAAAAAACGTTGGCACGTATTGAGGCCGGGGGGGATTATTTTGAGGGGGACAAAACACATTTGAAGAAATAAATAAAGAATTTTAAAATTATGAACAAAGTCTTACGTTTTTTTGCCCACAGTAGTATAAATTACGCCAATATTTTTTGGTAAAAAACTTACTTGATTACTCAAAAAACGGAATTCTCACAAACAAGGACAATTCTCCTTAAACATTTAATTTTTAATTTTTTAGTTCATGATCGTTTTTCTGAATTTGATATACTTTTCAAGCTTTGGTACACAAATATCCTCCACATTTCACTATAGGATCTTCGCATTTGTGGTAAAGCTTAAATATGAAGTTTTATCCCGATCTGTCAATCCGACTGGCAGTAGAGATGCCGAATTTTGGTAGTACTCGTTTTTATCAAACCTTATAACTTCCGTTTTAATTTTAGAATAATGATGATACACCTTTCAAAATATTTGGATTAACTGAAAATACCACTTAATTCCTCTGTTGACCGATTTCGGCCAAAAATCGTTATTGGGACTTCAAAATTATGGGAAATAATTAAGCTTGAAATTGTATCTCGATCAGTGAATCCGCCCTGGCTATAAAGAGGAAACTGGTAATTAATCTGCGCTACGCCACATACAGATATACAGAGAATTTTTTGAAAACCAATATTCAGATTTGTCCACGGAAATTGTCCATGTTACAAATTTTCTTGATTGCAATACTTTATTGTATACTATACGTAAAAAAAATAAAATTTATTTAATTTATTGTTGCGAGATTTATTGCCTAAATAATTTGAGAACACCATTAAATTGTATTTATGTATTTGTGTAAAATTACTTCTACGTAATGTGCAATCGTTGAACCGACAAAACGTAATTTATACACTCATGAAATCAATTGTCTATAATATATACTTGAGGAATCCTAAATTGTAATGAAAATTAATTTTTATTTTATGTTACGAGTATTTGCAGACTGCTTTTATACAAAAATTTGCGGTTTGTATAAATCGTATATTCGTATACGTATCGCATCAAGAAGATGCAATAATCATTTTGTAACATTGTATATCAAATAATGGTTTTAATACAAATGATTACCCCACGAAGTAATAAAAGTTACAATTTTGTTGCAACGAGCACATATGAAAAACAATAGCTTGTGATCAATTAAAAACTTCCTCCTCGAAATAATCCGAAACTCTGGGGCGGCGTGTTGTATGTTCGAATCGTTCGAAATTCGAAAAAAGTCGAATGTTACGATATGTTGTATCATTTACGAATCGCAATAATGATAAAGTTTCATAATTTAAAACGAAATTAATAATAAATGTAGCTGACATTTCATTCTCGAAAAGTGTTACAGGATTAAAAAACGATAGTAGTCGAAAATAATACAACATGACTATCACTTTTTTCGATTCGAATCTCTCTGCCACCCCTGGATCTTATGAAATATCAGATAATTCAAGTCGTGTCTAGCAATCGTTGTTTGCGTTATAATAAATTCGGGTGATTGTGTGGAAACAGAATAAAAGTAATAATAAAAGTTGAAGGAAACGAGACCCCCCCCCCCCCCCCACCTGGCATGCCAGTATGTCTAATCTAGCTGCAGTCTGCCCTTTCAGCAGTGTTAGAAAATTTGACTAGGATTTAATGTGGAGCAATCACACAACTATCAGAAAATAACATGATTATGGAATCTGATTATAGAGGCGGCCAAATCCCTCAATGGGATAAGCATCACCAAAATAAACATTTAACAATCCGGAACGTTCAACGCGGTATATAAATACGTATTTATCGCACACTATGAATCAGACTTAAATAAGTCTTTGGTGAGTCTTTAGTTAAGACACATTAAGCGATAGTTGGGAAAATGATAAGTTTAAAGTGAAATTAGTAATGTGATCAAAACTAATTATAAATAATGTCAAGTGGATAAATAAATAAATAACTGTGGAGATTATTTGTTGTTGTGTGGTTGTTTCTGTGGATAATTACGAAACAAGTATTGTGGAAATATTTCTGGCATCTCGTTCGTTTCGAATACGTTTATTTTGCACATCCAGCGAATAGGTAACGTGTATTAACTCCATTTTGCCCGTCTGTCTCCATGATGCTAATTTTTTGCACATTCGTAAAATCTTTCATTACGCACTACACAGTACTGACTTTTCCAAAAATTTTGATTGTGGTTTTAATTGCTGATAGGTCAATACGCAACTATAATCAATGGATGTTATTGGACATTTTCCGAGGTGGTGACCCTTGTTTAGATAATGAACGATGTACAGTATGTTCAACAAGAGCGTGTACGGCATAACTGTACTTAAAACTATAAGAACAAATACGGGCGAGGCTTAAATCTGTTTTATATTGATTCCTTTTGGGTGCTCTGAAACAAATATTAGTTTTACTAATATTTTTTAAGCTTATAACAAACAAGAAAGAAATGAGTGCGATTTATAAAAAACGATTTGAAGCGGTGTTTTTAAGTTCACATCCGAAAAAACCAAAAATGTTGGTTGCAAGTGCAGCAAAATATATAAATTGTTATAAGTAGTTGACGATTTGCCAGATAAGATAAGATAAGATAAGATAAGATATATACAACGAAGGGCAGCTGTTAGGCTGGTTACCTATAAATTACTTCATGCTGAGTATGCCCATGTCAAGATGAACACAGATTTGTTCGAACAACGCAGCAACTGAATTACTTGAGCACATGCAACTACTGCTGCTTCATTCGAATATCACCTAATTATTCGACGAAATCTGTTACATAAGACACGATTCGGTGACCGAACTGACTAGGAATCCTGAACCTGCTAGGGTCTCTAATACTACTGGAAAAGGATTTGTTAAATGTTTTAACTTATTAAGAACCTACTTGAGCAAACTGTCGTTTTTCCACAATACAGTTCGGTGTTTTGTTCTCACAAGTGCACCATAACCATTTCTAAATTCCCTTGTTAGTAAAAAATTATTATAATATTTAGGTTAGTTTGTTAGTTGGGACCATTCTATTGACTATCTTCCTTCCACTCACCATAAAGATGAAGAGGGTACATCACCCAAATCATTGTTTATGATTTGTTACATCCTTCTTTTGATTTTCGCTGTTGGAATTAAAGAAATCCACGAACATTCTTGAAACCCCGAACAAATTACCTCATATGACCATGAAGTCCTATGAGATAATTCAACAAACAATATGTTTCACTTACATTATGTAAAGTAGAGTAAAAAACCAAACAAACTGCAACACATACAGTTATTTCCGAAACGATTGCAACAGACGGTTCAAATTCTCCCTCTGTGAAACCTCCATTATCCCCCAAGTGACCATTCGCCAACATCACCAATCAGTAAAGCAAATGCTTCACAAAGCCGTGATAAATCTATGAAAGATCACAAACGTACCGTGTAATCCTATACCTCAAAACATTCACAACCTTCAGCAAGGAGACCAATTTGGACACACAAATCCAAACCTCAGGAAAGGCTTCCATGCAACACTGCAAATTTAACTTCTTATATTAGTAATTAACAGCTACACCATATCCCCGCCGCCCCTGTGTAAATTGATCAAACATACTGTTTCACTCGGCAAAACCCAATGCAGTTCTCCGCATTATAGAGAAAAAGTGTACCCCCTTCCCAATCGGTAAAAATATAAATAGGTACAATAAATAAAGATGCCCATCGCAATCCCATCATCACCCAACATTCTCAAAAACAAGCCAATGAAACTGAACAAATTCAAATAAAACGTAAAAACTATTAAAAACAGAAACACTTTCAAAATGAGCGGTCCCTATTCCTCGCACACGTAAAACATTCATATGCACGCAAAATGTCACATGCAAGGTTATGAACATCAGCAATACAATGCAAAAGAAACCAAATCATTACCGCATCGGGAAACGAAAAACAATATACATTATACAGACAAAATAGAATATCGTCATCGCTCGCAGTTGAAAAGCGTGAGTTAATTTTCCATGAAAACAACAAAAAACCGAGCTCACAGAACTACACACATGTATCGTAAAACATCTGCACACACAAGCACAAAAAGTAACTATATGATGATATCATAGAGACTTACAGGCCAACTACAATGGTGATCCTAGTTATGTATAGCACATTCCTAGAATATACGCTATACAGTATTAAAATTCTACATTTTACTATATTCCAAAATTATGCCTGCATCTTTGACATAAATGGTTTATGGGGATAGGATGTTAGTAACCTGGATACGATGTTATTAAATAACCAGGATGATAACCGCAGCAAAGATAATGTCTAATTACATTGATAGGTTAGTTAAGTTAGTTATTCTAAAAATATCACACCTAGGAGAAGAATGTCATCAGTCATATTACGACTGGAATGATTGGCATTTTGGGGTCATCTCATCTCATGCTGTATAATATAACCGCTTTGAAATGTAACACCATATGACGCAAGGGATGTAGGTTCGTAAGGACCCGACAGCATATATTTATACATATGATGGCCTAAAAATTCTACAGTCTATAAGGTCAAATGCTAATTAAATTTCAGAACAATATCGTAAACGTTTTATTTAACTAGCTACCTTAAAAATCTATTCACTTTCAATTTAGAACAAAACTGTCTCGCCGAACTAAGTATGTAATAAACATTTACTCATTCTTAAACAGAGAAAGTAATATTAATAACAATATTATGTAATTCATTATACATAAGTCCAATTGGAAATGGTAACGACAACAACATTCGATTACAAGAAGTATTTTGATGGTTCGCTAATTTGAGTTGAAGATGTAAAAACACAAAAAACAAAATCATAAATAACTGATGAAGAATCCTAATACAAAATAGCTCATGGTTCCGAACATTGAAAACAAAAATGAATATACATTTCTGCATCCGTAGCCGAAAGAAATCACGTCAAAAATCCATTCTCGTATGTGCTTCGAACCAACCTAAACATTTGCGATCCCCTCTCAAACCTATCTTCGTCAGAAAAAAAAACCACAACTACACACACAACTGTGTGGGCTGTACCGCAAATCAAGCGAAATCCCTTATCAAAAACGCCACTAGACACTATGTCCCTCTACTCACACACCTGTGTGGTTCGGACTCAAATCAGGCAAGAAAAATCTTTTTTTGGTAGAAAAAGGGATATGCGGATCTCTCTGTCAAACGATTCCCTCCTATAGACCATTTTTCTCAAACGTCAAAATAACATTATGACAGTTGACCGTGTATGACAAATCATTGAAAATAAAATTCGATTTTTATATTTTATTCATAAATTCTCACAATGCTATTAAAATTTAACAGTATAATTGTTTGTGGTTATGTTTTAAACATTAAACTTTACTAGTTGTGTCATAAACTTTAAAAATTACAAATAAATTTTAGTTTGTTCTGGTCTGCCATACAGTTCCAGCTGTCAAATTTTTTTGAGGAAAATGGTCTATTGTCAGAAAACAGGTAGATGTCGGAAACGAATCAAAATAATAGAAAAGAAACATAAACAGAGATAAATGTATACATTCAGCAGTTTTCAACAATATTCTGTGATGAGAGGATATTACAGTCAAACTTCTTTAAGTTGAACTTCTATAAGTCAAACTATTCTTCTATATCTCGAAAACTCAAGCAAAATTGGTTTTTCATTTCCTTCACTCATTGTCTCTACCTCAAACATTTTATTATTTTTGCAACTAGTGATTCGACTTATAGGAGTTTGACTGTATTTAAGCCGCACTACAACAAAATTTGTGATCATAAAAAAAACTTGAGAAAATATGTATAGTAAGTAATAGTAATGTACGATTTACATGTTCCAATTCTTTTTTTAAGTAAAAAATGAAGGGTTAAATATATTATGACTTTCGTTTGCGAGAGGAGCACGAAACAAATTCCAGTAAAATAAAATTGGATTTTTTCTTTTTAATTTGAGCTAATGTTGTTCATGTATGGCTGACTCTTTTTAACTAGTAACTTTTTGTTATTTGCGTGCAGCTCTATTTTTCAGTAAACAATTTGTTGAAAAAAAAAAAAATGTAAATCGTGCATTAAAGCAAAACAGAATCAAATGCAACACCAACACACGCAACCAAACCTTACACAACACCAAGCGTGTACATTCAGGGTCAAATCGAAATTGTAAATAAATATATGTAAATATTATGTACACCCGTCCATACAAAATTCACCCATAATATTATGTGTATAGTCTCAGGTAAATACGTATGCATACAGTTTATATACTGTGTTCAAACACAAACGCATCTACAAGGAAACATACGTAAAATCATTAATTAATATAAAATCCAAAAGTAGTTGACGATTTGCCAGATAGAGGCAAAATCCAAACCACTACAAAAAAGGAAGATGAGTCCATCATACAGTTATTTGTTGAAAATTCTTCGTTTACGCTGTGGAAAATTGGCGAAAAAGAATATTATTATACTAAAAACCACCATACGAAAAAGAATTATGGAACATGGCTACGCATATGGAAATACTTTGGTCAAACACTGGTAACACAAAAATACATTGAAAAGCGACTAAATTGAGCGAATAAACATGAAAACAAAAATGCGCCTAAGTTTTATAGCCAGCTACCAACCTATATTGTAACCGCGGGGACTCCTAGTCTTTTAATAAAATTGTTGAAATAATGGTTTTTTACTTCAAAAAATGACATTGAGTTTTTATTTAGAACACTATCTTAAATAGTATATTTTACTTCTTTTATTTATAAGGAAAGCGGAAAATATGTGTCGAATATTCAAATTCATGCTTCAATATCAAATGGGTTCTAAATATTCCGTTTAACATGTCAACATCTTTTGAAAGAGCTTTATCGTCTCGTTGGATCACTGGTGAGCCTTCCTTAACTATGCTGATACTAGCGCAGATTCCTACTATAAGAACTCTGTTATGGAAATAATGTTTTATATTAAACATTCTGACAGTATCATTAAAAGTCACCTCCAACACTACTACAGCAAATATGTACATCCATTTGATACCCGTTCGCCTCCTCATCTTTATTATCATTGCACATCTTCGTATTTGACAATCTAAACAACAAATATCTTGAAGAACCTACAATTATTCATCAGTTTGGTTTTGATGGCGATCACCTATAGTTAAATATTGTGAGTCCACAAACTCTATTTTGACATCTCAAAGATATATTTTCTGATCCGCTGGCACTGAAATTATGCTCGATCTCCTGACATGTTCAAATTATGACTCAGTGTTTATTGATGAATATATGGTGATACATGCAGGTTATATTGGACTGGTGGCCATGCTCAGTAAATGTTCAAAAATATATCTTCTTGGTGGATAAAAATCAAATTCCATTCATCGACAGATTGCACCATGTTAATATTCAATTTTACGATGCTAATAAATTTATTACGAATTTAGATCAGCTAAACATTACATTTAGATGTCCTGTTGATGTTACATTAGCACTAAAAGAATATTATCCTGATATCAGTACCAAATACCCTATAGAGGTATCAATGGGATTCTTCAAACTACCACCTGATTTATCATCCTTGCCTGTAATTGATAATACATATTATCCAACTTTTACCAAGGCAGATAAGCGCTTATTAATGGACCGGCTTAAATTACCATCTTCTAGTAAAATCTTAACTATTCATGAGGCACAAGGACTAACGTCACCAAATGTTATATGCGTCAGAACAAACACTCATCCGATTAAACTTTTCAGTAGTTTACCACACGCAATAGTTGCAATATCGAGGCACACGTGTTCATTTAAATATTTCGCACCTGTAGCAGATGATTTACTCCATTCGTTAGTGATGAAAGCGCGCCATTTTAACAGCAGTTGTCCTGCTATTTATGAATCACCAAATACTACCAAACCATCTACAAAGATGTGAGTACAATTTATCATCAGAATGTAAATAAAATGGCATCAAAAGCATCCAAATTCTATCAATTTGTTCATCAAACAAACTACCCTATATATGTAATTGGGGAAAGTAATCTCAACCCAGGTATTCATAGTACAGAATCCTTTGGGCAGAATTATATTGTTTACAGATGTGATCGCACTCCTGAAACGAGTACGAAGGACGCAGGCGGTGGCGTATTGATAGCTGTACATTCTAATCTAGAAAGTTCTCCTGCTACATTAGTTCTCTCAAGACTTGAGCAGATTTGTGCGAAGATAAAAATAGGCAAGCGATATCTATTTATATATACAGTGTATATACCGCCTCGCTCAAATTGCGACTGCTACGCCAGCTGCATCGATGCAATTGATGAAGTCTTTAAAACATCTAATTCATCGGATCTTGTTCTTATACTGGGCGACTTCAATCTTCCGAATATCAACTGGAAACATGAAATGGGGTTTAACTGCATTCTTCCATGTAATATCAATAGCGATGCGCAGAGTCCCTATTCGTCGATGCCATGCTTGGTTTTAACCTCAACCAAATTAATATGCTTGCTAATAGCATCGATAGGTTTCTAGATCTGATATTCACTACTGAGGAGGATGCTTTCAAAGTAACTGAATCAATGAATCCATTTGTTGTAAACGATATCAACCACAAACCTTTGGACATTGTATTTGAAACAACCTATAGACTGTAACCGGAAGAAATCTGAGCACCTTCCAAGAATGAAATTCAACTTCTAGAAAACAAATTACGCCGGTCTGCAGAATTATTTAGAAGCAGCAAATTGGGATCTAACTTTAAATCTTGACAATGTTAACGAAAATGTTGATAAATTTTATGACTTCATTTACCAAGGCTTTGAACTCCATGTGCCTTTTTACAATAAAGCACCGAAAACTCATCCTCCGTGGTTCGATGACCTGCTAATCAATTTAAAAAACCGAAAATGTAAACCATATACTAAAATGATGAAATCTCGATTGGAACCCGATAAGCTAGCTTTTTTACAGCGCAGTGATGAGTTTGACGTCTATTTCAATTTTAAGTACAGGTCTTACCTTGCAAGTATTGAAACAACAACTAAATCAAATCCTAAAGAATTTTGGAAATACTTTCGATCGGAAATACGATACTTTCTCCAAAGTTTTCAACAGAATTTATTAATTGGTTGAAATCGTATCTGACAAGCCGACTGCAATATGTATTAATTGGGAATGAGAAATCCAATGTTATCAAAGTGACCTCTGGTGTCCCTCAAGGATCGCATATTGGACCCTGGATTTTTATTGTGTTCATCGATATAATAGCCAAGATAATCAAACACTCAAATGTTCTAATATTTGCTGATGATGTAAAAATTTTTCACACAACTAAACATGAGCATGATGTTGATAAACTGCAGAATGATCTCAACAGACTTAGTGAGTGGTGTGTCCGAAATTCATTACACCTTAATATTACCAAATGTAAAATTATGTCGTTTCATCGGAACAAATATCCAATAACTTCGCCATATAAAATAAATGGTGCGGAAGTTCCAAGAGTACGTGAGATTATTGATCTAGGAGTCACATTTGTTGCAAACGTTAGTTTTAACTGTCATATAGATAATTGTATTGCTAACGCTAACTCCATGTTTGGCTTTGTCAAGCGGTGGACTGGGGAATTCACAGATATACATACTATACGCACATTATATTACGCTCATGTAAGATCTCAAGTAGAGTATGCTGTAACGGTTTAGAGCCCCTCTTACGCTATGCACTTGAACGGAATCGAAAGCATACAAAAAAAAATTTCTTATATTCATGTTGAAGAAAACTGACTGGAATTATGATTACAACATACCATTCTACGAAAATGTGGCTCATTTACCCTCCTTACTCTTCAAGGTGCAAAGAATATAACATGTGCACGCTTGAAAACAGGCGTCTACTTCTGGATGCCGCTTTTATCGGAAATGTCTTTCTCGGCCACATTGATTCATCCTTCATCGTGGAAAACATATCCATAAATGTCCCAAGCAGGACTTTGCGTAATCATCAATTTTTGGCGCTTGAACACCATCCAACCAACTATGGCGACAACAATCCAATTAATCGATCTGCAAAATCTTTCAATGCCGTAATTGATCAATTTGATTTTAATTTATCAAAAACCAGTTTTTTAAAAAAAGTTAAAATCACATTTTCTAAATTTTTAATAAGTCCTTTGACAGTTTCATATTTGAAGTACTAATTGTTAATTTAAATAATTGTTTTATTTATAATTCTTATTTATTTACAATGTAAGTGTGAATAGATTAATTTTTTTTATTTTCTATTTTTTAAATTCTATTTTTAGGTTTAATTTTTTTGTTCTCTTTTTGTTAATATATTTTATATTTTACTTTTATTAATATGAAATCATAATTTCAATGTACTTAATCGATTTCCTTTAATATTTAAATAAATAAATAAATAAACCATTGCTTAAAAATTTGTTATCTTGTTATTTTTTAAATTTAGTCAATTATATTTATATATTTTTAGTTTTAATGTTACATTTTTCTAATTTGTATTATACTTTATTGTTTTTATTAGTTATGAATCGTGACTCCGTGACATTTTTTAAATCAGGAGTTCACTAGCTAGTTTTATTTTTACTATTTTAAGTAATTGATTAGTTTAAATTACTAAAATAAAACTATGATCAAATAAAAAAAAAATATACGGAATATATTTTACTACAAATTGAAAGGCCATCATTGGTCACTCTTAGGGACGGTAAGTTAGGTTTTGTTGGAGCATCAAACTATTTGTTAGTACAAGTTCAAGTACAAAGTAATAATACACAAACAGTGCTCTTCAGATGTTCTAAGAGTACTTACGAGTAGATATAGAGCTTTATTTATATTTCAAAATAACTATAGCTGTAGGGAATTTTGAACGTTAAAACTAAACGAAAAATTGCGTTAAAAAATTAACATTAACATTAATCATTAACATCAAATTTCAGAAAGATTAAAATATAACTTTTAACAAATACATAGTAATATATTTACTAAAGCAAATTTAATATATTTTTTTCAACCGTGGAGCAAATTTAATCATATACTCAAATTATTACACCTAGAGCGTGTATCACTTCCTTTATACCAAGATAACTGACTTGCAGATGTCTAAATTATAATTTGTGCACTCTACAAGAAAATAGAAAATAATATATAAAGCTGCTTCTACATAGAAAATTTACTAATTGACGTTATATTCTCATCAAGTATAACTAAATTTTATCATTTCACTCATACTTCGACTAAAGGAAGTTGTAAAAATTATCATTTTTTTAGAATTTCAATTCTATTCTATTAAAAAAAATTTGAACAGCAGTGAAAAACGTTTTTGAAAAGATCTCAAATTCACCATACTTGATATCTAAAACGGAAAGTTCAACTTACCAAAATTGAAGTAAAAACTGCCCTATAAAATCAAAAATCGTCATTTCCGCCTAAATTTTAGAAAACCGCCAAGTCAGCCCATGTTGAAAATTTACTATTTAAATTTGTTAGATTCTTAAATTCTTGGTCATATTTTAGTAAATGCTTTATTTCAACATTAATACAAAAATCAAAAACCAGTTATAGTTGACTAAGTTTCACCACATTTCTTTAGGATCTCCCAAATTTTGAAAAATGCTTAGTGAGAAGGTTTACCCCGATCAGTAAATTCGTCAAAGCTATAGGGGAAAAAATTGAATAAAGCTGATTTTCCTGATGCTTGATCTGATCGGTTTCTGCTAGAAAAAATTACGCAAAGGCACTTACTAGAATTTGGATCAAAATTTATGATCTACGAGTAAAACGAAACCAGGATCAGGTTTTCTATATAAAAAGTTTTGACTGGTCCGGATCAATGAGTGCCATGAATCACGGCAAATATAATTTTGCACCAATTTTGTAGCAAAATATTAAAAAAAACTAGAAAACTTCGATGGAAGCTGCTTTTTCCAATACACAGATTTCAACCAAATTTTACTGCGATCTTAGAATTTATGAAAAAGGCTTAGGTCTGAAGTGTCATCCTGCTTAATAAATTTGTCAGGGCTGCAGAGATGCAGGATTTTGGTGAAACCCCGTTTTTATCAAAACTCGTTTTTTCTGTTAAACCCTGAAAAAATCAAGAGAATCTTCTTTAGTTGAAAATTAAATTTGCAATTTAAATGTATTTTGAAATTTTTAACTTTGAAAATATTTTTAAATATCGATAAAGTTTCCATGGAAGCAGCCACTTTAGATTTGCGGATTTATGTCAATTTTCTCTTTAACCGACCTTTCAGTTCCGTCAATCCACTTTGGCTTTATAGAGAAGACAAATTTCGATGATACAGGAAATAGTAAATCTGCAAAAATTTCACAGTGAAAAATTTGCATATTTTCATATTTTATTTGTACAAGATAAAGAATAATAATACAAAGGAAATAAGGAGTTACGTTATGAAATGAATGTAAAAATATGGGTTAGATCAAACACAACCTACTTGAGTGTGCTGAAAAAGCTGCAATATGTCCAGTGGTCCCTTTATTATTTACAATATGTATTATGTATGAATGGTGATCTAGAGAAAGAAAGTTCCAAAATATTCCGGTGGACCTTGAAAATCTACATTAACTGAAAATGAGCTCTTTGATTAAACAGAAATAAATTTAAAATTCTAAATTAAAGTTCACTTCTTCAAAATAATAGGATCCTTGAACACCGAACTTTCACCGCTAGTATAGAGATCCACTTCTGAAAGAAGCCGAAAGTAGTATTTTTCTTAGCATGTGTCAGGTCAGCAATTCCATGCAGAAGTAACACTAGCTTAAGAGTTCCTAATGATGCAGTTTGCTGGAAGAACAATTTAAACAGAACTAGTTAACTAGTTAAGGCGTACGAGTTATTACCTAGAGCTAAAGACGCGATGGTTGGTATGGAACCAAAGATCATTTTCAGTATAAGCAGAAAAATTGCAAGAAAAGTAATTGCTAACATAAAATTTAATTGACCGTTTAGAGGGGCACAAACCTATTAAATATAACCGATGTGAAACTGGCCCGAAAAGTAGCCCGAAAAAAATGTGTCTTTGCTTAATCAGTAATATTTTCGGGCTGGCCCGAAAAATTTAGAAAAACTTCATTACCTTTATTTCTTATCCCGATTTTTTTTACATCAGCATACTACAACAACATTTGATTTTACAAGCCAAACCTTAAAAATAATATAAAATTTAATGAATAAATATATAATATGTACATAAAAAGGAAATTCGCTTACAACTTGAAAAAAATTATTTAAATTCAAAATACGAGTATTAAGATTCCGAATGATACGAGTATGTATTAAGATTCTAAAAAAAATACCAAAATATTTTCCTATGAAGCAGAGGCCACAGGGATTGCCTGCGACTTCGGCTACCGTCGAGAATTAGTTTAGGCCATCTGAAATTCAAATAATGTAGCCCTAGTTCTGTACAAGGTGGAAAGAAGGTTCGTACCAGTCTCAGTATGTAACGATTTTCAACAAAAAAATTACTAAGAAATTTTCTTCTGTGGCGCTTGTCACAGGGATTGCCTGCGACTTCGGCTACCATCGAGAATTAGTTTAGGCCATCTGAAATTCAAATAATGTAGCCCTAGTTCTTTACGAGGAGAAAAGAAGGTTCGTACCAGTCTCAGTATGTAACGGTTTTCAACAAAAAATTACTAAGAAATTTTCTTCTGTGGCGCTTGTCACAAAGATTGCCTGCGACTTCGGCTACCGTCGAGAATTAGTTTAGGCCATCTGGAATTCAAATAATGTAGTCTTAGTTCTGTACGAGGTGGAAAGAAGGTTCGTGCCAGTCTCAGTATGTAACGATTTTCAACAAAAAAATTACTAAGAAATTTTCTTCTGTGGCGCTTGTTACAAGGATTGCCTGCGACTTCAGCTACAGGCGAGAGGCCATCTAGAATTCAAATAAACTAGCCCTAGTTCTGTACCAGGTGGAAAGAATGTTCGTACCAGTCTCAGTAAATAACGATTTTCAACAAAAAAATTACTTAGTATTTTTTTTGTTGGAAATCGTTACATACTGAGACTGGTTCGAACCTACTTTCCACCTCGTCCAGAACTAGAAAAAAATCGTTGAAAATCGTTACATACTGCGACTGATACGAACATTCTTTCCACCTCGTACAAACCTAGGGCTACATTATTTGTATTCCAGATGGCCTACACTAATTCTCGATGGTAGCCGAAGTCGCAAGCAATCCCTGTGACAAGCGCTTCAGAAGAAAATTTCTTAGTATTTTTTTTGTTGGAAATCGTTACATACTGAGACTGGTTCGAACCTTCCTTCCACTTCGTACAGAACTAGGGGTACTATATTTGTATTCCAGATGGCCTACACTAATTCTCAATGGTAGCCGAAGTTGCAGGCAATCTCTGTGACAAGCGCCACAGAAGAAAATTTCTTAGTAATTTTTTTGTTGAAAATCGTTACATACTGAGACTGGTACGAACCTTCTTTCCACCTCGTAAAGAACTAGGGCTACATTATTTGGATTTCAGATGGCCTAAACTAATTCTCAGCGGTAGCCCAAGTCGCAGGCAATCCCTGTGACAAGCGCCGCCGAAGAAAATTTCTTAGTAATTTTTTTGTTGAAAATCGTTACATACTGAGACTGGTACGAACCTTCTTTCCACCACGTACAGAACTAGGGCTACATTATTTGAATTTCAGATGGCCTAAACTAATTCTCGGCGGTAGCCGAAGTCGCAGGCAATCCTTGTGACAAGCGCCGCCGAAGAAAATTTCTTAGTAATTTTTTTGTTGAAAACCGTTACATACTGAGACTGGTACGAACCTTCTTTTCTCCTCGTAAAGAACTAGGGCTACATTATTTGAATTTCAGATGGCCTAAACTAATTTTCGATGGTAGCCGAAGTCGCAGGCAATCCCTGTGACAAGCGCCACAGAAGAAAATTTCTTAGTAATTTTTTTGTTGAAAATCGTTACATACTGAGACTGGTACGAACCTTCTTTCCACCTCGTACAGAACTAGGGCTACATTATTTGGGTTTCAGATGGCCTAAACTAGTTCTCGGCGGTAGTCGAAGTCACAGGCATTCTCTGTGACAAGCGCCACAAATGAAAATTTCTTAGTATTTTTTTTTGTTGAAAATCGTTACATACGGAGACTGGCACGAACCTTGTTTCTACCTCGTACGATTTTGGGGCTGCAGTATTTGTATTCCAAATAGCCTACACTAATGTTCGATGGTAGCCAAAGTCTCAGGCAATTCCTGTGGCAACCGCTTCATAGAAAAATGTGTTGGTATTTTTTTCAGAATCTTATAGTGTATAAATTCTAATTTTATGAAATTGTCAGGAAATTTTTCTTTTCATATACTTAATATTTATATATTTATTCATCAAATTTTATTCTATTTTCTAGTATTGGCTTGTAAAATAAAATCTTGTTGAAGTACGCTGATGTAAAAAAAACAGGGATAGGTATTAATGGTATTGCAGTTTTCAACATTTTTCGGGCCAGCCCGAAAATATTACAGATTCAGCAAAGACCCAACTTTTTCGGGCTAGTTTTCGGGCCAGTTTAAAAAATTTCGGGATAGGAATTAATGGTAATGCAGTTTTTCTAAATTTTTCGGGCCAGTCCGAAAATATTACAGATTAAGCAAAGACACATTTTTTCGGGCTACTTTTCGGGCCAGTTTCACATACATTTAAATATAAGTGATTTACGGTGATTATGAAGAGAACTTAGCAGCTCATTTTTAAAATATCCCATAATATTTATTTCAATCCCATCTCATGATTTTTAAAATCTTTTCTGTTTGATGACACCAAATTTTTGTAATAATTTCTATAATATTTAAAAAAAAAATCTAATAAAAATCTCTAGACAACACAAGCCCTTACTTTATAGGTTTACACAAGGCTTATTTCATACTGATTATTTAAATGAATTTTTTCCTAGAATGTGTCGTCTGATATCAAAACATCTAATGTCCACTACCTACGGCAAAAATCCAAAGATCATTTATATGTAACGATTGGCGCTATGCAATTTCTTATCTGTAAGTGGCCGCACTATCCACATTTTAAAACTGAAATATATTGTTTAAATAGGCTATATGCAGGATCATATATAGATCAAATTTCTGCATAACGATGACCTTGTGAATTTTATTTTGGATAGTTGAGTTTATAAATGAGCTACACAAATATAACTATCCTATTACTATCTCTTATTGCATTTCCTTTAAAACTTCAGTAGATAACTATAGCACGAAGCATTTTTAGTATTTTTCAACCATTATTTGAGCACCGGATTTCAAAAAAAAAAAAAAAATATCAGTGCCTTTTCGTTCAATTGATGGTCGAAATTTCATGATATAAAGCTACATTTTTATCCAGTCTGTGACCTCTATACTTTGTAACCTACCTTATCTCTATCGAATCGAATCAAAAGTTATTTTACTATACTATTCCGAGTAATATATATATTATCTTCATATCTCTATCTCGCGATGTGTGCACAATTTTGACGGAACTTGGGGGGGTTCGCCAATAAAAAAAAGTTAAACATAAAAACGTAAGGAATACCAATTAGCTAATATTTCTTTATTTTTAATGCACAACAAGAGCGAAAGACAGCTGTCGAACTTTTTCGGCGCATTCAAATCAAATAATTCGATATGTATGTGAAGATAGCCCAAATTCCATCCCCGAAAAATGCGATGGCAACACTAATTATTGCTATCATGACATTTTCTACTCTCAGCCCAAAAAATCTCGACATTTTTACTCTCAGCCCCGAAAATATTTGCTATCATGATAGTTAAAAAATGTCACGACAGTTAAAATTTTCGGGGCTGAGAGTAAAAATAATACTGTGAATGTTTAAGAAACATGTATGATTTTTTTTTAGAATTTTTTATGAACTAAAGATTGTCGTGACGGTTAAAATTTTCAGGGCACAGTATTATTTATTAGAAATAATACTGTGAAAGTTAAAGGAGGGTGTATTCATTTTTTTAGAATTTTTCTATGTATAGGAGTTGAGATATAGTCCATAGAAGTTAGGAAATATTCGTTGGCCCAACTAGCGGTGCACATCGTTTGATAGGTGAATGTTTAAGGAGCGTATCTGAATTTTTTTAGAATTTTTCTATGTATAGTAGTTGAGATATAGTCCATAGAAGTTAGAAAATATTCGTTGGCCCAACTAGCGGTGCACATCGTTTGATAGGTGAATGTTTAAGGAGCGTATATGAATTGTTTTAGAATTTTTCTATGTATAGTAGTTGAGATATAGTCCATAGAAGTAAGGAAATATTCGTTGGCCCAACTAGCGGTGCACATCGTTTGATAGGTGAATGTTTAAGGAGCGTATCTGAATTTTTTTAGAATTTTTCTATGTATAGTAGTTGAGATATAGTCCATAGAAGTTAGGAAATATTCGTTGGCCCAACTAGCGGTGCACATCGTTTGATAGGTGAATGTTTAAGGAGCGTATCTGAATTTTTTTAGAATTTTTCTGTGTATAGTAGTTGAGATATAGTCCATAGAAGTTAGAAAATATTCGTTGGCCCAACTAGCGGTGCACATCGTTTGATAGGTGATTCTTAAAGGAACGTGTATAATTTTTTCTAGAATTTTTCTATGTATAGTAGTTGAGATGTAGTCTATAGAAGTTAGGAAATATTCGTTGGCCCAACTAGCGGTGCACATCATTTGATAGGTGATTCTTAAAGGAACGTGTATGATTTTTTTTAGAATTTTTCTATGTATAGTCCTTCTTGAAGGGAAATCTTTTATCAGGTAGGTATACATTGCCATAAATATGGCTCATTTAAAAAGACGGTACATTATTAGCAAAATAACAATTTTAAAGGTAATATAAATCACTGGTATAGATAAGTAGATGATGTAATACTATTATTTAACGGCAAGACATAAATAACTTACAACCCATTATAAAATTTACCTTTGAAACAGAAAACAATAAACACATATGTACCTCACCATTGAAAATGAGAACATCATCAGTGCAGAGAAAGAATTCATTAGCGTATAATACAATAAAATGACTACAAAATAATAGAAAAGATTTTCAAAAAAATTCAGAAACAGGATACCCTACAAAAACAGTTATAAATTAGAACAAAAACCAAAAATTTAAAACGCCCCAAAAAATAGACGCAGCAGTATACAAACTAACATGTGACGAATGCCCAAAATTTTACATCGGACAAACAGGTAGAAGTTTTCCACAGAGGTGCAAAGAACATATCAACGACATAACAAAAACAGAACCGAAAACAAATTTTGCACTACATATTAAAAACGAAAAAATCACAAATACCCCTTTCCTGACCCGCATACACAATTGTGTATATAAATTTCGATTACGACAAACGAAGATGTCAAACATAGAATTAGGTGGTAATTGAAGATCAGTGTACACATTTGTGTAAACCACCTAATTTTGTTTTTGTCCGAAAGATAACATTAACTATAATAATGATAAAACAATTAATTGTTATCAAGAACAAATAAATTATATGTTATATAATTAATTTGTTAACAAATTATTATGGTTTTTTCAAAAAGAATTCCGATTTAACTAAGATTCGTTAAAATACGGAAGACATTACAACCTGTCATAATTAACATACACATTTGTATATGGTGAACTTAAATTGAACCAAAAATTTTTTTCTTTGAACTCGAAAGGGATACACTGACATAAATACAAAGTTAACAATATTATACAAAATCTCACATATCCCTTTTACAACGAAGAAAAAAAAATTGGCTCAACTTAAGTTCAAACCACACAAATGTGTGACTAAAAAATTATAGAACATTTGTAATGGCGTTGTTGATAAAAAAATTTCGCTTCATTTGAAGTACAACCAACACAATTGTGTGTATACTTATAGTAATTTTTCTCTGACGAAAATAACTTGCACCGCTTGTTGGGCCAACGAATATTTCCCAACTTCTATGGACTATATCTCAACTACTATACATAGAAAAATTCTAAAAAAATTCATCAACTACTAAACATAGAAAAATTCTAAAAAAAATCATACACGCTCCTTAAACATTCACCTATCAAACGATGTGCACCACTAGTTGGGCTAACGAATATTTCCCAACTTCTATGGACTATATCTCAACTACTATACATAGAAAAATTCTAAAAAAATTCATACATGCTCCTTCAACATTCACCTATCAAACGATGTACACCGCTTGTAGGACCAACGAATATTTCCTGAATTCTATGGACTATATCTAAACTACTATACATAGACAAATTCTAAAAAAATTCATGCATGCTCCTTAAACATTCACCTATCAAACGATGTGCACCACTAGTTGGGCCAACGAATATTTTCTGAATTCTATGGACTACATCACAACTCCCATACATAGAAAAATTCTAAAAAAGTTCATACACGCTCCTTAAACATTCACCTATCAAACGATGTGCACCGCTAGTTGGGCAAACGAATAGTTCCTGATTTCTATGGACTATATCTCAACTAAAGGGTGATTTTTTTGTGGTTAGGATTTTCATGCATTAGTATTTGACAGATCACGCGGGATTTCAGACAAGGTGTCAAAGAGAAAGATGCTCAGTATGCTTTGACATTTCATAATGAATAGACTTACTAACGAGCAACGCTTGCAAATAATTGAATTATATTACAAAAATCAGTGTTCGGTTCGAAAAGTGTTTCGCGATTTACGTCCGATTTATGGTCTACATAATCGACCAAGTGAGCAAACAATTAATGCGATTGTGACCAAGTTTCGCACTCAGTTTACTTTATTGGACATTAAACCAACCACACGAATGCGTACAGTGCGTACAGAAGAGAATATTGCGTCTGTTTCTGAGAGTGTTGCTGAAGACCGTGAAATGTCGATTCGTCGCCGTTCGCAGCAATTGGGTTTGTGTTATTCGACGACATGGAAGATTTTACGCAAAGATCTTGGTGTAAAACCGTATAAAATACAGCTCCTGCAAGAACTGAAGCCGAACGATCTGCCACAACGTCGAATTTTCAGTGAATGGGCCCTAGAAAAGTTGGCAGAATATCCGCTTTTTTATCGACAAATTTTGTTCAGCGATGAGGCTCATTTCTGGTTGAATGGCTACGTAAATAAGCAAAATTGCCGCATTTGGAGTGAAGAGCAACCAGAAGCCGTTCAAGAACTGCCCATGCATCCCGAAAAATGCACTGTTTGGTGTGGTTTGTACGCTGGTGGAATCATTGGACCGTATTTTTTCAAAGATGCTGTTGGACGCAACGTTACGGTGAATGGCGATCGCTATCGTTCGATGCTAACAAACTTTTTGTTGCCAAAAATGGAAGAACTGAACTTAGTTGACATGTGGTTTCAACAAGATGGCGCTACATGCCACACAGCTCGCGATTCTATGGCCATTTTGAGGGAAAACTTCGGAGAACAATTCATCTCAAGAAATGGCCCGGTAAGTTGGCCACCAAGATCATGCGATTTGACGCCTTTAGACTATTTTTTGTGGGGCTACGTCAAGTCTAAAGTCTACAGAAATAAACCAGCAACTATTCCAGTTTTGGAAGACAACATTTCCGAAGAAATTCGGGCTATTCCGGCCGAAATGCTCGAAAAAGTTGCCCAAAATTGGACTTTCCGAATGGACCACCTAAGACGCAGCCGCGGTCAACATTTAAATGAAATTATCTTCAAAAAGTAAATGTCATGGACCAATCTAACGTTTCAAATATAGAACCGATGAGATTTTGCAAATTTTATGCGTTTTTTTTTTTAAAAAAGTTCTCAAGCTCTTAAAAAATCACCCGTTACTATACATAGAAAAATTATAAAAAAATTCAAACATGCTCCTTCAACATTCACCTATCAAACGATGTGCACCGCTAGTTGGGCCAACGAATATTTTCTTACTTCTATGGACTATATCTCAACTACTATACATAGAAAAATTCTAAAAAAATTCATATACGCTCCCTAAACATTCACCTATCAAACGATGTGCACCGCTAGTTGGGCCAACGAATATTTTTTAACTTCTATGGACTATATCTCAACTACTATACATAGAAAGATTCTAAAAAAATTCAGATACGCTCCTTCAACATTCACCTATCAAACGATGTGCACTGTTAGTTGGGCCAACGAATATTTCCTAACTTCTATGGACTATATCTCAACTACTATACATAGAAAAATTCTAAAAAAATTCACATACGCTCCTTAAACATTCACCTATCAAACGATGTGCACCGCTAGTTGGGCAAACGAATAGTTCCTGATTTCTATGGACTATATCTCAACTACTATACATAGAAAAATTCTAAAAAAATTTAAACTTGCTCCTTCAACATTCACCTATCAAACGATGTGCACCGCTAGTTGGGCCAACGAATATTTTTTAACTTCTATGGACTATATCTCAACTACTATACATAGAAAGATTCTAAAAAAATTCAGATACGCTCCTTAAACATTCACCTATCAAACGATGTGCACCGCTAGTTGGGCCAACGAATATTTCCTTACTTCTATGGACTATATCTCAACTACTATACATAGAAAAATTCTAAAAAAATTCAGATACGCTCCTTAAACATTCACCTATCAAACGATGTGCACCGCTAGTTGGGCCAACGAATATTTCCTGATTTCTATGGACTATATCTCAGCTCTTTTTGAATTCAAAAATCATAGAAACTTTCATCAAATATGTCCCGAGACTTTTATGTATCATATACTAAAGTTATATACTTTACAATAGTTAACAGTAATTTCTTTGTTTACTGTAAATGATTGATAATCTAAGAAGGTTGTTCATGTTTTAAATGATATATGCGTCTAGTTTTATTTATACAATTTCGTAAAAAAAATTTACAAAATTTTTTTTTTTTTTTTTTTTAGTTATAAAATTTTATACTTGTATATCAAGTTTTTGACTCTCAGCCCCAAAAATATTTACTGTCATGATAGCTAAAACTATCACGACTTAAACATTTTTCTGGGCTGAGAGAAAAATATTGCCGTTTTGTTAAGTGAGGAAGATTCAAAGTAATTTTGTTTTTCGATGTCAGTATATTTCTTGGAGAGTAGAATTTAGTTGTTTTTGTTTATGTACACATTTTATCAGAACTTTTTATTGTTTTAATTAAACTCATAACATTTTTATTTATCATTTAGCTGTTATTCGGAAATATTTATACCCGAATTTAGATTTATTGCTATAATTGTTAATTAAATGACGCAATAGTATACATAAACTTGTATAGTATTGCCATAAGCAACTTTTTCGATTTTCGGGGATAGAAATTTGGGCTATCTTCACAAAGGTTAATTCGATCACATTGCCAATAATCAAGAGAGAGTAACTGTCAAATGTGCATACCTATTTCTAGTTTTTTCGATTTTTTTTTTCTCTAAATAATTTGAAACTAAGTGTCCAGTTTCATAATAAGGCTAGTGGTTTCTTTGCTTGTGATTTAATTTTTATAACATGCTTTTTTGGTAACATCGGAATAAGCAGAGAGATCAGCACATGGATTCCGGTTTAGTGGAGTTTTTTCAGGGAACAGAATGTGGGTTGCTTTTGAACTAATGAAACATTGAATTCTTTATTGATTAATAGTGATTATACTAGCCCAAACCATTTCTGTATCGCAATAAAAAGCTCAGGTTTGCACTGCTAAAGTTGAGCAGTGACCATTTAAGTTCTTAACGGCACGTCTCTAATAATATAGTTTTTACTATTCAAATATCAATTATTAACACATTTTACGAGGTTTATTTAAAGGGAGACCGCTTGTGAGAGCCATACAAACAACCTGTTCCATCTGTACAAATTAGTACCTTATACGCAACATCTTTACCGCATGCTGGCATTCGTATGATAACAACAAGAATAAAAAAAAACTATAAACAATTATCGTTTAACAATTTTTTAAAAAGGTAAAATAAAATATTTTGTTTTTTAAAAATGATAAAACAAATACCGCAACTTCCGTTTTAGATCATTAAATATCATCATTAATCTTTAATATTTTATTGAAAGGAAAACGAAATAAATACCTTTAAAACGAGAGTTAAGAAACCAAACAAGCAAATATAAAATCAAATAACCAATTTGTAAAGGTTGGATGGCATATAACATCTATTACATAATTACGGTATTATGTTCGGTTTATGTTTATTGGTTTATGCGCGCACAACAATAATCATCCGAAAAGAGCGCCGGTGCACTTGACAAGATTAATGGGTAAGTCGTATATTTTTATACCTTCCTCTTAATTTTCCTCCCCATGAAAATTTCGTGTTTAATTCTCAAGCAGATCTTACATAATAAAATTAAATAAATTTTCAATGTCGACACTTTGATTGAAATAATTGATATAATTTTCAGTAATCATATTTATATGGCGACCACCATAGTTGTAACGGTTAGCACTAATGCAAGAGTATTTTTAATGATGTTGTTAGCCCTGAATTACAATGCATCTTTACTTTAAGATCTTATTAACCGATAATTCATGTGAATGTACTCAGCAAAAATTTATGATATCCTTAATAAAGGACAGCATTAAATTTGTTAGCTCTTGTGGTATAGAGCACGGTGGCCAGTTCCAATTAAACTCTGTAGCATAAAACAATCGATGCAGGTTACGGAATAAATACATTTTTGAATTGGGTCTCTGAATTGTATGTAGTGTTGCTTCGAAGAGTGGGGTATAGGAGTAGAGAAATTTTTTTTTTTTCATTGAAAATGCTGGATACTCGTAGATCAAAATTGGTTACTATATAATCAAACAATTTTAAGTTGAGCCTTGTCAAAATATCGAAGGTTCACTACAAATGCGCTGATGGCTGCGCGGTTAACTTGTGTAGGTCATGAATTGAATACACATGGATTTTACAATGGCATTACGTGAATAAGGGAGTATGTACTGTAATAGGAAAAGCAGGTCGAAATATAGTACACAGTCTTCATATTTCAGCACGTTGCAGTGGTATGTGGATCATATTTACCTGGACAAATATATTATATTAGCATAAGAGCATTCGGTTGTAATTCTGTAGTCTGATAAATAAGTGTATAAAGAATTAAAAAACTGGAAAAATGATAGGTGATTACGTATTGGAAAAGGAAGTCCCTTATAGTACTTCATAACGGGCCCTAAGTAGTGCTATATACGACAAACAGGAGTTGATATAAATAAATATTCCGAATAACCAGTTCGATTAACCATAACAATCAACTTTGGAGCATTCAACATATAATCAAGCCGGATTGGCTTTCAATACACAGGTCTCTAGAATTACGACTCCAGATGTTTAATATCTGATCTGTTAGGATAAATGTAGGTTTAAATTTTCATAAAACAATTGAAAAATTCGATACGATCGAAAAAATAGTAGAGCTGATATAATCAATTCACCAACATTAAAATTAGGCGACACTCATCCTCTAGTGTTATATATCGAAAAAGTAGTGATCCTTGCCGAAAAACAGATAAAAGATTCTTAGACCATCTCGATGATATGGACAGAATTCCCGACGAAGTGGAAAGTCTAAGAGAATTTTCTCACCATCAACCAGGGGAATATAGCTCCCGCAAGAAAATTGTCGATAGCATATTAAGTATTTATGACAATCTAAAAGGTAGTCCAAAATACTTTGGAATACTAAGAGTTATCAGGAGAAAAATCTAAATTGTGGAAGAATATTGAAATATGCTTAAGGCAAATTCTTTGCAGATAAACGAGATTTCGATAATCTTTTGTATTTGGTACTATGACATTCGATTAAAGGCAGAATTTTATGTCAGATCAGCAAGTATAACAGCATCTCTCACTAATCTTAAATAAACTTGCATATATGGAAATGAGTTATCACGCAATGAACGTTTATATATGCATTATGAAAAACGACAAATATCACATACGCAGCATACCCAAGGGCGTCACAACATTCGAGCACCTCAAGTTACACCACCTCCGGCACTGTTACCTACAAGAATCGCTAAAGTTCAACGACCCAGCATGCAGATACACAATTTTTATTTCGAATTGTGACATAGACCTCAAACAACCTCATCAGATACACCAACTGGCGAAATACTCAAATATCGGAGTCGTAATAAGAATAACTAAACGAATGCATTCTCAGTATAAGCAAACGCCTATGCACAGACTCAATTAATAATAGGACATTAACGGACTACTATACTGATCATAGTGGAAAAAATCAAAGAAATGTAAATAGAAAAATTTTATGATGCTAAATCGTCTCTACGACGTATCGAAGAATGGTAGAATCATCAAATTTCTTATATACTGGCGCTAACAAGAACTACGTAGAAGTCAAATACGTGAAAAAACCCACATTCAAAATGATAATCCTTTTATACCGGATTCTGTAGCGCGGAGCCTAGAAATTACCTACCATACTCTCATAGATCTTTTCGGACCACAAGAACGAAAGTTAAAATTGTTTATCTTACCAAAACTAAATGCATTCGATGAAATCGTGATAGCCTAAAACAATTACAAGCAGCAACATAAACCAACAACCTCTTTGAGACAACATGCTTTCCACTCGGTCAATTACGCAATAATCAGACCATCAAAGCAACTCTCCATTTTTAGTTGTACCCGAGATGTGTTAAGGAAAAAAGAAATACCATCCAGGTTATGGAAAATTAAATACCGTCACAGTCTCGGATAGGTATTTTATATTGAAAATTAATGATTGAAATGAGACAGTTGGGCGTTGGTCGAAATGAAAAGAGAAAACTTCGATTTCATTTAAAGAATACGAATTCGAAGTCAAACCAGTTTCGAGTGGTGAACGCTGGAAAAAAGGAAAAAAAATGTTTATTTCCTTTAGGGCAACGTCAAATTGGCATAATTTAGGAAGGGGTGCAAAAGTTTTGTTGTTAATGTGAAATTGCACAGCAGTAATGTATATTTACTTTAATACAAGAAATACACAACAGGTTAATGAAATTGTCTGTTCAAATTTTGTCACTTAGTGGAGCCACACCAGTCAGTGGTGAGTGTATAATTTTGGAAAAGATCGGTTTAAAATTTTATTGAGGGCAATGAATACAATAAGCGAGACGAGATACAATTGAATTTACGATCGGCAAAATTGGCCGTGACCTTGGGTATATAAAGTTGGTGTTATTCAAGAATATCAACTAAATTCTACCAGCAACTGTCAACAATGTAGTCACCAAATCATTAACAGAAGATGTTAGGGCTTAATGATGACAAACTAATCACTAACTACGTTTAATTGACATCAGCGTATTAGACCGCATATTTGTTGAACACGTTAACAATCTTAATAAAATATATTTAACCGTGGGGCGCTCCTTTACATTATAATTTAAGAATACTAGACACATGAAGTAAAGTCTTAGTAAAGTCTTTAGCTTTACTAATATTAATGGAACAATCTATTCTGATGTATTCTAAGACTAGATTTTTTGCTGAAGCATTTCAGTATTAACGTAAAAATGATATATTGAGAGGTAGTATATACATTCAGAAGGAGCGCCCCACGCTTTTATTCTTAGTTATATTAATTTTAAATTTCTACTTGTTGTAATTATACCTTGATAGGAGTAAGGAAGAAATATTTCATTTTCTACTTTTCCAAGCCTTTTTTATCTACTTTTTAGAGCCTTTAAATATAAGCGTGGTTTTTAAAAAAAAAAAAATTTATATATATTTTATTTTCTACTTTTTAGTCATCGAAATTTGCAATCAATTTTTCGACCATGTTAACATTTGTCAGGAAATTGCAAAAAGATAGATGGTATATCTATCTTTGGACCTTACCTTTTAGAGTGCGATCCGAGAGCACTACGTCATATGATTGTTTTTTATTATAGCCAACTTTTATAAGTTTTTGTCAATATGTGTTTTTTTGTCAGTTATTTGCGTCCCACAGATCTTAGTCTCACCATTTCTGCCAATGCCTCATTATTACATGGCTTCTTTCCTGTCAATTTTTGACAAAGGCTTTGAAAAACAAAGGGGATTTTTTTAAAGTTTTTATAAATATACCTTGATAGGAGTAAGGAAGAATTTTTTTTTTATTGTCCAAATATGTTTGAAATTTGTATTGTCATCAGAGTTAAGCCTGCATGCAAAATTTCAGCTCAATTGGACTATCGCAAGTGGTTGAAAAATTCATTACAAAATTTGACGATACAAACAGGCGACGATACATAAGCGTGGTAAAAATACCTGGGTTCTTCGATTATGAAGTTTCCAGGATTATGCTATAAAACCACAAATAGTTTGCACCAAACTTTCCAGATGTTGCACGTAGTCTAACATTGCAGGAATAGACGCGTTGTATCAGAAACAAGAATGCAAAGTGCGAGTCATCGTTTTTTGCAATCGATTCCTTCTAAGAAAGTTAATAACTACTGTGATAAGAACTGTCGGATGGGATAAGCAGAGTTCGTTGTTCGAACAGATCATGCGGTGGTCAAACAACTAATGAGTTTAAGTTTTACACTAAAAGGCTTGAGCACCGACGAGGTGTGTCAACAAAACAGACGGATTATTCAGAAGACCAAATATAGTTCAGCGTAAGCTATGTGGTACGACAAGAAGTAAAGAACAAATGTTGCAAGAGCAGGAAAAAAACATTTATTTAGAGAACAGAATCGCGCACACCCTGTTAGCAAGAAATTGCGTCCGAAAGAGCTACTGATAATAGTTGCTGAGAAATACCGGGTTGGTACTTAGGTTCTACTGGAATCACGCAATGAAAAACCCGGAGCACGTTTCGAAATCAATATATTATTGAATAAGAAAAGAATGCGTTGTTATTGGCACAACTATTTACAGGGCGGTTGGCTTTGACGTTCGTGTCGAACAGTCACATGTTTTTCCATTTAAATTTATTTACATTTAATTATATTTTTTTATGTTATATTGTAAATTTTAAATTACTTCTAACGGCCTTAATGGGAGTTGTATATAACCATAACCATCCTTGGTCCAAATGTGGAAACCTATATAGAGATTCAGGAAAATATTACCCATTAATGTCGCCGGAATAGAGCGGTGCTCGTCTGCTGAATGATGAGGCCTTGCAAGAAGAAACGTACAAATAAGCAGCTGTATTTTTGAGAAAATGCGCCTGCGTAAATACACGCAAAGAAAAGTGTTGTATATATATATTTTAGTTGGATGTTGTAATAAAACCGGTGTTAAAACGAGGGCCGATCAACACGTGTGGGGGATGGACTGCACCAATCGAATCAACCTGGGGAGATACAGCTAAGTGTTCTGTTATTTTGATTTCTTGTGTATTATATAATTTTATTGGTGTTATTTGTGTGTGGCCGTTGGCCTGTGTGGTGGTGGAGCCATTCTAATTGGGGCCTTCTTTTTCCATTGTGTTGTGGTGTTTTGTTTGAAATTTTCCTTTAGTTGTTTTTGATTTTCGTTGCCAGCGAATGACATACTGTGTTGAACGAGAGTTAATTTCATAAGGAGTGGAAGTGTTTTGTGTTGCTCTTTATGCTGTATACATACTGTAGCTTTTGTTGCGGCGCGGGTATGTCGCGCTCGCACCGCACTTATGAATTTATACCTGCGGGAGCGAGTGCGATGTTTTTGTGCTGCGATGGTTTCCACTGGTGTGTATACATTAATTTGAGTTTAGTGTTTTGTGGGTGGGTAATAAATAGATACAGAAATGTATATTCATAAAATATATGTTTTCAACGTTTGGACCCATGAGGTATTTTGTATTAGGATCTGTCATCAGTTTATTCATATAATTATGATTTCTTTTTTTTTTCAAATCTACATCTCAATCTAACGAACCATGAAAAAGAAGTATTTTTTTAGTAACCAAATGTTGTTAGCAACACCATTTCCAATTGGATTTATGTATATTACTAATAGTAATTATATTAATATTGTTTTCTTTGATTGAGAATGAGTAAATGTTTATTACTTAGTTCGAGATAGTTTCGTTCTAAATTTTGAAAGAGTGAATGAATTTTTAAAGTAGCTAGTTAATTAAAGCTTATGATATTGTACTAAAATATAATTTTATAAAGATTCTACAGTCCATAAGGTCAGTATGGACTGTATAATTTTTAGTTCATCATATGTAAAAATATATGCTTTAATTGAATGGTTTTCTAGGTTGTTTCGGGAGACTGTAAATTGGTGAAGGTTTTGATTATATTGTTCTGGGTTGGATAAATAATTATCGCTGGATGTTGATTTTATGATTTATTTAATACGATTAGGTGATACGATACGATGAAGGATCATACAGTTGTGTTAGCTACTTATTATTAATTCTATCATCTTACAGATTCATGATTGCTTCAAAAGTTTTATTTAATTTGTTTAGGTGTTGGGGTTCTGGAGCTGTGCCAAACATCCATTATTGATCTTATATTGCAGATTAGCTTTTTTGAAACCATTTGGAATTAGCTACACGATAGATATGCTGTTATGATTAAAAATAAGATTCCGATTTCAGAAGCAATTAAAATTTTTTATTGGACTATTTTGTAGTATAGAGACCTCTGTTTTTCCAGTGGCTTGGCTCCTTTTTTAGTTAGGCGTTTTAGTAAGAATTTTTTTAATTATTAGTATTGCATCCAGTAGGTGGTATTTAATAATAATTATTAATTTTAATTTTTTATTATTTTAGATCTTTCTTTTAGATTTTATTAAAAATAGGTATTAACGAAAATCCAAGAAAATAAGTTTGCAGAGTTAAATAACTATTTTTAATTTTCAGATGACTGGAAGTTTTTCAGTTACATGATTAATAATTATTTCGTAGTTAGAATTGTGTCATTGTGTTACTAGCTATCGACTACTTAGGTGTCTGTAACCGGGTCGATCCTCTCCTTTCTAACATAACCTTTCCTATCCCTTCTATTTTGTTATGTGTAATACAAGTGTACGGCGGGCCCCGGCCATATCTGGGATTACTTGTCAAATGACTTAGCCGTACATCTCAATCAAATCAAACATCAAACTGTTTACAGGAAGTAGAAGATGATGTAAAGAGAGCAACATATAATCTGCAAATGCAGCAATACAACTTTGGAGTACCCTTTGAACGAATAGTGTGATGGACATCGTTAGCCCAATTCCAGAAATACAGGTCGGTATTCGGCACATACTTGGTCACTATTTACTTCAGTTCACTATTTTCAATAAATGAGAAGAAACCTCTCGTATTGTAAATTAACCGCTTGAGTCCCAAGCAGCGCGATCACACTGTTCAGATTTTATTTCGAGAAAATAAAATAAATAAATGTGACTCAAATGGTTAAGAAATATGCACATGCCGTAGTTGCAACATTTGTAAACAATTTGGTTTACAATTTCAGAATAAAATTACAAATTTTGCATACCCCAAGAACGAAGACACAGTCTTCCCCGAACATATAACATATAGGCGATATAATCGAATAACATTTTTTTGTTCATTTCAGAGTTTCTATGTAATATTATAATTACATTAATAAAATTAACATATTCTTATAAATATATTTATGAATGTCTAAAATTATTAACAAAAAAAAAAAATAATAATAAAAATTATAATAATAATGGAGCATTTGTTATAAAAGCACCATTTCATACAAAATCCAAAAAGAACAGAAAAACACAAATATAATATTCAGAAAGCACTTAAAATAAAAAGAAATGTACAAATTTATGTACAGTGGAAAAATTATACAACAAAATAAAATAATAATTAAATGTCAAATAATAAGTTAAATGGTTCATCAAATCAAAAACACAAACTAAAATAATAAAAATAATATGATTTCATGTAAATACTTAACATAAAAATCTATCTTCTATGTCGAACCCAATAATCCATTCCCTCAATTTTCTATTAAATATATTAAATGATGGTAATAATATTATTTCTGACGGCAACTTATTAAATAGTCTAGGTGCAATATATGTAAAAAATCTTCTACATCCTTCCTTCCTTGCAAATGGAACTAAGCATAAATTGTTTTTTCTCAAATTTACCACTTTTTTTACTCGCGTTTTTAAATATCCATTTCTTTTGTAAAAAATCTTCAATATAGAGGGAGGATATTCAATTTAGAAAATAATGGCTTTGTTGTACACGTTTCTTTTCTTGAAAGATATAACTCTAATAGCAAATTTTTGAAGTTTGAAAATTATATCAATATTGTAATTATATGTACCCCCCCAAATTGTAATACCATATTCTAAAATTGAATTAAACATAGCAAAATATAATAATCTATGTAATTTTTTGGGACATAGTCTACGCAATAGGTACAATTTTCGAACGCCAAACAATAGTTTATTTTTAGTTACATTAATATGATTTTTAAAAGTTAATTGGCTATCAATTAATACTCCTAAATAACGATATTCTTTTACATTAGCAATTAATAAGCAATTATTTAAACATATATTTCTATTACAATCAACGGAATGACTTGTTACAAAATTGGAAATTGGTACTCTATTCAACAAACCTATGAGCATAAACTTAGATTTTTCACTTAATATTAATGAATGTATTGCAAGCCATTTTCTTAAATTTACTAAATCACTTTCCATTAAATTAAACAGTTCGCCTTGTGATTTTTGGCTATAAGAAAATGCAATATCATCAGCAAAAGCTGTAATAGATTCATTAAACTTCAATTTTAATAAAGAATTTAAATAAATCAAAAATAGAATGGGTCCAAGCACAGAACCTTGTGGCACACCATTAGTACACACTAAAAACTTACTATAAAAACCATTCAAAAATACTTGTTGTTTTCTGTTACTTAAATAACTTTCAATTAGTTTCAAAACAATCCCTCTAAAACCAACATTATCAACTTATCAATTAAGATTTTGTGATCGACCAAATCAAAAGCTTTTTTAATATCTATGAACAATGTATCACATTCTTTTCCATCATTAATTCTACGCATTATTGGGTCCAGAAAACAAACTATAGCATCTTCAGTATTTCTTCTTTCTAAAAATCCAAATTGTAAATCACTAAAAAATTGCCTCTTTTTTAAGAAATCAAGCATTCGCGATTTTAGGATTTTCTCAAAAATCTTCGAAAAAACCGATAAAATTGAGATTGGCCTGTAATTTACCAAATTAGTTGGATCATTACTTTTAAAAATTGGTATAATTTTTGAAATTTTTAATTGATCTGGAAAACACCTATTGCAATACAAGAATTCAATATGAAGGATAATGGCTCACAAATAAACAATGCAGCCAACTTCACAATATTGCTATTTATATTATCAATGCCACTAGAAAAACTATTCTTTAAACTACCAATTATATTACAAATTTCATTTGGATTAGTAGATTGAATAAAACATGAAGTTTCTTCTAATGTACTGTTATATAAAAACAGTTTTTCTTCCTCTTTAGTAAAAATTTTATTTACTCGATTCGTTTCCTTTAAATTATCAACAATTTCAACAAAATAATTATTAAATACTTCAGGTAAAAGTTTTAACTCAGTTATATTATTTCCAAATTGATCTTTAACCTCTTTAATAAATACATGTCCTTTTTTCTGACCTGTTAGTTCATTAATAATCTTCCACTGATCCTTTAAATTTGATTGATTATAATTAAATAATTGGTTATAATAATTATACTTTGCACTATCAATTTCTATTATAACAGTTTTTTTATATTTTAAATATTTCTTTTTTAAACCAACATTAGTTGGGTGTCGTTTTAGACATCTTCCTAAACTATTCTTAATATTAATTGTTCTCAATACCCTGTTATTCATCCACTTATTCAAAAACGAATCTTTATTTTCTATAATATGAACCTTTTCACTTTGTTTTATTATAGTTAATAAAATCGTTAAAAAATTTGAAAGAGCTTCATTAGGATTAGAATTTAAATAAACTGTCGACCAACTTTCATTTTGTAGCAAATTTTTAAATAAAGTGTGATCAAATTTCTTAAAACAATTATACTTAGATGAACTAAAATGAGTATAGCTTGAAAATTCAATACCTAAACCAGTAGCTACATGATCAGTAATGTCAAAATCATAAACATTAGTAATAAACTTAATATTATTGTTTGATTTTTCCCTAACAAAGATATGATCAATACATGTCGATGAAAACCTAGTCACTCTGGTAGGCGTGTTTATTAAGGATTGTAAGCCATTTGACGCCATAACCATTAAATAATCATACTTTGAACTAGAATTGGAAATTAAATCAATATTTATATCTCCAATAATTATCAAATTTTTTGATCTAAAATTGTTTAGATTAGTTTCCAATTCGTCAATAAAATTTGACAGTGTAAACGATTGTAATCAATAAACACAAATAAATTCAATTACAATATTATTATATTCTAATGAAACATTAATTACGTCAGCAGTGCAAAAATTCAATGGTAAAACCTTAACTTTTAATGTTGACTTAATATAAAGAGCAGTTCCCGCATTTTTGTTGCTTTCATTACATTTCGCATAAAAATCATAACCCGGTAATGAATCATATAAACTAACGTCCGCTTCTTTTATAAAAATTTCAGTTAAAAATATAATCGAGGGCATAGAGCCTAAAGTTGATAAATGAGAAATAAAATTATCTAAATTCCTATTCATGCTTCTAATATTTTGATGAACCACCCAAAATTTACAATTCAAAAATGTTTTTAGACCAATGTTAGTAACATCTGTCATGTTACTTATTAAACTAGTCATTGAGGATCATTTTTCAATAATAAGAATAACATACAAATTAAGAACTTTTATATGCATTTAAGAAAATTTTAAATTATCAAGATCACTAAAAGACTTTATAAATATTATATTGGAGCCGTCTTCCTTCCTTATATGAATTGTACCTTTTCTAATCCAACAGTACTTAAAATTAAAATCTACTTTAAATTTTTGACATTCATTTAACAATTTTCTTTTATAAATATTTAACCCATTTCTAATAAAAATTGCTTTATCCGAAACTGCATTAAATCCAATATCATATTGGAAAATTATGACGCTCCTCTTAATATAAAGCCTAGGCGTTTTATATTTGCTTTCGTAATTTTAAAAAAGCAAGCATTTAAAAAATTTTGAGCAATTCTTTTGCAACTTTATTATAAAACAAAAACAAAAAATACTTACACAAAAAAAAAATAATAATAATAAAATATACTATGCAGAATTACTATGCAAAATTAATGATTTTGTCAGAATTAATTCATTGCTTAAAAAATTCCTCTAACGAAAATTCAATCTGTATTATTTGGTGAATACAAGCGAAAAAACTTGTAGTTTGCACACTTGGCCAAAACCATTCACCTATACCGTCAATTTTTTCAAAAAAACTTGTGAAAATTGGCCGGAAACTCGGGATTATTTTTAATGAACTGTTATTCCACAAAATTTAAATGTAGAAACGTATACATTTAATCCTTATGCACAAAATCCTCATTTTTACTGGCTATCTAGTTTACTACCTAATTGCTTAGTATTAAATAGTTAGGGATTTTTGGGTTCCCTTGGTGCGTTTGGAACTGCATTTTCTAATACATTTGATATGTATTCATCATATTGTGAATTGTAATATTCTTGTAAACTACGATTTATAGCAACGTCCAAGGATTGCAACAGGCCAGTTAAATTAGGTGGAACTAGGACCACAAAAATAGTATATTTGTCAAGAGAATTACTCTAATGTAATTTAACGTGGCTGCCATATGAGTCCATAATTAATAAAATAGACTCTCGCATAACACTGGTTTGAGGCCGACTGAACTCTAATTCTTTTAAATAATTTTTAAGGATAACGTAATTGTAACATGCCTGTTTTATTAACGTCCACCACACATTTATTGTTCACAGCCGGTTTTTTTTTTAAATTCGAAAACAATAAGAGGCTTAAGAACTCTCCCATCCATGGTTATATCTAACGTTGCAGTGAAACGTCTATGACCTGTACTGGCTTTTTTGATCAAAACCTCCGATGTTAGTAATTCTAGTAGTTTGACGCCGTAATACTAAATTATTGCGACTTTTAAAACGTTCGCACCAGCCTGGAATATAGCTGCAATATAACTACAATAGAGTGCTTGGGCATTGTAAACGAATAGTACGCCTAGTAGACGTACTATTCGCTTAAAGCGCCATGCTTAATGTTCGGGGGAAGACTGTAGTACACACCATTACATCCAAAGTCAGGCGGAATAGCAGACAGGTTTTTTACCGAAAATTTCAAGAACATTTGCAAAAGGAAGTAAATCCCGGCTACCATAACTATGACTCCCGTACCTATGTTCATGTATGGGATAATTCCGTTACAGTGTGAGGCAGTTCACCGTACATACGTCAGAAAGTTCACCGCCAGTAATCTTGTTTAAATTTATTTTTTTTTATCACACACCGTCAATCGTCAATCTAAAGTATAAAGTAATTTAGAGGTTAGAAAATTCTGAAAACATTCTTCTCATCTTATACTACAGTTTATAGAGCGCCAAACAAAATAAACCCTTGTTTTTTTAAAAAAGTTTTTTGTTACTAGCAGATTTCACCAAACAGTAAAGGTTAAGCCTGAGTCGAAAGATTTTAATGTCACTAAAATTAATTATCTACGCCATTTTCGACACAAACATATTTGTAAAGTGGAGACGGCCGATGCAGAATGGTAAATGAGCCAGCTGGTCAACCGACAACAACTACTACAAATGCACAAGCTGAATGAAGACAACCGGTTACTTCTGCCATCCAACGAAGTTAGAACAAAACTCGTAATTGGTAATTCATTATAGGACTGAGACATAGAGATATGTTTGTATTGGCACAATATACAACGATCAATATTTCCGGATCAAATAAAAATCCAATGGCGACAAATAAAATTGAAAATTTCATTGGCTTATACAGAAATAAAAACACGAAGAATAATTGAAAAATTAGTTCAAATTGTTTAGACAATTTCTTTCTAGAAATAGTTACGCAGTGAGCCTTGGTGTTCCGGAAAATCTACTTCATGCAATCTGAATAAGAGTTAACAACCTATATGTTATCAAAGCATTTATGAAACTTACAGGGATTTATTTTTAAACACTGGCCATCTTCTGCATTACTCAATCGATCTCAGATTATAATAATTAAGCGACTTATGAAATATTTCGAATTAACAATGCCTCATTTTATATATTGAAGATAATACGAGTATTTCGTCCCTTTTGGAAGCATTCTCGGCAAAATCATAAATTTTATTACTATTTGGTTAAATGAGTAGTTGTACAACTAAATATGACAATTCGTGCCAAGCAAAAGTTTTTTAGAATATCAACTCGTATTCTAAATACGGGACTATAGCCAATGTGCAGCTTCTTAATAAAAATGAAAGTTCGATTGAATCAGAAAAACAAACAAATCGATTATAAAACTGAATTTCAATCTTCTATGTAGTGACTTGCAATCTAAGAATATTTTTACGAAAAAATGTGGAACGCTTCACGATTTTGCGTGTCATCCTTGCGCAGGGGCCATGCTAATCTTCTCTGTATCGTTCCAATTTTAGTATATGTTCTGCCGAAGCAAGAACGAAGTTTTATATAAACAATTTTCTATATATACTGAAATACCTAGTTTTTGTAGTTCTAGAGAATTGTTAAAAATCCTGATAAATATAAAAATTACATGTATGAAAGGGGACGAAGAATAAAGGGTGGTTAAATTTTAAGGGCCGATGTTGATTTTGAATAAAACACAAATTATTTGGTCCAAATTTTCGATGACGCTTAGGCATAATTGAGGTTCTATGCCGTTAATGTGCCGAATTATCTCATCCTTTAGCTCTTGAATTGTTGCTGGCTTATCAACGTACACCTTTTCTTTCAAATAACCCCAAAGAAAGAAGTAAGACGGTATCAAATCACATGATCTTGGCGGCCAATTGACATCACCACCACGTGAGATAACACGGCCATTGAATTTGTCGCGCAAAAGAGCCATTGTTTCGTTAGCTGTATGGCAACTGGCACCGTCTTGTTAAAACCACATATCGTCCATATCCATATCTTCTAATTCGGGCCATAAAAAGTTCGTTATCATCTCACGATAGCGAACACCATTCACAGTAACTGCCTGACCGGCCTCATTTTGGAAAAAATACGGCCCGATGATGCCGCCAGCCCATAAACCGCACCAAACAGTCACTCTTTGTGGGTGCATTGGTTTTTCGACAATCACTCTTGGATTATGATTCGCCCAAATGCGACATTTCTGCTTATTGACGAATCCCCTGAGGTGAAAATGTGCCTCATCACTGAATATGATTTTCTTCGAAAATTGATCATCCACTGTTGCCATTTCTTGCCACCATTCTGACCATTGACGACGTTTGGAATGGTCAAGAGGCTTTAGTTCTTGAGTCAATTGCACCTTATCCTTATCGCGGTAACCATCAATTTCTTTGTAACATCCCAAGATTCTTCAATGACCACTTCCGACGCTCTATTCTGGTCGCTGCACCAACCTTTTTTAATGCGCTACCAATTTACATTAGGAAGGACATTCATTTGAAGTCCTTTTTACCTAGAGTTAAACAATGGCTATTTGAAACTGTTGATATCTCCTATTTATTCAGGGTTATTACATAAAACTTGATGTATTTAGTCACATATTATGAAGTTGAAATTTAGTAGTAAAAGTAGTAGTAATGGTAATGGTAGTAATAGTATTAGTATCTTAGTCATTTTATTGTAAGCTTTTATCACATTTTATTCTCATTTTAATCATTTAATTTTGTAAATATTAGGATTATGTTGTATTTTTATGTATTACGCGAATTTGCTTCTGCCGTTTTTTCGGCACAAAATTCGTTATATTTTTTTTTGAATAAATAAATAATAAAAAATTATAAGCGTGTAAATGCAATTCTTTATGCATAATGTTCATCAACGACGAACGTGAGTGGTGCAATTGATGGGCCACACTATCGTGAACAGTAGCAATATTTTCTGCAGTACGAGCTGTACGAGCATGCACTGGTGTTTTCAAATCTCCTACAGACCCGGTTTGTTCAAATTTTTGCACGATTTTTCCGATTGAGCGCACATTTGGACGATTAAATTGACCGAAAAAATCACGAAGTGCACGATATGCATTTTGATTAGAACGCCCATTTTCATAATATGCCTGAATAACTTTAACGCGTTGCTCGATTGTGTATCTTTCTGTTATATCTATTTATGTTATTGACTTAGTATTATTAATGGCTAACTGTTATTCTTATAATCACATTTTTATTTGCCTTTTTTGTTCAGTCTATATTGTACACTCTGGGTAAATGGTTGTAATAAATATGTAAACCATAATTGTGCGTTTTAATCATAAAAGTGGCGACGAGGAAAATAAATTTTTTTTATTCGTGCAATATAATATATAATACATTTTGTTTTCTTTGTTTTGTGCATATTATTATTTTTTTTTGATTTGTTTTTCCTCGTGATGGATAAGGCAACATTAGAACAAACTCTTGCTAAACAAAATCAATTTATGAGTGACCTAATACTAAACCAACAGAAATAGGTGAATGAAAATACAGTAAAACCAACGGGTAGCGGGATAATTTCGCCGTTTTTTTCTTTCGATGAAAAAAAGCATCATTGGCCACATTATTTGGAGCAATTAAATCAACATTTTTTGGCGAGCGCGGTGGAAGATGACAACCAAAAACGAGCATTTTTCCTGTCTATTGTTGGAGATTTTATCTTCAGCATTTTGCAAAAATTATGTAACGGGGACGTGGTAAGTAAAACATTTAAAGAACTTAGTGGACGCTTAACAAATTATTTTGTTTCAAAAATTCATATTTTGGCCGCGCGATACGAATTTAACAAGACTGTTATGAAACCGAACCAAACGTATGCTGAATGGGTTGCCGATCTTCGCGGTGTAGCCAGAAACTGTGCTTTCCAATGCCCTTAAGACACGTGTAAGACTTCATTCGTCGATGATTTAATTAGGGACATCATTGTTATAAACACGCCGCACGATGTGGTCCGTGTGTCATGTCTACAAAAGCAAAATCCAACGCTCGATGAGGTAATCGAAATTGCGAGAATTTATAAGCCCACAACAAAAACTTGTTTGACTTTAAAAGGAGAGGCAGGTGCAGCCGATGGGGGGCGAAGTCCGAGATTCATACCTCCTCGCCGGTGCTCCCTGGTTAACGCTAAATGAATCAGGCGGTATAGTGGAGACGGGCAGACTAAATCCTGTTTATAGTCATGGACACTACATGTCAGGGCGGGTTATTGGCGCCTCAAAACCTATACCAAATCAGCGTCTGTTCTCCAGGTTAGGTGCGGTTGAAGCGGGCGTCTGTCTTGTATCAAGCGGCTCGCTAACACACGTAACAAGCGGGTTGAGCGGCACTCCAACAACCTTCCCTCATAAAAACCATTTAAGTTACGAGGGTATATCAAAAAGTCTTGCAATATCATATGAAAAAAACGAGTGAGTGAGACAACAATATATTTTTCAAAACCATTTTTTGTCACGATGAAACTTCTAGAAGAACATTTCGATGTAAATTTTACGGTTCGTTTGTTTTTGTCAATTTAGTAACATGTGTTTTGAATTTTTCTTAAAATGAATGAAATTGAATATCGCGCCGTTACTAAATTTTTCTATAAAGATGGACGAAATGCAATTTATATATTCAACTATATATCAAAAGTTTACGGCGAATCTGCACCATCATATGCCACAGTAACAAAGTGGGTAAAATTATTCAAAAGTGGTTGGGAGTCATTATAAGACGATAACCGCTCGGGTCGGCCAGCAGATGCTATTAGCCATGAAAACGTAATTTTGGCTGATTCTATTGTATTGGAGGACCGGCGTATTTCTGTTCCGCGGTTAGCGTGGAGACTTTCTCTTTCATACGGTACCACATATACTATATTACATGACCACCTTCACATGTCGAAAGTAAGTGCGCGATGGGTTCCCCGTTTGTTGAATGCTGAACAAAAAAAAATGCGTGTTTAAACTTCAAAGGCGATTTTAGATATGTACAAAGCAGATCCAGAAAATTTCTTGGGTAACATAATAACAGGCGATGAAACATGGCTTCATCACTGGGATCTGGAATCCAAACAAGAATCGATGCAATGGATTAAACGTAGTGAACCACCACCAAAGAAATTCAAAACTCAACCGTCTGCTGGTAAGGTTTTGGCAACAATTTTTTGGGATGCTGAAGGAATTTTGATAATCGATTATATGCCACCGAAAACCACAATCACAGGCATATATTACGCAGAGGTTTTGCGAAAATTGAAAAAAGCGATCCGGGAAAAACGGCCAAGGAAAGTTAGGAAAAAAATCTTGCTTCTTCACGACAATACACCAGTGCGCAAGGCTAATATTGCTCAAGCTGCATTAAAGGACTGCGGCTTCGTGGAAATTCCGCATCCACCGTACAGTCTAGACTTGGCACCCAGTGACTACTTCTCTTTCCCAATTTGAAAAAAACACTAAGGGGCCGGAAATTTTCCAGTGACTATGAAGTACAGTCTGTTGTAAATGAATATTTTATGGAGCAAAAGAAATCTTTTTTTTTAGAGGGTTTAGGTAAGTTAATTGATCGATGTGACAAATGTATAAACCTTAAAGGAGATTATGTCGAAAAATAAAAATATTGCTGTCTCTCTCACTCTTTTTTTTCATATGATATTGCAAGACTTTTTGATTTGCCCTCGTATGAACCCTGAACGAAGGCCTCGGATTACCATATCGGATTCATTACAAACTCGACCTCGGAAATTGTACACGGACAACGCTTTACAAAGTGTTCCATCAACAACCAGCCGGAGTACGTCGTAGAGGAAGACCCCGACTGCGCTGGCGTGATGACGTCGAACAAGACCTACTCGTATTAGGATGTCGAAATTGGAGGACGAGAGCGATGGACCGAGACGGATGGAGGACCATAGTGCGGGCGGCAAAATCCCTTCATGGGATGTAAATGCTAGAGAGAGAGAGAGAAGTGCAGCCGATATAAACGAATTATCTCACGATGCAGTTCGTTTTTCAAATCGCAATCAAGAGCAATCGAATTCCCGTTCGAATTTTTACCGTTTGTGTCCTAAATGTATAGACGAACACGATCGTCGACGCTGCCGATTTGCCAATGCTATTTGTGATCACTGTCGGAAAATAGGCCATATTGCTAGTGTTTGTATGACACGTTCGAGGGGTCTATCGACATCAAGGCCAAATAACCGATATGACGATAACCATCATCGCGATAATAACGTATACCGACGCCGTACTCATTATCGGCACCGCTCGAGTTCCAGTCATAGCCACATCATCGGTTTTTACTGTATAAAACTCGTGCAGTAAATTTTGGATTGGACTTAAAGTTAACGGACATTCAATCTCATTTCAAATGGATACTGGTGCAACTTGTAGATGGTGGGTCTAAATGTGTACCGAAAACTTGGAAATCCGATTTGTACACCGACATCGAAAATTTTTCGAGCTTATGGAGGAAACACGATCAAGGTGAAAGATACATGCTACGTGAACGTCATGTATAAAGATTATAAATCAGTTTTGCCGTTATTTGTGGTAGACCAGGAGGATATATCGAATATTATGGGCACCGACTGGTTTGAATCGTTTAATTTCAAAATTGTACATGATTCTAGTAACATATTTGCAGTGTCATCCGAAGAAAAATCTGTAGGCGAACTGAAACAAGGAATTGCTAAATTAACTAAATAGCATCATCTACTGTTTGAAAATTTCTTGGGAAGATGTACGTCGTATAAGGCCGAAATAAAACTAAAACCCAATGCTGAGCCTCGATAGTTTAAGCCTCGGACCATTCCATTTGCAATTCAAGCTGCTGTCAAGCTGGAATTGGAACGACTCGTCAATGTGGGTGTGTTGAAACCGGTACCAATTGTGCCAGTAAAAAACCAAACGGAGAAATTCAGATATGTGCGGATTTCAAGGTAACACTGAATCCCCAAATTGAAATCGATCAGCATCCGATTCCCAAAATCGATGAGTTATTTTATCGATTACAAAGTGGACAATATTTCACCAAAATCGATTTAAAGGATGCATATTTTCAAATTGAACTGACGGAGGAGACTAAAAAAATCATGGTAGTGAATACGCCGTTCGGGCTTTATCAGTTCCAACGACTACTACTTTACTATCAGTTCCAACGAATTTTGCAACGGTTGATGGAACAACTGACAGCGGATCTAAAATTTTGTGTTGTTTATTTAGATGATCTAATCATTTCCGGAGAGTCACACGAGGAACATCTAAAAAACCTTGAAATGTTATTATGTCGATTGGAGGAAAACGGTTTCAAATGTCGTGCCAATAAATGTGAATTCGCAAAAGTCGAGATTGATTACTTGGGGCATATAATTGACAAACATGGAATTCGCCTTTATGCACTGGTTTGAGTGCTATTAAAAATTTACCTCGACCACGGAACTTAAAGGAAGTGGAATCTTTTATTGGAAAGATAAATTATTATAATAAATTCATCCTAAATTTTTCCAATTTAGCAGCGCCATTAAATAAGCTACGTTCAAAAAATTCTCAATTTCATTGGACAGCCTAGCAGGACGAGGCTTTTCAGCAACTTAAGGGAGCTATTGAGAACGCTGCACGTTTGAGTCATTTTCGTGATGATCTTCCACTTTTATTGGCGACAGATGCTTCGGCATACGGCATAGGCGCCGTGCTCTCACATTGTTTTCCGGATGGAACCGAACATCAATCGCATTTGCATCCAAAACTCTGGATAAAGCTCAACAAAATTATAGCTAGATAGAAAAAGAGGCATTATCTATCATTTATAGTCCCACTAAATTTCACCAGTATCTTCACGGTAGGAAGTTCTGGTGAAGGATCACTCACCCCTTCTCACATTGTTTAGCCCAAATAAAAAACTACCAATACACACTATCAACCGATTGCAAAGATGGGCAATTATTTTAATGGGTTATGAGTACGACATCATAAACAAGCCTACGCACAAACACGGCAACGCAGATGCACTCTTCCGATTGCCATGCGGCCCTGATCACACGTTTGATTCTAGCGAAGAAGCCTGCCATTACATTGATGATATATACAAGTTAGCAATTGAAAACTGCCCTATTGATGTTTCAACAATTCGAAAACACACACACGATAATACCGAGCTGCGTCAAGTCTTAGAATATATAAAAATTCGATGGCCAAAATATTTACCACAGTTCGCAAACCAAATGTCTTATTTAACCGCCTGTTTTTGGCGACAAGACACAATTTCTTCATTTAATGATGTTATATTTTTGCAGACAGATCACACACGAGTAGTCATTTCACCAACACTCCAAGACAAAACGCTCGAGTTGCTCCATCAAGGACACTGGGGCATTACAAGGATGAAACAACTCGCTAGATGATATTGCTGGTGGCCATCGATTGAGTATGACATCGAGAATATGGTAAAGCGTTGCGAAAGTTGCTCGAAAAACCTATGGTACTTCGTCGAAAAAATAATTTTCTGAATGGCCAGCACCGTCTAGCCCATGGGAACGGATACACGTTGATTTTGCTGGACCATTTATGTCAAAGATGTGGCTAATCGCAGTGGACGCATTTTCGAGATATCCGTTTGTTGTACAAGTGTCGAAAACAACTTCAACTTGCACTATATATGCTCTCCAACAACTGTTTGCGATAGAAGGACTACCCATCACGATAGTAAGCGACAATGGCCCGTAATTCACATCATCTGAATTTCAACAGTTTTGCCGTTTAAATAATATTGAGCACCTAACGTCCGCACCATTCTATCCCGAATCCAATGGTGAAGCTGAAAGATTCGTACGCACTTTTAAAACAGCCATGAAAAAGAACTGTTTTGATGGGACCTATAGTGATGTTGCTCTTACGAAATTATTGGCAACGTATCGCTCAACGTATCGCCTACATGGTAGGCAACCAAGAACTTTACTGTCATCGTTATGCGAGCCTGAACGAGTTCACGATGCGGAGTTCCCCTCAACTAAATTCAAAATAAATGACAGTGTCTATGCTAAAGATTTTGTAAACAGAGGAACGTGGAGGAAAGGTTACATTTCATGTCATGTCAACAATTTTAGGAAGGAGGAACTGTTATATCTATTTATGTTATAGACTTAGTATTATTAATGGTTAACTGTTATTCTTATAATCACATTTTTATTTGTCTTTTTTGTTCATTCTATATTGTACACTCTGGGTAAATGGTTGTAATAAATATGTAAACCATAATTGTGCGTTTTAATCATAAAACTTTCCATGGTTCAAACTGAGCTAGTCTGAAATTGATAAATGTCAGTGATATGCAGAAAAAAACTTGACGTTTAGGTGTGGTTCACATTCAACGTCGGCCCTTAAAATTTAACCACCCTTTAGAAGGTAATAAAAATTACTTTACACAGCAAATATAGGGTGTTGACTTTACCAGTTACAATTTATAAATAAAAAAAATTTCTTACCGGTATCATTTACACACATTATTGTTGTTGGAATTATAAGAATGGACTAATAAATTTTAAATGGCCAAACCTTGATCAATATACTGCCTGTGAGCTTTTTGATGGCGGTGGAGATTATGTATAAGTACGTGTGTTACAAGGTACTAGGTTCTTATCCCCGATTCCCGTTGAACAACCATAAGGTTCTTTATTAATAAATAATATACAATTTATTTTATTGTTGTAGTTACAACTTGTAGTATTCTACATAAATCAACAAAAATAAAAATCTTAAAATTATATCTCGTTTAAAAGTAATCAAAACGTACCCCCTAGTGTAATTTCGTTATATAAACAACTTTACAACCCTCTTCATCCATCTATATATGATCTAGTTTTTTTCTGTCACATTTTAATCCGAAAGAGTTTATACAATTATGTCGGGTGTTAGCCGAGGGGTAACTAAAATCAAATTATACAAGTGACAGAGAAAATTGTTAACTAAATTAATTATTTTAAAATTCTATCGACAGTTCATTTATGACATCGCTTTCGTATACCTACACCTCCCCTACTCATGTATACCTGTATTTGAATGTTCCCATTCAATTTCAATCTCATAAAACTAAACGTTATATCCTCTGGTTGCAGCCATACATGTTATGTATATTGTTACACCACATCAAGGCGAAAAACGGTATAATTTTCATTTGTAATATACGTATAACAATCCTTAATCGAATTATATAGATCCGTAGATAAAATAACTTCCCTGCGAAAACTAAATAAATTTGTTTTTCCAATTCCATGCTCTGTGCGATAACACCAAATTTATTTATTTTTTTTTTTTTTTGCTACCCAATTTCCACCGATTCTCTGGTGTTACAATGAACGATTTTAAATGAAAAATTGAATAACAAAAAGGTGGATGTATTATATTATTGCTCTGCAAGGATATATGTTTTGGTATGTACTGTGTATCCTTATTTTATTGTTGTATATTATTTTTTATTATATTATTTGGTTGAAGATCGTGGCATGAATTTAACAATAGAAGTAACCAATCTCATTCCAGTCATATCATGTTTTATAAAGGAATCGCAAAAACGAGTTCAAAAAGACATCGTTTATTTCGTGGGCTAATAAAATTGCTAATATCGAATATTGTTAGTTAGATTTTGTGTTAGGGAATAGGAAAATATAAACACAACACATGCAATGAAAATTTATACAGACTATATATACAAATCCTTTACAGCAAAATATATTGTAGTATATTGTGAAACCCACAGGAGCAAATTTAAAATTTATATACATATTGAGGATATATGAACAAATAACGTAAAGTGGTACTTTGTTTCAGATTTTTTATTTATTTAGTTCGTGTTTGTTTGGACACAGATCAATAAATCTCGAAAATTCGTTATTTTCAGTGTAAAAAATTGCTTTGGAGCCGGGCGTTAATTAGTTTTCCGAATACCATTATAAATCGCACAATTCGTTCAGAATCGACTCCGTCAGACTGTAACCACGTCTCAAAGTGACTCCAAATGTGTCCAACTGATGACGGTGATAATCATCCATTTCTGCAAGTATACCATTAGTCCCGATTGCAAAGAAAATAGAAAATTTTATGGATAACTCAAAATTCTTAGATATCATGAGAAGTTCAAATGATAAACAGAAAAGTCTTCTACTTCATCATACAATATCACATCTTTTTAGCCGAGGTTCTTGGCGTTCGTTATTAAACTACAAATGAAAATATAATCGATTGACTGGCACAGATGGATATTGTAATTCTCATATCACTTAGGCCTCCAGACGGCAGTACACAATTTATTTTATTTATTTATTATTATTACCAACTTTACATGTCTGGTTACATTATTATTTAAATGCACTTCTAGATAAATTAAAGTTTAGCGCCGGCCGTACTTTATTAAAGATAAACCGGCTTGCATTTACCGTAGTTTTGCCTCCAAAACGGCAATTTAATTTGGAAATCTTTATCGCGTAGCACACGTAATGGAGTATATATATCAAGCAAACTCAATATTTCTGAACAATCGATTTTAGACACTTATAAATCTTGAATAAACATTGCGCTAATTTCAATTCTACGAATAAACAGCGGCTCAATATTTATTAATTTACATCTACCTCGATACGCAGGGAGTATGAAAGCAGGGACATTCGCAGCTCTAGGCAACCTTCGTAAAGTGCGTTCATTAAAAATCGCTTCTGAACCCTTTCTATGCGATCTGAATAGTTATTATAAAACGGATTCCATATGACAACCCCATATTCCAACAATGAACGAACAAAAGTGACATATACAGTTTTAATCACGTAAGGATCATGAAAATCCTAAGAAAACCTTTTAACAAATCCAAGCATAGAATTCGCTTTAGAAATGCAACCTTCAACATGTTTATGAAACGATAAATTCTGTACCAAAAAGCGAAAGTCGCTTATGTTAACTTAGGCGATTTTGCATTTTACATAATATTTCAAATCCTTATACTACTTTTTACATAATATCAATTTTTCATTATGATACTTTTAAAATTGACAAAGTTGTCAACAAAAAACGTTTTGGCCTAAGTCTGATTGATTTTTGTTTGCAAAGGAAAGAATCGCTTAAGTTGTTCAAAATATGGTGTTCAAAATAATTTTTTTCAATAAATTGATAAACCTAGAAACTTTACTCAATATAAGCCAATCTTTCGTTTCTTACTTTAAAGTATTAAATTAGATTTTTAGAAGAGAAAAATCGCCTAAGAAAACTTAAGCGATTTTTTCGAATTGCCCTCATAGCAAAAGTAAATACCTAATATAACATAAGCTATTTTTTCATTTTTATTATAAATAAAACTGTCATTTTGTATTAAACTAACTTACTTAAGCGATATTTTCGTTTCTGTATTGCGTATTTTTCATTTTTTATGTGATTTTATGCGATAGACATGATACAACTCGCAAGACAATCCGGGGAAACCACAATTTCTAAGAAACCGGGTTGCTCAAAATCACATGTTCCAGGTAAAATAAGTAATTTCTATATTATTAGTCTGACAAATAGAATTAAACTGTATTTTTTTTGTAATTGTAGATATCCTGTCGAAATTGCGGACAAGAAAAAGAACACCTCATGAAGATGGTAACGTATTTAAAACGATTGTTGAAAGAGAGACAGCATCAATTTTTAATATTGCTGACGGTTCCAAAACGGCTAGCGATGAATTTGAACAGGTATTACGCTTACAACAAGAATATAAAGAACAACACGTAAATATTGATCATGCGACAAAGTGCAATACGTTGAATGATATTGATGAAAAAATGCAAATTCAGATTCCTCTGTAGATTCTTTCGACATAGAATCAATGGCTAATACTATTGAAGAAAATATTATTAATGAAAATCTTGATAATTTACCCGAATCTTCAAGTGAAAATATCCAAAGAAATGAACATAACTTTACAACAACTATAACAAAATCTAAGATAGGTAAAGTCAAAGAAAGGGAGTGTAAGCCTCTAGAAAAATGTCGGATGAATTGTCAGTCCAAGATAACATACAATCAGCAAAAAATGATATTTAAACAATACTGGAGTCTTTCATCATACTCTTCTAAAGCATTATTTGTTTCCAGTTTAATGGAGGTTAAAGAAAAACCCCATACACTTTTAAAGAAAAACGTAAAATCACAAAGAAACAGAACACATAATTATTTATATCATTTACAAATAGGAGGTCAAAAGATCGTGATGTGTCAAAAATGTTTTCGTCTCACTTTAGGTGAAACAGATAGTTTCCTAAAAACCATCGGGAAAAAAAGCTTGTAATGTCTGACTCAAACAAAATTGTAGACCAACAACGTGGGGGCAGAAATCCTGTAAATAAATTGACAAATGATAAACTAGAGAAATTAAAAGTCAAATTAATGAATTCCCAACCTACGAAAGCCACTACACACGCCAGCGGACTTCTAAGAAGTACCTACAGAGTGACTTAACATTAAGTAAAATGTATACCAGTTATACTCGGAGAAATATGAAAATCCCGTTTCAATAACGAAATATTCAAAAATTTTCAAAGGTAATTAGGTTTTTCTTATTTTTTAGTTTTAATGCACATTTTTTATACATTGATTATAATTTTAGAAATGGGTTTGGCTTTCAAAAAACCAAAAAGCGACACTTGTAGCAAATGCGACACTTACAAAATGAAAATAGACATAGCGCAGTCTGAGAAAGATAAAGCGAAGATCAGAAAACAACAAAAGAAACATCATGAAGCAGCTGACATTGCCTACAAATCTAAAGACGCAGATAAAATTCAAGCCAAAAATTGGTGCTCCAAAATCAAATTATATACTTTTGATTTGCAACAATGTCTGCCGACACCGTTACTACGTTCCAATATTTCGTTTTACAAACGACAGCTTTGGACTTACAACCTTACAGTCCACGATTGTGTGTCCAATAAGTCATATTGCTATATGTGACATGAAGGATTGGCAAAACGTGGTGGCAATGAGATAGCGTCGTGTTTGCTTCAACATCTTCTAGTAAAACCGAGTACAACTGAACATGTTGGTTTATACAGTGATTGCTGCGGCGGCCTAAATAAAAATTCGTTAGTTGCTTCAATGTTCAATATTTTTTTATTTAATATCGTGCTACCTGGTCACACTCATATGGAGTGCGACGTGGACCACTCCATCATTGAGCGGGAAAAAAAACTCTTGTTCAAGTCCATCATCCACGTGAGTGGTATCAGTTTGTGCGATCAGCTGAACAAAACCTGTTTCTTGATTTTGAAAAGACAGCGAAAACAAAATTTATATGGAGAGCAAGTGATCTGGATGGAAACAAATTTAAATGGAGTGGAGTTAAATGGTTGCGGTATACACAGAAATTTGGTAAAATTCAATACAAAACATCTTTGAAGGAAGAAGAGCCGTTCCAGGAATTAAATATTTGTCGGCGCGGGATCAATATTGTTAAAATATCAGATGTTAACAATTGTTACGAAAGCCCTCAATTAATAAGCAGAGAAAAAAAACATGATTTACTGGACCAACTTCATATCATAAATGAAATCTATCATAGTTTCTACAGACAATTAAATGATGGGAGCGTGCCGAATGTTGACCCAGATATAAACTTTGAAGAAGATGGATCGGATGTTGATTCTGAAAATTAAATAACTGAAAAACGTGAATTTATGTTTTTTGATATTTTTTTTTTAAATAGTTTTATATTAAAAGTGAATACAACTTAGGAGATATGAATAAATGAATTAAATTTTGAAATACTAACTTATGTTTTTTAAGCTTTAATTAGTTTGCAGAAAAAATTCGAGAAAATCACTTATCTTAAAGCTAAAATTCCATTACCGGCAAAGAAAAACGAAAATCGCCTAAGTTATAAAGCAGGATTTTTTAAGAATATACTAAAGTTTTTTTTTAGGTTTTGTTAGATAAATAAATAGATTATTCTAAAACCATATTTATAAAGTATTTAAAAGTTTATTTTAAGTTCCTATTTTTTTAACAAAATATTTACTGATTTCAAACTCAAATTGTGAATATTTGAATATTCGAACTTAAGCGATTTTCGCTTTTTGGTACAGAATTCGAAGTAAAGGTTATACCTAAATCTTTAAAAGTATCAACACTTTCAATAATACAACCATCAAAACAGTAATTGTAACTAGTGGATAAGCGTCACGGGTGAAATTCATTGTTTTACATTTGGAGATGTTTAGAATCAAATTATGCGATGTACACCAACCATTAAAATTTGTCAGGTCGGACTGAAAATCAATTGCATCCTTGCGCATGAAATAGTTTTGAATATTTTTATATCGTCCGCATAAATGAGAATTTCGGAATAACTTAAGACAGTTGACCACATCATTTACGAAAAGAATAAAGAGCATGGGACCCAAATGGTTACCTTGTCGGACTCCCGACGAAACATCAATCACTCTTGAAGTGAAACCACCAATTTTCACAATTTGGGTTCTTTATTCCAGATATAAGGGGTAGATACTCGATCAGCTAGCAAGCAAGCAATTTGCTAACCGAAATCCTCACTACTCAATCAATTATATCAAGAAAATTTAAATTTCAAAATACTATTTTCATAAAACTTTTGTTTATTTTTGCGATGTTACAGTAAAATTTACGACTTCAAAAATTAAACAGCAAATTTTTCTGATGTTCTACTGTGTAATCGCAAAAAAAACAAAAAGCTTATTGTAAATATTATTTGTAATTTAAATTTCCTTGGTAAAATTGATTGAGTAGCCAGGATTTTGGCTAGCAAATTGCTTGCTTGCTAACCAATCGAGTATCTGCCCAAAGATCTAATCCAATCAACTAGTAAGTAATTACAATCCAATGAATTGAGTTTCCGCAATAGCATATCATCATCAATCTTGTCGAAAGACTTACAAAAATCAGTGTACGCAACCTGCACATTATTACCATTTAAAAGAGCACTTGAAATACAATTAGTGAACAAAACTAAGTTAGAAATAGTTGACCTACCTGGAAAAAATCTATGTTGTTTGGAAGAAATGAATGTCTTAACATGAAAGAATAATTGATCTTTAACTAGTTTCTCAAAAAGCTTTGGTAAAACTGAAATAATAGAAATTCCTCTATAGTTCTTCACCTCACTTCGAGATCCATATTTGAAAATCGGCTTAATAAGTGAGCATTTCTATACAATAGGGAAGCAACCTTCAGTGAGACTTCTATTAAACTAAACGGCGATATGGGGAAAGATTACCTCACCTATTAATTTTAGAACAATAGGTGGACTAGAATCAAAACTGGCACTTTGGTTAATATCAAGATTAGACAATTCGGATAAAATAGTATCCACTTCTAAACGAAACATTGCAAATTTGGATTTTCTTACAACATTACTCATATTACAAAGATTTGATTTCGAGCTATATACACTCTCAAAGAAATCAGCAAATAAATTACAAGTATCCTGTACATTATCAAAGGAACGGTCGTTCAAAAACATCGTGGACGGGTAACCATTAGATTTACTTTTTCAATTAACAAAATGCCAAAAATGACTTGGCTTTGATTTAAATAAAGATTCAATTTCTAGAATTTAACTGCTATAAAAAAATCGGTTTAGACATATATACTTCTTACGCAATTCATCAAACGAGTTGTAATTAACAACAATAGGATGCAATTTATATTTCTTGTGAGCCTTGTCCTTTCTATTTTTTAGATTTATCAACTCACTATTATACCACGGTTCCTTCATAACGCGCAAAGCTTTCTGTTTAGGGATAAATTTCTCAATACCTAAATTAATAATTCTATAAAATTCGCTTAACATACCGTCGACACTATTACAACCATAAAAACACGACCAATCATACTTATTCAGAAATGCATTTAAAGATTGGTAATCGCACATTTTGAAGTTATAAATCCATGAATTAACATTTTCTTCGAATAACTCACAACATTCAAACATAACTGAAATAGTCAACGAAAAGTCGAAAATACTAGACGATCCAGTTGGATCCTCACACGTCGATACGGTCACCTCATGATCAAATGGTACAAAAGCCAGATCTAACACATTTCCACTATTATTCATATCGTTCATGTTAATAGGAGTCAAATTTGTGATCAACATACTCACATACAGTACCAGGAATGTTAAAATCTCCAAGAATAAATAGACGATCCTCCGGCTGAAGAAGTGGAGCAATATTTGATTTCACAGTTTCCACAAAACTTTGATAAACTGACATACTCGAATTTCACGGTATATATGTGACATAGATGATCAGCGAATACGAATGGAAATGAATACGTACAGTAACAAATTCGGCATTGCAATTGGTCAATGTTATCGGACTGGATGAATATTTGTTGGAGACTGCAACTACAATACCGCCACCTTTTCATAAGTGTCCCTTTGTAGGTGCCTATCCCTCCGGAAACCTGCACGTTTCAACAATTCAAATGACATCAAAATCTTTCTCCAGAATTGACAAATACAGGGGTTTCGATTTAGCTCGAATACTATTTGAATTATGCTAGTAGATATTTAAGAATGACCGCGGCTGAACATCTGCTTCACTACTTCTTAGCGGTAATCAAAGATGTGTTAAGTAACGGGCAAGTTACTTTAGATATTGAAACATGGTCCCTGTCCGGTTTTTTGCTATGCGAGGATATTTGTGAATGGCCGAATTATTACCCCAGGAGGCCAATCATTGGAGTTATTGAGCAGATCGAAGTGGCTCCTTCAAACCAATTTTAAAGGAAACAAACGTGAGTGAACTGTCCGATATACGGCCTTTGGACAGAAACAGTTTACAATTGAATTCCTCCGCGTGAGCAGTTTTGCAATTTTTCACAAATGTAGTTAACAATCTGGTTAGATGATACGGATGGATCAATACGACTGATATATAAATATTTAATATCAGGTATAGATACGGATAGATATAATTGTTTAGCACAACACGTCAAACAAAATTAAGAAATATTAATTTAACACAACAACAAAAAATTAAATTAATAGCAATTTCTTTCCAAAAAAAAATTGATTTATAAATCAAAACAATTGATTTAAGAGCAAAAAATTTTGATCGAAATACCGAAAAAAATTGATTTTTTTTTGATCACGATCAATTTTGAAAAATCTCAATATTTCATTATATTTTTTTCTGAAGCTTACATACACATAAATATGTTTACGTCAAAAATATAAACATAAACACTTCAAAAAATATAAACATAAACATTATAACTTTCTGACTGACTGGCCGTGAGAATTTGATATAGGAAATAATTTTATTTTTCGCATTAAAATAATTTCATTGTGGTAAAATAATTGTGTTGACAAAAAATTGTGTTGATAATTTGTTGACATAAAATTTTTGAACATCAAATGTCAATTTTTCACAGATACACTACCAAAAAAAGTCAGTCGTTTATCGTGTTCTTTCACATACAAAAATATCAATTTAGTTTTTATTTTTGGAAAGAACTTGCTATAAAAATTCAATTTAAACGGATAATTTGCTCTACGATGTGTATACCTCGCCGGACGACGATCGAACGTCAGTACATCCAGCATTAAAAGTAACTCTTTCTAAATTACTTCCATTACACTACAGAAACTGCTCTACAATATCGTGGTAAATATGTGGTAAATTTGACAGTAACTTTGGGGATACGACATAATTTTAAATAGTTTAAAACAACCAAAACAAAGAACGTTCGAACCAATTTTTTGGCGGACTTTATAATTCTACGAATTAGATAAAGTAATGTGTAGTGGTCTTATTTATACAAAAAATAAAAAGTTAATATTATGTAAATTGTTTTTTATTACTTATTTATTTTTATTTTTCTTGGTTGATTCAATCTGTTTATCAATTTCTAATTCGGTCTTGTTATGAAAAACATATTTTTGGTCTAACGTCAGATTTGAGCAAAAAGATGGGTACGTTCGGTGGCAAAGAAATTAAAAGTTGTTCAGGTACCAACATTGTTTCATTTTTTAAATAAGAAACCCGGTATAACATTGTTTTTCGTTATATAAAGGGAAATTGTTTTTATTTTTTCAATAGTATAATTTGAATAATTCAATGTGAAAAGCGGTATTAATCCGTAATAATAAATACCATTAGTTTATATAATTCAGTTAATTTATTTAAAAAAACGTATAATATTAACCAGTATAATTCGGTATTATAAAATTAAAAACCGTTGGTGTATTAATTGTCGTTTAATAATTACATAAATATTAATTAATATTTGAAATTAAATGTGTATGTCTATATAATCTAATTAGTGAATTAAATAAATAAAAAATAAATATAAGTATTGTGAACAATTTATTCTATAAAAAATACAACAAGCATCTACTAAATTAAATTGTTGATCCAGGATGTAATATATTGTATCGCTACAACTGATACACTGTGAAGTATAATTACGCTTAGCAAGTAACATCATCTGTAAGATAATATTAATCTGATTGAGTGGCCGTATATTGTTTACGTACCTTGGTCGAATTTATGGAGACCAACCGACTGTATACCTGATTTATGAACGAGGAAATCATTAAAACTAAAAATGCGACAGACTAATATTCAGTTTTCTAATCTATTAACGAAAATAAAAAATAGTAATGTACTGACTGAGAATGAATTGTCTTTGATTCTGTCACGATTCTTTTCTATTGGAGAAGTAAAAGACTTGTGTCATCATGGTATTATATTGTTCTAGAGTCAAATTAATCTGTAAATGCTTACAAGAACAAAATACTGGGTGAAGCGGAATACAAAATTACTTCGATTGCAAATGATGACTATACCGGATATAATAATGCAGAACAATAAGCCTCTTCGACAAATATGTAATAAAAAAATACTTAGAACAGGCGAACTACTATATGAAATCACTTTTGCAATTGATTAACCGTTTGAGTCCCAAGCAGCGCAATCGCGTGTTTGAGATTTTATGTCGAGAAAACCAATCACATTTCAAACATTGTCGACAAATGACGGTGCGTTACCGATTGTCGAAATCGCGCGCTCAGATTTACTAAAACAAATACATCACACAGCTCCTTTTGATGTAAATAGTACGTTTTACAATAGGTTTGTCTCAATAGATTGCCTGAAGCGCGGTTGAGCTGTTTGGGATTCTTCGACAGTGTTTTTTCAATACACCCTGGGGCTCAAACGGCTAATATTTAGAGAAAGGGGGGCTAGTGTGAACTGGGGGCTATTTAAATTTCCCGCGCTGTTTTGAATCGATGTTTTTCGTTAAATTTATTTTAAGCATTTACATTTGCACTCTTCATCACCAAAATACGATTCATTCGTTGACAGTTGTGACCTGACGTGTTTTAAGCAGCAAGGTAAGATTTTTATTTTTTCGTAATTTTAGTGATGCTAATAAATTAATTATTCTGCTGTTTAAGTGATAGTATATATGTAATACAACTTAAATTAATGTTAATTCAAATAATTCAAATGTTTTGTTGATAAACTTTACCGTAAGAATAAAAAAATAGTTTTGATTAAAAAACACGAAGGGGCTAGTGTGGGCAATTGAATTGGAACTACTGTGGACATGTTACGAGTGTGAATAATATGCTAAACTTTTGCTAATTTCATTAATTGTGTCTGTGTTAGTGATATTACCTGGGTAAGACGGAAAATTATCGAAAAGTAGAGTTTTCTTGGATGTAATTATTAAATCCTATTAAACATAATTAAATAATATAAAACTACTTTAACTCGACTAGTTACATGAATGTTTAGTTTGACTCAAAATTATATTTAAAATTCTCAAAAAACTAGCATTCCACTACTTATTATCAAACTTACTGTACCATTTTGCCTTAATTCAGGGAATGCATAGCAAAAAAATTTTCTTGTTGCGTATCTGTATCTGTATTGTATCTTGTTATGATAAATGATAAGGAAAACCTGCTCATATTCAGACAGTAAAAATAAGTCGTATTCATAATTCTAAACAACAAATTATACAGTACAGTAGATAAAAATATTTATTAAGAATTCTTGAAAATGAAGTTTCCCTAGAGATCTAAACACAACCTCAGGTATATAGGGAGTTAGTTGGGGACCATTTCAGTTAGAAAATATATTCAGATGCTCCCCATCCAGGGGAGGGGCGGTTAATAAAAATTTGTATTATGACCAAATCTAATAAAACATATCAGGCTAATTGAGATATGCCTAGAGATCTAAACACAACCTCAGGTATATGGGGTGTTAGTTGGGACCATTTCAGTTAGAAAATATATTCAGAGGCTCCCCAACCAGCGGAGGGGGCAGTTATAATAAATTTTCGTTTAGAGAGACTTTAAATTATGCGGTGTAGAAACATTCATTCCTTAAAGTAAGTGTTCGAAAAAACAGAATTTATGTTAAACAACTCTAAATAAAAAGTAAAAACTAAGAGATGCAAGACATAACCTTTACTTACATGTGTTTAGAAATCAAAGAAAATTAACGGTTCATATTTTGTAATCAATCTTCAAATCACCAAACCACATAGAATTAAAAAAATGTCAATCGAAAAACCGTTTTTATTTTCGATGAATGGAAATCAATAATTAAAAAAAATATTTGCAATGTCAGTTCAGTTCACTGGATTCGAAAAGAGAACCAACTTATTCTAGTAAGTTAGCTATGATTGCATAGCAATAATAGCTGTGTTTTTTATTTAAGTGGTGCGTTCATTTGGTACTTTACCTTTGACTGAATTTTGGTTGCAAAATCTTAATAAAAACTAAAAATAACTAGAGCAGATTTTAATTAGTGGCCACTGAATTTCTAAAATCATAAAACTGTAGTATATTTACTCCAATTGTAGTAAAGTGACAGCCCTGAAATTAAATCCACCGATTTCAAGAATAGCCGCAATGGTCTTATCGTGTTATACACATCTTGTTTAAACAATGTGACTGCGGAAAACTATGACATTTTCTTACATATCTAGTTTATCTATTTCAACAGATCCTGTACTTAACGTTCTAGGAAAAATCCTGAACAATTCTGGAGAACAACTAAATTGTTTTTGAAAAGCACAGTTTGGCACAGTAAAAGATATGTTTTAATGATTAAACGGGTTTATACGATTTCTGGTGTGATAATCACGTCAGAATTCTCACAAAATCTTCCAAATCACATTATGCACAAATTTTGCCGTTAGACGCACAAAATTACACAATCAAATATGTTACTCGACAAAATAAGAAATCCGTTGGTTTTAAAAAATGTACACTTCTTTAATTTTATTAAAAATCGATTTAACTGAGGTATAATTGCGCTAGATATAATATTTGCGATTCTTTATCATTTACAAATCACGGGCGTTGTACCGAGTGTAATATAATATAAATACCGTACATAAAATTATCAGTTTGTGTGTGAGGCCATTTTGAATTTAATATTCCTTCGCAACCAACCACTTGGTGTGGAAATAAATGGAAACGAAAATGGAAACAAAATTATGAATACAATAAAAAATTGTTTTCTTCTTCCCGCATGATTTTCTTTGAGTATTACGTGGAAAATGTGTATCCATGTATAGCGGCAAGTAGTCATTGGTACCTTTTAATACAATATTATATGGTCATGTGTGGTTGCATTTCTGCGAATTTTTTATTTATTTATATTTTTCATAATTAAATGTTTATATTCGTTTGGTTGATGTATATAGTGTTGTTAAATGTTGTATAATGTGCAGTGCACATTACATTTCAATTATCCAACACACTTGTGTATAATTGGTGTTTAGCGCTCCGGATAAATATAAAGTTCGTATATTCAACACAATGAGCGCTCGCGATGTAATCAATCATTTAAATAAAACAGAACGAATAAAAATTTATTATTTAAGTAATTCCATTTTATACAAGACTATAGAGAATATATATATATATATATATATATATATATATATATATATATATATATATATATATATATATATATATATATATATATATATATATATATATATATATTGTATAATGTTAAATTTATGGTCTAATTATTTCTAATAACCGGAAATATATATAAAAAAATTCAAAGCAATAAAATAAAATAATAATTTGTTCTTTTTAGTTTTAAGATAAGACAAAAAAAATAGAACATAAAACGAACAAAACATAAAATGATAATATATATTGGAAGATAGCCACAGGTCAAAATATTTTCATTTTGTTACATAAATATTGCAATATAATATATTGAAAATCAATTTTAGATAAATGTTTTGGGCAATTAGAGACGGCTTCTTTAACCGAGTTTATATATTGCTTTTTAGAAAAACATTAAATCCGTTTAAGATTTTTTTTTGGTTTAAATGGAAGTGATAAGAAGATATATGTATAGTAAGAGCTATATAGGAATACCTTTTAGAGCTTGATTTATTTCACAATATCTATATTTTTAGGTGTTAACAAAAGTTGTAAAATTGTTCCGTTAGAAATTCCTTAAACTACCTAATGCACTTAGTATGTAAATATAATGTAAACACGATTATAATTATGTCTTACTGGTTCGGCGACATCTGTTGTCTCTATTTTTTTTTTTTTATCTAACTAGTTATACTAGCTGGTATCATTTTGTGCTTAGACAAAGTTAACCGCAACAATTAGGGCTTATCATAAAATATCCTTTTATTCAATTTTATTGCTGCTCTATTCAGTCTAATTGAACGCAGTTACAGGTGCTTTAAGCAAATAAAAAATTGACAAGGACTCGTCCCGAAATTGAACGAACAACATTAAAAGGAAATATTAATAAAATGTAATCTAAAAGGGACCAAATTAGACCATCTGAATTACTTCAAGCTTATCTTAAAGAACTTAACCCATTTTGCTATTAAATTGTCCAATCATGTAATAAAACAACTTTATATGTTAAGCTTTAACCCTTCCGCGCGGAGTGCTGTACACGTGTACGTCATTACAAAATACGAACTTTAACAATACACAGTGAACTATTTTAGATGCTATTTGTATGAAGTACATTCAGCACATTGTGCACAGATATGTGGTACATATTGTGTGGGAACGCTATGCCTAAATAGAGAAACTATAGCCCAACACTGTGATGCCATAACCAAATTGAAATGGATGGACAAAAAGCCCGTTACTATGATTTCGACATATCACGGACAAATCAAGTGAGTTTAAGGATATTTCCATAAAAGTGGGATAATTCTGAATTTTGTTCGGTTAATTAAATCAATTCGATCGATATGACATGTTTGTGAAGTTAGCCCGAAAAATATCCCGAAGAATACATTTTTCAATGTCATCCCGAAAAATTTTCTATACTACTCTAGTTTTGAATGTCATCGTCAATTTTTAACTATCATGACATTTTTATTTTTTTTTGTTTTCCTGAAAATTTTAGTAAACAAATAGCGACAGGTGTTCGTATCATCCCGAAACCAAAAAAAAGTATTGAAGCGCAGAAAGGTATATCACGAGAAATTAGTTTAATAACAAATAATTTACTGGCTTGGTTAATCCAAAAATGCAAAATCAAGCATTCTTGTTTATTAGTAAGAAAACAATTATTGTGGATCGAGTCTATGAGTCAAATTTTAGATATAGCCGGGTGAAGTCGTGGACTAATTCCAGAACATCTTCCAAAAATTATTTAAGAATCCCATTTCCATCTAACAGTCCCAATACCATCATAATCGGTTAAGAATTGATTGAGATCCGTCCCATGTGGTCATCTTCCAGAACTTCTTCCAAAAATCATTTAAGAATACCATTTCCATCCAATTTAACATAACCAATCCATTCATAATCGTTTAATAATTGATCGAGTTCCGTCCCAGGTGACCATATTTTAGAATTTTTTTCTAAAATCATTTAAGAATCCCATGTACATTGAGTATACCCAATCTCATCATAATCGGCTAAGAACTGGACGAGTACCGTAGCCTAACTCCAAAAGTTCTTCAAAAAATCTTTTAAGAATCTCATTTGCATCCTACATACCCCAGGGGATTTTCCGATGGGATTCCCCTAAGGGATTCCCCCAGGGGATTCCCCCAGAGGAATCCCCTGGGCGACATCTCTTGGAAGAATCCTTTAGGGGAATCCGCTGAGGGAATTCTACAATAGAATCTCCTGGGAGAATATCCCTTGGAGGTATGTAGGATGGAATATAGATTCGTAAAAGATTTTTGGAAGAAGTTCTGGGATTAGGCCACCTGTGGCACTATTCTGGTTTTCCCTGGGAATGGGGAATTGGGAAAAATATTTTCATAGCATTTTATTCCAAATTGTATTATTCTGGCCTACTGAAGGAATAAGTTTAGTGCAAAAATTTTCGAAACAAAGTTAATTGGGAAACTTTTGTTCCACAAAATTTTTATAGGGAAAAATAATTCCCAATATATCTTTGTTTCGAAAATATTTACACCAAACTTATTCCCTCAGTAGGCCAGAAAAGTACAATTTAGTCAAAAATGCAATGAAATTTTTTTTACCAATTCCCTATTCCCAGGGAAAGCCAGAATATTGCCACACTGGAACGGATTCGACGGGATTGGGTATGTTGGATGTAAATGGGATTCTTAAATAATTTTTGGAAGAAATTCTAGAATTAGGCCACCTGGAACGGAACTCGACCAATTCTAAACCGATTATTATAAGATTGGATATGTTGGATTGAAAGTGGATTTTTTTATAGTTTTTGCAAGAAGTTCTTGAATTAGACCACCTGAAACGGAACTCGACATACTTTGTTATGTTGAATTTAAATGAGATTCTCAAAATATTATTGAAAGAATTTCTGGAATATGGCCACCTGGGACGAATCTCGATCAATTTTTAGCAGATTTTGATGGGATCGGGTATGCTGGATGGAAATAGGACTTTTAAATTGTTTTTGGAAGAAGTTTTGGTATTAGGCCACCTGGAACAGATCTCGACCAATTCTTAACCGATTATTATGGGATTGGATATGCTGGATGGAAACGGTATTCTTAAATATTTTTGGAAGAAGTTCTGGAATTAGTCCACGACTTCACACGGCTATATCTAAAATTTGACTTATAGACTCGATTCGTAGTTTTGGCGTTTAAAAAGTGGATCTTTCCTCTACAAGTTCGATACCAACCTTGCTCTATTAATTAATATCTTCTATGACTTCACACAGTTATATCTAAAGTTGAACTTGTAATATCTTTTTGCCATTTTACAACAATAAAATAGTTTTATTTTACTTCAAATAATTGTTGTTTTTCTAATATTAAATATTTGAATTAATTATTTTGTATAATCATTACTACTATTGGAGAACATTCCAAGGAAGAACCCATTTCACAGTTCTCCTGGGACATTACCGATAATAGTCATCTGATTTCCGCCTGAGGCATAAAATATAACCCTTTTGAAGACTTCTTTCATTTTAGTGTGTCATTATCAGCACCACTCCCTAGGATAACAAAAGCGGTCTTATACCTCTCAGAAACGGCCCAAATCTACGATACATTAGGTTTATTGTCACCCGTCACAATTGACCTGAAAATCTCGTTCCAATCATGGTTAAAGCGTGTTAATTGGGATGACGAGTAACCACCAACCATCCTGAATAATTATCTATCAATTAACGAACAGCTCAGACTGCTGAACAATATACAATTTCAGAGATGGTTATATACACTGCCGTACTAAACATTAATGACTTAACTGCAAAAAATGAATTTTGAGGTAATCGATGTAATATTTTGGAAACTTGTATTATTTTTGTGTTAAATTGAAATACATATTTCTTAATAACAGGTTTCTGTTTTTTTTAATTGATTGTGTTAATGTTAAAGATAGAGATTAGCAATAGCTATCGAATGGCATCATTAACTAAATTTGACCAAAAATGCAGTTAAGTCATTTATGTTTAGTACGGCAGTACAGATGGAGATCAATTACAATTACGCTATCTATTCTCGCGTAGTTTTAAGTGACCAAAGGATTAAGACCAACATAATAATTACCAAAACTTGATCTAAACGGTGCTACCTTACTTGTCATACTACTAAAACTTACGTTAGGAGCTCTTAAGTTATCGAAACTACCGCCGATTTTCTTATATACCGATTCAACAATCGTTCACAATATCGTTAAATATAAACCAGAACAACAACTGTGATGAGGCAGCTTCCTAATTGCTGAGTCAACTCGTCAGCTAGAGTCTTCATCGAGGTTGGAACTGATCTAGCTGGTCCATTTATCTTAAAAACTCGTAAGGGCATAGGCGCCGAATCCTTCAAAGCATATCTGGTCATAGTAGAGTCATAGAGAAATGCTAGAACTATAAATTTTCAATCAGATTGAAGCATGGTGTATTGAGAAAAACACCAAATGGCATTTTAATACCCTGGCTACATTTACCTTTGGGGCCTATGTGCAGCCACCATCAAGGCATGTAAATGTCATTTAAATCGAGTGATTTTTTTTTTTTTTTTATTTTGATTTTTATTTGTATAAAAGTTACATAACAGACAGTGATTTAAATGAAAAAATAGTTTACAAATAAAATAAATAAGTCAATCCTGAATGAAAATTTAATCAAAGGTCGGATTAACTTTCAATGAAACTAAAATTATAAAATTGATATGAATTTGCTGGGTGCAAAAAAACAATTGGATTTTTTTTTTAGTTGTACATTTAGGGGCATTTGTTTTAAATGATATTAGGCATAGTATCATTTAAAACAAATTCAAACAAACAATAAATATTAGAAATTATGTCTAGGATTAAAAAAATTTAAAATATAAAAATACGTGTACATATTGCAAAATGCCAGATGGCGTCGCTTACAAACGAATGTACCTTAACTGCAAACATGATGGATACCCTTTATTAAAAATTCAACATTTTTGAAATTAAGTAGCCATAATTTAATTGCTTTCAGTTTAAAGTTAGTATTATGTTCCTGTCTTAAACTTGCAGGGATTTTATTGTATAGATATGGCGCCATGTAAATAAAACTTCTACGCGTAGCTTCAGACTTAATTTTTGGCGTAACGCAAACTTTATGGTCTCTTAGATTGTAAGTGTTATCTTTCAATAGACTATAATCCCCGCTTCTCATAAAGAACATTTTTAAAACTTTGTATATGTACAGATTGCGAAACTGAAGTAATTTAGATCTATAAAACAATGGAAAAGAAGGCGACATGCGAGATTTAAAACAAATTATTCTTAAGCAATGTTTTTGAGCAACCACAATGTTATTCAAATTTGAAGAATATACACCACCCCAACATATAATGCCATATTGAAGTTGTGACTCGATCATTGCTTGGTAAAACATTTTTAGAACTTCAATTGGGCAGAAACTTCGTAACATGTATAACTTTCTAATTGAGTTTAGCATACTACTGTGAACATTATGAATATGAGCATTCCATAAAAAATTGTTACTGATAGTTAAGCCCAGATACTTAAAATCTTTTACAGTATCAATTCGTATACAACCTGAATTATTAGAGATGGAATTATGAGCAGAGGTGCAATTTTGTTCGTGATATAAAATATCATTAACAGGGATGTACACTTGATTACGACTAAAAAACATTAATTTAGTTTTTGAACTTAGAATCATATAGTGGCTATCAAACCACCTACGTAAAACTGTCAAATCACGTTCAATCATTGATTCTATGTCAATGCTATTTTTAGCACTGTATAATATTGCAGTATCATCAGCAAAAGCAATCAAACCACCTGATAATTCAATGTCGAATACAGAGTTTATATAAATTAGAAATAAAATAGGTCCCAGCACTGAACCCTGGGGAACTCCAATATTAAAAATGCCAAGAGAACTGTACGACAAATTGACACGAATTTTTTGTGTTCTGTTACTTAAGTAATTTTTAAACCACTGAAGTGCTATTCCATGAAAGCCAATATTTTGCAGTTTACGTAGCAGAATATCATGATTGACAGTGTCAAATGCTTTGGTGATATCGATAAACAAAGCCGCTAATTTATTATTATTATTAAGAGTAGCAAACAAAAAGTTATTAAACTTCAAAAGAGCATCTTCCGTGGAACGACCTTTAACAAATCCAAATTGATTTGAGTTTAAGAATTAGATTTTAGTTAAATAAGACACTAATCGATTTTTCACTAATTTCTCAAATTTTTTTGATATAATTGGTAATAATGATATTGGGCGGTAATTATTTGGATCTGTCGTAGAACCTTTCTTATGAAGAGGTATTACAACTGCAGATTTTAATTTATCAGGAAAAACGCCATTGGAGAAGCTTAGATTAAAGATATGTGTTAGTGGATCACAAATATAACAACTAATTTTCTTAATAATAGAACTGCTTAACTGGTCGTCACCTACGGAATATTTATTTTTTAAGTCACTAATACAACTTAAAACTTCATAACAATCAGTAGGGAAAAAATAAAAACTGGTATCAGAACTACGGTTTGAAACAGTAAAATTATTAATGTTATTAGTATTGGGGCTACGAATTTGAGAAGACAGCTTGTGTGGTATATCTAAAAAGTGCCTATTGAACACATTACTAATATCTTGATCTGTAGTAACAATATTATTGGAAGAATCGATAATTTTCTTGATAACTCTATTATTATCCGGCTTATTAAGTAAAGAATCGAGAAACTTCCATTGGGCTTTGGCATTGCCACTGTATAACTCGAAATTGAGTTTGTAGTACTTCACTTTAGCATTTTTAACCAAAACGGCCCATTTCTTGGATAAACTATCAAAATATTTTAACAAGTTTTTATTGCGTGGGTGTTTCTTTATAAAAATACCTATCCTATTTTTCTTATCTAAAAACTTCAAGAGTGACATGGTCATCCAAGGTTTAATCGGTTTATTTTTGGATTTGTGAAGCTTCTGACTCAGGTCGACATACTTAGAAAATAGATAGCCAATTTTCCTATTTAACGGCATCAATGAGACAATTAGTATCGGTATAGCTAGAAAAACACATCGACTTAGCAGATTGGATATTTGAATTGTGAATAAACCTTATTTCAATAAAAACCATGTTGTGGTCACACATCACTTTCATATTGTCCCCATGAATACTAAAGTTTGCACCGGTGTGAAGTTTTTGGACACTTTTATAATTTGGACAGAAATTTACGCGAGTGTCCAAAAATAATTTTTTTAGACATAATTTCGATTTTGGGTAAATATTTGCACACGTGAACATTTCTAAAAATTGTAAATACAAAAAAAAATTTTTGTTTATAAAAAAGATCAAATTTTTGTATTTCATATATGTACATACATAAACTTTTAAAAAATTTAATCATCAATTCAGATAAATTGAATTTTTGAATGAAAGGATGTAGTTATAGGTTATGGTAAATTACACAAATCTCAGAGATTGGCTCCCGTAGTGACTATACAGGTTCGAAAGGGGATACATTACGGAATTGAAATCACCTAATGCCATTTCGAAATGAGCCGTAGGGCTCTTGTATATAATTTTTGAACATACACGCTATCCGCGATTTTCATATGAAAAAATGCCGTTGTAGGTTATGGTAAATTACACAAATCTCAGAGATTTGCTCCTATAGTGACTATTTAGGTTCGAAAGGGGATACATTACGGAATTGAAATCACCTAATGCCATTTCGATTTTTCTTCATTTATGGTCCTGTTTAAGATCAGCTAATTATTACATTTTTAAGAAATCACAACAATTTTATGTTTATTGGACCTATATTGTGTTTGGCAGATCGTTTACATCAGAATATCGTGTATACTACATCGAAGCGCAGCGCAGGTATATATTTATATATAACACCTATGGTATATATGTATGTTATGTTAAAAACGGTTTGTCATTGTCATATTGCAGCAACAACGAACATTAATATTTACTGCGTTTCAAATTTATAATTAATTGCTATTGTTTTATCAATTTCCCTTAACCTTACGATTAACGAAGTTAAATTTCCATTCTTCGCTATTTTTCGTTTGCAGTCGGGCATTATATAACTGTGCTCGTCGAATATTATTTGGTTGTTTTCTTTTCTTTTTGGTTTAAAAAAATATAAACTATGGTACGCCTACAAAAAAAATTCTGAAGAGATGTTTAAAGGTTTAACATTGTTATTTTGATACGGAATGGTCAGTATAATTTGGGATGCGTATGCGGAGAGGTGGAGATGGAGATGTCAAAAATCAATGTTTTATGATCTAATTTATGGCACCAAAATATATTCTGATAATGATTAGTATTTGTGACATTCGCTACATTTTAGTAGGAGTTTCGGTTGTACTCTGGCCATTATTTCAAAAAAAAAAAAATGCTGTATAATTAAATGTTTATTGAACCTATATATATTATATATCTATTATATAATATATAAAATTATGTGTCTATTCTTAAAAAACAGTCTGTCTTAGCTGGTCTTGGACAAGAAAATTCAAAAAACAAAACCCCGCAATCAAAATTGCAGTGAGGACGAAAGCTAACAACGCTATTAATGCAGAAATTTATATCTTTAAAATAAATTTTTTCGATTCACAAATATCGGAGTATGATTTAATATCTTCCGCCTACAAAATAAATTAATTTGAACATGAAATGATATACGTTACTACGAGAGCCGTACGGCTCATTTCGATATGGCATTAAGTGATTTCAATTCCGTAATGTATCCCCTTTCGAACCTATATAGTCACTATGGGAGCCAATCTCTGAGATTTGTGTAATTTACCATAACCTACAACGACATTTTTTCATATGAAAATCGCGGATAGCGTGTATGTTCAAAAATTATATACAAGAGATGAATGAGCCCTACGGCTCATTTCGAAATTGCATTAGGTGATTTCAATTCCGCAATGTATCCCCTTTCGAACCTATATAGTCACTATGGGAGCCAATCTCTGAGATTTGTGTAATTTACCATAACCTACAACGGCATTTTTTCATATGAAAATCGCGGATAGCGTGTATGTTCAAAAATTATATACAAGAGCCCTACGGCTCATTTCGAAATGGCATTAGGTGATTTCAATTCCGTAATGTATCCCCTTTCGAACCTATATAGTCACTATGGGAGCCAATCTCTGAGATTTGTGTAATTTAACATAACCTACAACGACATTTTTTCATATGAAAATCGCGGATAGCGTGTATGTTCAAAAATTTTATACAAGAGCCCTACGGCTCATTTCGATATGGCATTAGGTGATTTCAATTCCGTAATGTATCCCCTTTCGAACCTTTATAGTCACTATGGGAGCCAATCTCTGAGATTTGTGTAATTTACCATAACTTACAACGACATTTTTTCATAAGAAAATCGCGGATAGCGTGTATGTTCAAAAATTATATACAAGAGCCCTACGGCTCATTTCGAAATGGCATTAGGTGATTTCAATTCCGCAACGTATCCCCTTTCGAACCTATATAGTCACTATGGGAGCCAATCTCTGAGATTTGTGTAATTTACCATAACCTACAACGGCATTTTTTCATATGAAAATCGCGGATAGCGTGTATGTTCAAAAATTATATACAAGAGATGAATGAGCCCTACGGCTCATTTCGAAATTGCATTAGGTGATTTCAATTCCGCAATGTATCCCCTTTTGAACCTATATAGTCACTATGGGAGCCAATCTCTGAGATTTGTGTAATTTACCGTAACCTACAACGGCATTTTTTCATATGAAAATCGCGGATAGCGTGTATGTTCAAAAATTATATACTAGAGCCCTACGGCTCATTTCGAAATGGCATTAGGTGATTTCAATTCCGTAATGTATCCCCTTTCGAACCTATATAGTCACTATGGGAGCCAATCTCTGAGATTTGTGTAATTTACCATAACCTACAACAGCATTTTTTCATATGAAAATCGCGGATAGCGTGTATGTTCAAAAATTATATACAAGAGCCCTACGGCTCATTTCGATATGGCATTAGGTGATTTCAATTCCGTAATGTATCCCCTTTCGAACCTATATAGTCACTATGGGAGCCAATCTCTGAAATTTGTGTAATATACCATAACCTACAACGACATTTTTTCATATGAAAATCGCGGATAGCGTGTATGTTCAAAAATTATATACAAGAGATGAATGAGCCCTACGGCTCATTTCGAAATTGCGTTAGGTGATTTTAATTCCGCAATGTATCCCCATTCGAACCTATATAGTCGCTATGGGAGCCAATCTCTGAGATTTGTGTAATTTACCATAACCTACAACGGCATTTTTTCATATGAAAATCGCGAATAGCGTGTATGTTCAAAAATTATATACAAGAGCCCTACGGCTCATTTCGAAATGGCATTAGGTGATTTCAATTCCGCAATGTATCCCCTTTCGAACCTATATAGTCACTATGGGAGCCAATCTCTGAGATTTGTGTAATTTACCATAACCTACAACGACATTTTTTCATATGAAAATCGCGGATAGCGTGTATGTTCAAAAATTATATACAAGAGCCCTACGGCTCATTTCGAAATGACATTAGGTGATTTCAATTCCGCAATGTATCCCCATTCGAACCTTTATAGTCGCTATGGGAGCCAATCTCTGAGATTTGTGTAATTTACCATAACCTACAACGGCATTTTTTCATATGAAAATCGCGGATAGCGTGTATGTTCAAAAATTATATACAAGAGCCCTACGGCTCATTTCGATATGGCATTAAGTGATTTCAATTCCGTAATGTATCCCCTTTCGAACCTTTATAGTCACTATGGGAGCCAATCTCTGAGATTTGTGTAATTTACCATAACCTACAACGACATTTTTTCATATGAAAATCGCGGATAGCGTGTATGTTCAAAAATTATATACAAGAGCCCTACGGCTCATTTCGAAATGGCATTAGGTGATTTCAATTCCGCAATGTATCCCCTTTCGAACCTATATAGTCACTATGGGAGCCAATCTCTGAGATTTGTGTAATTTTCCATAACCTATAACTACATCCTTTCATTCAAAAATTCAATTTATCTGAATTGATGATTAAATTTCTTAAAAGTTTATGTATGTACATATATGAAATACAAAAATTTGATCTTTATTATAAACAAAATTTTTTTTTTGAATTTACAATTTTTAGAAATGTTCACGTGTGCAAATATTTACCCAAAATCGAAATTATGTCTAAAAAAATTATTTTTGGACACTCGCGTAAATTTCTGTCCAAATTATAAAAGTGTCCAAAAAATTAAAAGTGTCCAAAAACTTCACACCGGTAAAGTTTGCCATAGGTTTAGTTCTAAAAAATATATGATCGATACATGTGGCATGTTTACAAGTTAATCTAGTTGGTGTATTGATTAAAGATTGCAGACCAACAGACGACATGAGTGTTATATATTCTAGAGTGTTGTTGTTATTTTGCAGGATATCTATATTGAAATCACCAAGCACAAAAAAGTTCCTAACTGTTATGGAGAATAAAAGTGATTTTAATTAATTAATAAATGCATCAATTTGCTTTATAAAATGAAATCGATAAACACAAAGAAAGGAAAACGGTTTATTAATAAGAACATTTACCTGTAAGCAATCCGCTGTTTTAAGACTATGACAAATTATATCACATGCCGTAACATTTTTATGTATATAAACGCAAACACCCGTAGATCTATTAATATCGTTACAGTTCGAATGTAAAATGTATCCATCAATATTATAGTTAACACATTCACTGCTGTTAATCCAAATCTCAGTCAAAAAACATAACATAGGTTTGTTATTAATTTTTTCGATGTGTGTTACAAAAATATCAAAATTAGAACGAAGCGATAGAACATTCTGCAAGATGATGTACTTAGAGTCTAAAAATAAATTAGAACTATTAAATAGTGAATTTGTATTATTGCAAAAAATATTATGATACGAAGAACACGGTAAACGATTGTTTTTCAAAAACAGTGGAATATTATCTAAATTAAAATTTGACATTATTAGTTAACAAAATTAAACAATTTTTAGAAGATCCACTTTTGATTTAATAAAAACAACCGGTTCTCCGTTATCCTTTCTAAGCATGATATTGCCATTGCGCGTTCACAAGAATTTATAGTTTTTAATTCTCTTCAAATGTCTTGCTTCATTAAACAAGCTTCGTCGTAGGGTAGTCAGATTTTCATTGATGTAAACGTTTTTACCATTGTTGACCGCTCTCAATTTGTTCGCAAATTTCGACTTCAGTTTAAACAGCTGATTAATGATGCATCTGGTTTTAAATTTGATTAATATGGGAGATGGACCGTTATTCGATTTAACCTTAGCACAATCTACAATTTCCTCAATAATAATTGAGTTATCACGTTTTTGTTGATCAATGTCATCGAGACGAGTTTCTAACACCGTTATCCTATCAGTTAGCACAAGTTGCGATTTTTCAATTAAATCGATGCGTTCAAAGGCCAATGTAATAGATTTAAAATGTTCAGTGATTAAATTGAAATTTTTAATGGAATCATCTGAATTTATTTTTATATTGGATTTGATGTCTGCCATTTCACACATAATTTTTTCCAGTGATCTTTTTATATAATCTAAATCATTTATATTGTCACTCGTAACATTGTTGTTTGATGATGGACTAACAATGCTGTCGTCACATAACCGAGCAGTTTTTTTAGCTTCAACACAATTGTTGCACTGCCATATTGATTTATTTTTTAATAAAAAATCAATCTCATTATTGTTCATCTTTATACACACAGCATGATACACATTACGACAACTGTTACAGTCAATATTAGAAGAGTTATCACCTATATTAACCCGTTTAGAACAAACACTACAAATCACCATTTTAATTGTGTTCAATAGAAACGCACCACTCAGAACAAAATTTAATGTTTATTTCAGACGAAACTATTTCACTTTACTTCATAAATAATAATTAAAGTAGGGTAATAAAGCTTATATGCAATTACTGTGTAAGTTTGTATTACGGTGTAACTTTATTTTATTTATTTTTAAATTTATGATTTAATTATAATTGATCTGATTTACTGAGCAAAATTTTGCTGTGCACCCAACAACAGACAAGACATTACTCGATTGGAGAAGTTTTATTTACCTGTGAAGAGTTCCTGACTATCACAAAACAAATTGAGGCACTATTAAATTACTGACCATTGGAAGAACTCCAAGTCAACGAATGGCACTGGTTTACCACATCAAACTTCTTTATTATGCAACTATTAACACTGTTGCCAGAACCCAACCTTCAACATGGACAGATGTCTCACCTTAGTCGATGGCAACTCATCCAACAAATGATTCAAGGATTTTGGTGGCAGTAGTTTCAGAAGTATGTCACTTCCCTATGAACAAATATAATAAGACATACGGAAACTTATCACTACAAAAGGGGAGACTAGACTCTGTGAACATCACTTCATTCTCAAATGCACAATATTAAAGTCATGTTCACTACCGAAATTACGGACCGTAGCGAGTTAACGGTGGCGGTACGTTTAAAATAAATATATTTAAAACCCAACCTAACATACATCGCCCATCATCATCCAAGAACACCATATCCACTGACCTTCATGGTGATAATCATCATACATGTTTGGATGATCAGGATTCCATCTATGGATTATGATCAATGTGTATGAATGTTCCAATATGAACCAAATGAAACAAAAGTTATTCGGTAAAACTAGACATGTCGCAACCGTACCATTAATACCACGTAGGTCTTCGGCGAAATAAGGAAAACCAAACGCTGACGAGCAGTCAAAACGATTCCCCGAAAATACTGCTACAAACAATTATGCGATAAACAATTCATCGAAAAACAAATATGAAAACTATAATTTTACAATAACCAAATGTGCGTGAAAACAATTTTGCAAAAAACAATTCATCGAAACAAAATTTTCCACTATAAAGTTACTATCAGTTTTTAGGAAGGAAAAATTAAATTTTCCCGGAAAATTTTTCAGTTTTTCAGAAATTTTTTCACTTTTTTATTTTTTCAATATTTTTTATTTTACTTTTATTAATAATAATTGCTTCGTCAACCTTGCAGACACAGGTCAAAGAGTTTTTTCTCGCTCTTATCGCTTCTTCTGATAGTGCCACAAATGTTAAAAAAAAACAAATTTGGTAAAAATAAAATTGTTTTTTAATGTAATTTTAATTCGTTGTATACCTTAGAGGATGGAGGTTGCCAAATCCCCGTTTTTCCAGAATTTATACAATTCTTCAAATGTCAAATTTTATTTTGAATTAAGTAAAAAAAAAAAATTGAAAAAATTTCAAAATTTTCCTAGAAAAATTGCAAATTTTCCCGGAAAAATTACTTGTACTGTCAAAAAACTGTTAAGATACAATCCTAATATCGAAATTTTTATAAAAATTACACATTTGTTCGTATTTTGAATAAAATAATACGCATTTGATTTTTCGATGAATTGTTCAGTGTACAATTGTTTCTGTGTACAATTGTTTGTAGTACAATTCTTCTTCTCTGAATTCATTTCTAACAATTGTTTGTCGCACTTTTGTTTTGAATTAATGGGTAACCCGCCATATGAAGTAGCGAGAAAAACTGAATATAATTTAAAAATCTTTTGTATTGTTTGTTTGCTTTTTTATTGATAACGGTAATGAATGTAACCTCTCTGTATCATAACTACATAAGTATACATTAACAAATTACGTTACAAAACATAAAATAAAAAATATTACGTAACAATCATTTGAAGCATCACTTACTCAGATTTGCACGTTTCACATGTTTTGTGTTTAATAGAGAAAGCGAGAGAGAAAAATAAAATAAAAATACCGTTTCCGTGATTAAAGTGCTGATGCTCGCTTGATGTATCGTTTAATGAAAAATGAGAAGGTTTAAACATCCAAGGAGGTGGCAAAAAAGTGAACAAGAGCGTAAGTGAGTGGACTGCCCGAAGAGCACTTCAGAAGATTGGATTAGTGAAATAAAAAAAAAAATTAAAATTTTGTCAAGATTGGACTGTTGAAGATTGGAAGCGAGTAATTTAGACTGAGGGAAAAGTATATTATTGGCATCGTCCATCATAAAAAAACTTCAAAGGTACCAAGTTAAAAATACTTTGAAGCATGAAAGAGGTAGCCTTATGGGTGGGGGTATTTTACTTGGTGGCACGTGGGTCCATTTGTTAAGATTAATGGGATATTAAAGAAAGAAGTCTACCTTCACATATTGCGGGGAAATATACCGAATTTTGTAGAATAATGTGAATATCTGATCGAAGAAATTATTTTCCAACACGATGTGGATCCAAAGCATATCACTAAAATTGTGACCAAATGGTTAGGAAAGCATCAAGTTGTCCCATTAAAGTGACCTGCTCAAAGCCCCGACATTAACCCAATAAAAAAGTTATGTGCCATTGTTAAACGACGTTTCTTTGCTTATAGAGAATCACCTAGTAGCATCAATCAACTATGGGATATAACCCAAGCAGAATGGCTAAAAATCGACAATGAAATTATTCAAAATCTCATTGAAAGTATACCTAGGTACCATAAAAAATAATGGGCTTGGGACAAAATATGGATTTTCTGGAGAAAAACCAAAAAAACAGAGACAATCGTAATAGTGCAAAACTGAGTAAATGTTGATCCAATGAATTACAGATGAAAGTTTTATTTTTTTACATTTTTTTTTATAAGAAGTTAATGTATTATGAATAATAATTGATAAAACCGAATTTATTACCGTTATCAATAAAAAAGAAAACAAATAATACGTACGATTTTTAAATTATATACTCAGCAGTTTTGCTTGCCACGGTATTTTTGACCTGCAGCCAATAACTTCTTGCAAATTAAAAATAAATTGCAAGTCAACGTTTTTCGACACCTGAAGAAATGGTTAATGCGTTCAAAATGTAATTACTTCGGCTAGTGCTTTTTATCTTCCTACAATTTTTTCAAGTGGTAAATTATTATCGCCATTACTATCTATGAGCTCTTGCCCTTTATCAGGTAGATGATGAATGCCTACGCGAACGAAATTTGTTCGTTTCGAAGCAAAATAGTCAGCAATTTTTCCAAATCGTTTCAGCTTTCAGGAACCGCTGGTCTTTCAAATATGATGACATTGATCTGAATAAGTGGTAACCAGAGGGAGCCTAAGATATATTTATAGCCATTTAATTACCCATACGTACCTTAAATAATTAATCGTCGTTTAAACACATAACTTAAACACAGATTCGATTGCTGTTCTATTCTGTATTCTTACATCTAGTCATTCAACATATAGAGATTGAACATTGTTAATGAACCAATTTTCATCACCTCAAATGACCACCATCAAATTATATTTAAGACCTCATATCTTAATGTTATAACTAAATAACCCTACATGAGATAATTTGGATGTGTGTCTCGAATAACCGAAATTTTTTTTTCTTAAATCAAAAATCTTACATAATTTTGAAATGAGTCATGCGTTCGTAATTTAATCCAACCTAAATATGAAAATATTTTGAAAGTTATTTAGGTATACACGGATAGAGCTCCCTATATGAATATAAATAACTTTACCCTTTTTATGTGTAAGGCACAACGTACATACGAGAGCACATTTAAAGGTTGAGGTTTTATCTAATAAATTTTTAAAGAATTTTTTTTTCTTTACACATATTCCAGCTTCTTTTACTTAAGAAAATTAAATTTGAAAAGATTAAATGTATCTTAAATATGACGTTTAAAAATTAAAATTAATAAAGTACCACTAAATTTAATGTGATTAGAGGCAAATATGAGAAGACGCAAGTATTGTTAATTTAGGTATAAATTATTAAAAGCAACTTTCAATGCGAAACTCCTTCAATATTATATTGATACAGTATTTTTTTTGTTACTGCGCTAATTGATTTAATCTCAACACAAATCCATTAATTTTATGGCAGGAAAAAATTAATTTATATTTTAAATGATTATTTGTCTTTAGATACTATTTAATAGATAATAAATAAAAATCCCGTATGTGCATAATAAAAATTCATTAAACCAATGTAACTCTGCGATAGGTACAGTTGAAGGCCAATAATTTGAGATTTAGTTAAAAACAATTCACTCATTACTTAGTTCATTTGCGGAAGAGGTACCAATGGACAATCCTGTCATTTAAAAATTTTTTGCTTTCACAAGAATATACAGGTAAATACTTGTGTGGCTCAACTGTAAACTATACAAATATTAAATAAAGAAAAAAATCATCTTAAATTAAAATGTCAACAAAGTGTAGGATTTAAAATCATAAAAAAATGCATTTAGATTAAATAAAATAAAAAATATTGAACAACAAAGTTTTTAATTTATTCCATTTTAAAAACTATTATAATATTTTTATTGCTGTATTTAAAATGTTGTAATGAATGAAAAAATAAATAACAATATTAATTAATCTACCTATAAAAGGTATTTAATTTAAAATCTATTAATTATACAAAGTATAAGTTAACTTCTTTGTGAACATTACGTGGTGAGGGTGGCGCGGTTATAAAAATTGCTCAGTTTTATAATGTCTAATATGGTATTGCTTGAACCAACCTCCTGCAGATTATTTATTAAAGCAATAATTTCCGAATGAAATGATTTGTAGTAAATAAATATTATTGCGGTTACTTTAAATTTATTTTTAATTTTTGCTCATTACATCAGGACGTTACGACATTCTATTTTTTCAACTTGAAACATTACAGTTAAGAAAATTCTGCTTTTATATCAGTGGGAATTTATATTGGACTTCGAAGTAATACGATTTTTAAAATCTTTAATTAAAAAGTTTGGTTACCTCCGCTTATCGACTGACTGTCTGGAGCGAGCAAAACGCAAAAAAAATATAAATTATTCTTATTCTGTATGCTGCGGACCGGGGCAGTTAATACAAATCGTGGCTGTTGACGTCACAAGAATCGGAGGTCAAATAGGTAATCCACATTGACAAAGTAAAATAAAATTGGTGTGGTCAAGACGATAGTTTTTTTTATTTTTTTGTGTTTTAGTCCATGCCATCTGTTTTGGGGCCGAAGCACTCCCAGCTCTTTCGCAGTTTATTTTTCCGTCTTACTTTACACATCATCTGCCAAATCGAAGACGCACGGAAGAAGATGGGTCGGCCTCAAAGTTTTGCACTCCAACAGGGGGTCATAGATGTGTTCCATTTAATCACAGATCATAATCTGTAGATGATTGTTCCCTTTGCATCCGGCCTCTATCGGGATTCGAAACCGGTGCCTCCCAATCCAAACGCCAAAGCTTTACCCACTCTGAAATTTGGTCAGTATCAACGTAAGTTGATTGAAAAATAGAGATTGGCGTATACGTCACTAAATTAAATCTTTATGAAGGTACTAAGAAAAAATTCGATAGCTCCTCCCACACGAAACTCATGGCTGTTAGCAAAAAGGAAATCACAGGCCGTCCGAGGGCTTGCGTTTGGGTTCCAACAATCTTGGAGAGATAATTCAAGAAATAGACTTGTGAAAATTCATTGCTGAAATAGGATGTGATGCGAATGTACATCACATAATCTGGGGTAAGTTGAATTATTTATAAAAAACTTTAAACCAATTTAAACGACACTCCTTTCAAAATTGCCTAACCCTCCTGCCTACACTGTCATACATTTTTTGGAATTTTTGTGCCAGAAAATGGCAATGATGACCGCTGGTAAAATTTAGTGAAATTTATTTAAACTTTTTTTTGACAGAATGAGATTGCATAAGGTTTCTGGTGCTTGGATTGTCAACCTGACTATTATTTCCTATAAGAAATTTATTTACGAGGTGGTTAAGTTCAATCGTTTATCCAAAGTTCAATAGGTGATTATTGGAATACTGCAAAATTCTGGCCCAGTTTAAACGCCACTTACGTATCAAAGCCTCCAGCGACAGTTATGCCACTGAACTGCATGGCAGAAGCTGTTATGAGCGCCTGTTCAATATCCAATATTGATGTAAGGTAAACAAGGAACTTACCAGAATATGGAAGAGTCTGTATTAAATGTAAAAATACTAGGAAGGCTAGGTAGGATAGGAAGTCTTTCAAGAAGAACTTTAACATTCATAATAGGAACAAGAAGGAAAGGCACAAACGAAGTCCTAGCCCTCTATATGTTCATGTGCATCTCTAAATGGAACGGTTTGGAGCTACTTATTTAAACTTTTTTGCCAGAAAAAGTTTAAGGATTGAATAGAGCCATTGAATAGATAAATACAAACAGGGGTAATCGAAAGAAGCGGAAGTTTCGTCAAATCAAGCGTAAACGTATTAAATCACCATGTAAAATAACAAGACAAATTTTAGTAAAACTGGATTTTGGGTACTCAAAACCGTATATTTCCCTGCAAAAGACGAGAGTTGAACGGTTTTAGGAATTCTCACCACCGCCTGGGCACATGCAAAGGCTGAGTTTAGAACTTTTTGAATTCTGTAAAAGCTGCAGAAGCGCAAGAAGCAGTGAGAGCTTTTAGTTTATTTGCTATGTTCTTGTCTGGTGTTAAACGCGAAACATGATTGACTTTGAAACTAGCTTTAAATGGCTTCTGCAGAGATAAACAATTTGTGTAAGCAGCCTATTCAACCTTATCTAACCTTATCCTCTGACCTAATTTGCTGTTTTGTCAAATTTCCAATGACTTATCCAGTACTTTCTCTAATATTCAATCCACTGTTGTTCTTGGTATGCCGGTTAAAGTAACTCAGAACTATATCAAATTTCCAACTATTTAGCGGTTTAAAATTATTTTGATGCCTATTTTCAGGCTGTGGTCTAGCTTTACTTACCACGCGTGCGAGTGTTTTCAATGCAGTCGCTATTAATTACGTACCAACCAGTATCCACAATACCCCTTAGGACTTTGTTTCGAAATCTTGGGGTAATTAATAGCACAGACAATCATATAAGATTTTTCATTTTAACTAAGAAATGAAAACAAAACAAACTTCTGATAATTCCAATGTCATCGTTGTACCTGTGACTTTTCGTTAAACTGCGTATACGTATACGCAAAAAACAAAATATGTTTGATTGTATGCGGCTATTTACAGAAAATAAAATTGCATAGTTAAAATTTTTACGTTTACATAGGATGAAATATCTCCTTTAGGTTGTCACTGTTAATAGGTAGCTCGACCTGTTTTTTGAACAGGAATACTTTTGTCTGTGTTTGAGTTATTTCACTTCTGAACGAGAACTTTCCATCAAAATGCAAGATTTAGATATTTTGCTATGTACGTGGCCGAGTTAGTACGTGGTAATGGGACATTATTTATCAGAAAAGGAAATTTGCTTACCTTTCAATTGGTATACACAATATACATATAAGAGTTCTATTTCTGTTTGTGTTGCTGATAATTTAACGTTCTATTTTGTTCGTCGCCCTCTCGAAAATTTTTTTGGTTGTAATGATATAGGCTTATTAGTCGTTATTTTAATGGGGGGTTCTTCTAACTTAAGAATAATAATCACCTCGGCGATATCCCATACCTGGCTAAAAACTTGATTTTAAAGTTTGGTTCTCAAATAGTATAATGCCCTGATTTGCTCAACATATGACTTACTAAAGGGTTGGAGTGTACCGAGAGAAAACTGTTGGTCAGGATAAACGAGTTGAATATCTGCACCTGTATATTAAGCACCTCATGAAAATCCCACCAATCTGAGCATTTGTGTAATGCAACGACTAGGTGAACAATATCCGGTAATAATATAACCCGCTACTTCGTGGTCGTATCACCGCCCTTATGAAATTAATTAGAAACTCTAATTAAGCGTTGGATGAGTAAAAGTGTACTGGTAGAGATTTGAATTATAAAATCGTGACAGTTAACATCTAGGCATGGTAGTATTGAAAGAAAAACTTCCGCCATTTGATACACAGAAAGAGTTGAATAATTAGACCGAGTGTACTCATGTAATTTTCTAGCAGAAGAATCGGGCAGAACATACAACTCATCGTCACAAGCAGACTGGAAAAAGGGTAACATTACATCAACGGCATATCTACACGATTGTACTGAGAGCGGATCAAGAATGCGCCAACTATACCTGATACCCTATGGAATCTAATGAATATATATTTAACTCTGGGGATTAAATCAATGCCTTCTAAACTACAGGCCGCATACACCAAATGATGACGACACGCTATGTCGACGTTGTTTTGCTTTCTCTAGTTGTTTTGTTAGTGTAAATATCTTAAGATTATTATTGCGCAGTTTCGGTTTAGACATAAATTGACGTCATGTGCGAAAAATGAGGTTAGTAAGAGGCCTGTAGTTTAGGAGGCATTGATTAAATTGAGCAATCACAATCAGGAAATAATTATATGTATATTCGGTTATATTCAGTAATCGCATAAGACTGCATTACCGCCGCCATGAAACTGCAAAGTAAAGATTTAGATATTTAGTGTTTACATACGAATTAATCGCCCATTGAGATAGCGAATTTTTTATAAATATACAAAAATTATGAGACGAATCAAAATTTAATCATGCAGTATGTTTAGAAATACTGTTAAAGTTAGCCGAAAGTTTCCAGCCGAAAGATGATAATGCAGATAGTGTATTTGATATTCTAGTCGGAAGATGGTAATGCAGATGTTGCCTTTGTCGTCCTAAACAAAAGACAGTAATGCAGATATTAGTTTTGTTGTACCAACCGAAAATATTTTAAAATGTCGGTAATGCAGATTGTATCGCTAAAGAAGACCAAGTTCAATATTCAAACTGTGGTGATGATTTGGGTGGGTCTGATGGGGTTATAGGGGTGATATTTTGATTTTCCTCGTTTTTCGTGGTTATAATCGTTCGTCATTCGATATTTTGGCATAAAGTCACAAATCTCACTATGCCGATTCGATATTCCATGACCATAGGTAGATTCTTAGTATAGGGTTGGGGTGGGTATGATGGGGTTATAGGGGTGAAATTTTGATTTTCCTCGTTTTTCGTGGATATAATCGTTCGTCATTCGATATTTTGGCATAAAGACACAAATCTCACTATGCCGATTCGATATTCCATGACCATAGGTAGATTCTGAGTATAAAGTTGGGGTGGGTCTGATGGGGTTATAGGGGTGAAATATTGATTTTCTCCATTTTCCATCGATATAATCGTTCGTCATTCGAGATTTTGGCATATGGACACCAACCTCACTATGCCGATTCGAAAGTCCATGTGCATAGGTAGATTCTGAGTATATAGGTGGGGTGGGTCTGATGGGGTTATAGGGGTGAAATTTTGATTTTCCTCGTTTTTCGTGGATATAATCGTTCGTCATTCGATATTTTGGCATAAAGACACAAATCTCACTATGAGGATTCGATATTTCATGACCATAGGTAGATTCTGAGTATAAGGTTGGGGTGGGTCTGATAGGGTTATAGGGGTGAAATATTGATTTTCTCCATTTTTCATCGATATAATCGCGTCATTCGAGATTTTGGCATATAGACACCAATCTCACTATACCGATTCGATAGCCCATGACCATAGGTAGATTCTGAGTATAAGGTTGGGGTGGGTCTGATGGGGTTATAGGGGTTGAATTTTGATTTTCTCCTTTTCTCAACGATAAATTCGTTCGTCATTCGATATTTTGGTATATGGACAGCAATCTCACTATGCCGATTCGATAGCCCATGACCATAGGTAGATTCTGAGTGTAAGGTTGGGGTGGGTCTGATGGGGTTATAGGGGTGAAATTTTGTATTTCTCCATTTTTCATCGATATAATCGTTCGTCATTCGAGATTTTGGCATATGGACACCAACCTCACTATGCCGATTCGAAAGCCCATGACCATAGGTAGATTCTGAGTATAAGGTTGGTGTGGGTCTGATGGGGTTATAGGGGTGAAATTTTGATTTTCCTCGATTTTCGTCGATATAATCGTTCGTCATTCGAGGTTTTGCCATAAAGACACCAATCTGATTATGCCGATTCGATAGCCCATGCCCATAGGTAGATTCTGAGTATATGGTTGAGGTGGGTCTGATGGGGTTATAGGGGTGAAATTTTGATTTTCTGCTGTTCTCAACGATAAAAGCGTTCGTCATTCGTGATTTTGGCATATAGACACCAATCTCACTATGCTGATTCGGTAGCCCACGACCATAGGCAGATTCTGAGTATATCGTTGGGGTGGAACCATATACTCAGAATCTACCTATGGTCATGGGCTATCGAATCGGCATAGTGGGATTGGTGTCTATATGCCAAAAACTCCAATGACGGACGATTTTATCGTTGAGAACAGGAGAAAATCAAAATTTCACCCCTATAACCCCATCAGACCCACCTCAACCATATACTCAGAATCTACCTATGGCCATGGGCTATGGAATAGTAACTTATAGTCACTTTGGGCTGGGATACTTCAATTTAATATATACTTAATTTGTTTAACTTTCGGCTGAACTAGTCAAGACACTATCTGCATTATCGATTTTTTTTTAAATTTCGGCTGGCAACTTTCGGCTAACTTTAACAAGGTGAAGAAGGAAACTGATGCAGGTTAAGGATAATTCCAAAATAATGGAATGAAATGTTCCAGGAGAGGTCTTAGCAAGTGAAACGCGAAAGAAAATGAGTAAATACTTGGATGTTTTATGTGAGCGAGATGCATTCAACAAAGTCTACAAATTTCAAATAAATGAGCCAGAGTTAGAGCAAGCTGTAGCTGAATATGAAGGACAAGCGGCATAACAACAAGAAGCTTAACAAGAAGATTAACAATTTTCGAAGTACAACAAGCCTAGAACTGACATCTTCCTATACATTACTATAGCAGCACACCAGATCAAATGAGTGGTATGCAGCACACAACGAAAGAGAGATTATTCATCACAAGAGTGGACTCGTTGTTACTTGAAAGACATTTGTGTTCAACATTCTAAAGAATCAAGTCAACCGATGCTATGAAGACCCATCTTTGTGACTGGCAATATTACCAGAAAAGACAGCTAAACTACGGATGTGAAGTTTGTCCTAACTTATCCTAAGGCAAACAACAACGTTTAAAATTAATTTGACAGTGTATTTTGAATAACTCAATATCACATTAACATTACTTTATGCTAAGACATTTATAAGAGATTTCTATGGCGAGGATGGGTGTTTCCACTTTGTTTTGTTTTTCCACTTCGCCTTGAAGTCATCCCATACTTCCATGACACGATTTTATTAAAAATACCACTAGCAACACAAGCTGTAAAAACTCATCCCAGACTTTTTACATTTTCTCATCACTGTTAAAATTTAAAAAGATGATGGGTCTATTAAAAGGTCCACGAATTCCCGGTATTCGAATATACGTGACACGAGAAATGTATCGGTTCCGTTGAAAAATAGAAAAATTCTCCAGCCTTAGGATTTAAAAGTTTCGCAAATTTTTTGATTAAGATAAGTTCTGGTCTCGTATGACTATCTACCGAACGAGTATGACGATCCGCTGATCTTGAGAACTAACGTTATTTAAATTTTAGTGCGTGTATTATTATTTTATAAATTTTAGCAATGAAAACAAGTCTGAGATGGGTACTTCAATTAAAAGGTCCACCGATTTGTTATTGCTAAAAGTTTCTGTACACTGTTGGCCAATTAGGACAATTTAGGACAAACTTCAAACAAATGCTAAAATAGGGGAATAACTTAATGCGTGTAGCAAGTTCAAATTACAAAAAATGCCAGGAACATGACTTACTTAGCATTCGTGAAAATAAACTATGTCCACACAATGAGGGGTGTTTTTCCGGCAAACATTTTTCCGGTAGGTGAAAGATCTTTCATATCCGACATTAGAGAGTCGTTATACTCGTTTATATCAAAAATTTTATATGTACTTATATGAAATTTTATAATAAATATGGAGGCATTCGAAATAAAATCGAATCAAATGAATCTACCGTATAAATAAATAAAGGAAACGTTCCAAATTCCAAAGTACCAAAAACGTAAGATTCGTTATTTAAAATAAATAAATTTTTTATGCCACTATTCCAATATTCTAACAACGTCTTTTCAATAAAATGAAAATTAAACAAATAAAACACAAGGAAGAGTACATCGGTCTGGCACCACAGAGCAAAATCTCATAATATACTTTATCGTGTTAATATTACATTTTCCGACTTACCTAAAATAGTACGAAAATTTTCTTTTCCATTTAGAACGACGACCAAATAAAATACAATAATGGGTTGGTCATCTTTCAATTGTTCCCATAAGAAAAACATAAGATGTGGTTTCTGGTTTGTAGAAACAATTACATTAAATTTTCTTACCTTTTCGGGTACAGGTAAGGATATGTGAATAGAATAAATTTAGCAAATTTTGTTTGTCTTCTACATGTAATACATATCGGTTTTATACTCAATATATTTTTATCTTAAATGGAATAAGAAGTACCATGTATTGTTTTAGTAAATTATCTTAGATATTACTGTTACCTGATTCTGTATACATATATATGATTATCTTAATAAATTTATTATCATTTGTTGAATATGACTATATGGATTGTGTACAATGTATACAATAACGTTAGCAATCGGAAAGCGACCACACTACAAAGATCAGAATCTGACTTTGTTTTTGTAGCTATTTCGAGCATATTTTATGACAAGATAGTTTGTCCCCAGTAGATTAAAACCTATGATGAGTTCTTAATATCTGATGTATAATTACACCCAAAGTGTACGGGTTAAGTTTGGCTCACAAGACAGCCTTACTTATTTAGAGATTCTCATTTTCGTAAAAAGTGGTTTGACGTTTAAAATATTCCTACCTAACGAAATTGTAAGTTTTTAACTAGCAACTTTTCTTTCACAATTTTTATTATTTTGTAGAGCACACTACGGTTAACAAACTAAATTAAAATATTCGAACTCTCGTTACAATAAAAGTGGCCATATTTGGGCTTTCCCTGGAAACAGTTAATTAGAAATAATATTTTCATAGTATTTTTGTCTAAATTGAATATTTCTGGCATACTGAAGGAATTTACTGCAAAAATTTTTAAAACAAAGTTAATTGGGAAACTTTTGTTCCACAAAATTTTTATAGGGAAAAACAGTTTCCCAAATAACTTTGTTTCCAAAATATTTACACCAAACTTATTGCCTCAGTAGGCCAGAAAAATACAATTTAGACAAAAATGATATGAATTTTTTTCCCCAATTCCCTATTCCCAGGGCAAGCCCGAATAGGGCCACAGTGGCATTGTTCTTTTATTTCTGGCATACTGAAGTAAAAAGTTAGTGTTAATTTTTTTTAAAAACAAAATTAATTGGTGAATAATTTTCTCTGCTAATTTAGGTATGGAAAAATTATTCCCAATTTATACATCAAACTTTTCTCCTCAGTAGGCCGCAAAATCAATATTTGAACAGAAATTACATATAAACTCTTTCCTCAGTTCCCTATTCACGAGGAATTATCAGAATAGTGCCACAGTGGCCCCTATTCTTCAAATCGGTGGAAATCTCCTCATTCGGAATATAATTTGCTTTTAAATTCTTTATATTATTTGAATTTTTCGCCTGCTACTTTAATAGTTTTTTCAAACTTGTATTCAAGTTTTCTATTATTTATTTACCTACAAATATAATAATTCCGCGTCGATTTACCCTATAACAAATTTCTGCCGATTTTTTAGTAGGAAAATAAATAATAGAAAACTTGCAAACAAATTTGAAAAAAACAATTAAGGGAGCCGACGAAAATTTTGAAAAATATAAAGAATTTTAAAGCAAATTATATTTGAATGATGCAATTTCCACCGATTTCAAGAATAGGGATCCAGTGACCCTATTTTGGTAATTCCCCGGAAATAGCGAATTGGGGAAAGAATATATATACAAATTCTCTTTAAATAATTTTTTTCGGGTATATTAAATAATTTATATCGGGTATATTAAGGTAAGAATTCAGTTCTATTTTTTTGAAAACAAAATATAGTTGGGAATAATTTTCCCTGCCAGTGGCACTATTCGAGTAATTTTCCGGGAATAGGGAACTGTGGAAAGAATTTATAATATGTAGTGTTAAATTGTTATAGTGTTAAATTTTTTGAAAACAAAATTAAATTAGGAATAATTTTCCCTGCCAATTTAGATATGGAAAAATTATTCTCAATTTAGGAATATTTACATCAAACTGTTTTTCTCAGTAGGGCAGAAAAATATTCCCAGAACCGGAATATGGCAACTGGGGAATTAACCAATAATTTCAAGAAAACAGTGACGGAATTTCAAATTCAAATTTAAAAACTAAAAAGAATGATTATTCTGTCAATTTTTTATTGGTTTGCACTTTGCATTCACATGAGTGCTAGCCGAAAATTTCAACCGAAAAAGCTGCATTATCGACATATTTTCTATCAGGTGGAAATACAAAATTCTGTAAATAGGAGATGCTACTGAAGTTAGCCGAAAAGGTCAGCCGGAAAAACTGCATTATTGACATATTTTGTATCAGGTGGTAATAAAAAATTATGTTGTATGAGCCGAAAACTACATGTAATTGAAGTTCGTAGTAAATTATCGCCGAAAAAAATTTTGATAAAATCAATATTACATATTTCGAATGTTTAATGGTAATATGAACTAGGTGAAGTTAGACCAATTCGTAAACTGTTGGATAAAATATATAACTTATCGTGTTAGGGGGCAATGAATTTGAGTTGTGGCACTAACAGTGAACATCTGTGCCAAAAATCAGGCCATATTTGATGTAGCATCATAGTAAAATAAATTAAAAGTTAGAAAAGTTCGTAAATAGCTGGACCCCGTATTTATAATTTGTCGTGCTAGGGGCAATGCATTTGAGTTGTGGCACTAATAGATTTTTGGCACAGGTGTTCACTGTTAGCGATACAACTAAAATTCATTGCTCCCTAACACGACAAATTATTTATATTTTATCCAACAGTTTACGAATTGGTCTAACTTCACCTATAGTTCATATTACCTTTAAACATTCGAAATATGTGATATTGATTTGTTCAAGTTTTTTTTCGGCGAAAATTTACTGCAACTTCAATTACATGTAGTTTTCGGCTGATATCAACAGAATTTTGTATTACCACGTGATACAAAATATGTCGATAATGCAGTTTTTTCGGCTGAAATTTTCGGCTAACTTCAGTAGCATTCAGGAGTGGCTATAGATTAGTTCGAAAATGGTCCAGGATTCGTAAGTGCAGAGATTTTAGTTAAATTTCAATAATTAAATCTCCTCAATATTATTAAATATTCCCGAAAATTTAAAAATTTTAATTATTCAGGCATCCTTTAAGGAGATGATTTAAATATTTGCGTATTTGGTTTGAGATGTATACATTTCATCTGGTCAGGTGATTAGACAGCTAATATAATACTACATCGGAATTTGTCTAAGCTTTAATCGATAATCTTAGACAATTTTGATTGGTGTTACTCTTGTGTTCAGGTCAATTAGTTGCTCTATAGTTTATAAAATACCCCGAACACGACTTCGCTAACTTAACCCATGGACTAAAGTGTAATTTCTGCATTTAAACTATATTATCTAAGAAGAACGTTTTCCCAACTAATTGAAGCTACAAATCGACCAGATACTCTCAATTCCTGAATTATGGAAATTATACAACATCTTAGACGCCGTAAAAAATATTAAATTTGCTCGGGATGAAGTAAAGAACACAATTATGAATGCCGTTTGCAAAAAAATATGGCTTGAGTGCTGCATCAGGGAAGCAGTTATGGATATACCAGCACTAGTGGAAATGGGTAAAAAAATTGGTGGAGTATTATTTGATGATATAGGATCAGAAAATATTTCTGAAGTTATTGAACTTAAAAACGAAGTTGCAAAGCACTGGCAGAACTTTTTAAAATTGGCAATCAACTTGGTGAAGAAACCATTAACTTAGACCCGGATTTGGAGCGTGCCTTAATATTCCACAAACGTTTGAGTGAAGCTTTATCGCCCTATAAGGAACTGTATAATTCAAGAGATAAAAAGTATTCACTATCAACAAGTTTTTTTACAAAACCGTTGGCGGAAATATTAACACCCCTATTCTTTTAGTCGTGTCATTTCATACGACGCTTCAATTGTCCCGTTACTTCTCCCTTATTCTCTTAGTCGACTGAGGTGATGTGACAAAAATAAATAAAATCGTATTCGAATAAATAATTTTAAAACTACATTTTGTTCCTCTCCATGCTTGCACCGCCTAAAAAAATTGTCAAATCAGTTGATATTAAACCTTTTAAACGACTAACGGAATACCATTGTTATCACTTCAATCGATTGTCGCTAAGAGAAGCCGACTAAGAGAATATGAAAAAATGATTGCCGTAAGAAACGACAGATGACACAACTAAGAGAATAGTGGTGCAAATCCATCAGAAGACATCAGTGAAAACAACTGTTAAAATGAAATGATGTAAGAGTTTTTGTTTTACATACATAAGTATTTTTATAACTGAATTTTTATTTTTTATTTTTATTTTTTTTTATGTTTAAGTTTTATTTATATGTAATATAACTAGTCACTGTAATACAGAATTTATTTGAACTATTCATTTGAACTTAAAATTAAAAAATTTTATGAGAAATTTAGGATTTGGAAATTATTCCCCAAATTTAATACAAAAGTGGGTTCACACTGCGCAAACCGAAACCGCGCACAGTTTTTTTCAGAACGTAGCTACTACGCATATCGAGGGATTATTGTACAGCGATATAAGCCTGCTAACCCGTGGAGTTCACTTTACATACGAGAAAATTTCATTAAGCGTAGGAGACAGTATTCTATTTTCCGGTAGATTTGAAATGGTTAATTTTCAGGGTATTCAGATTATTCACTAGAACATAAGAAGTTCAGTCATCTGGATTTAATTAATGTTGTGATTTAATCTTTTAACTAGAATTAGAACAAATATTCTCGTTTGTGTTTATCGGCTTTATACAGTATCCGATAATTTCTTCGTTGACGATGATGATCTAATTATATTGTGTGATTTTAACGTTGATATAATATAAAAAAAATCTGACTATGACAATTATCTTTCCATGTTGTATATTCAGAAGCCCACAGCCTCTCTAAGTAATTAAACAACAAGAGTGACATTAACTACCTCCACTTGTATTGATAACTGTTTCTGTAGATTGCGGGACAATAATTGATATCGTGACAATGTAAATTTATTAGACAACATTACTGATCACCAATTGATTCATTTCATATTGCAATTGAGGTGAAGCAGTTAAATGGATATTGCAAAAAAGCCGCAAAGCCTAATCGACCGTTTCAAGTTTCTAGTCAAGTAATAAGTGCAGCTAATTTCTCATCCATTTACTCTATTGATAATTCATGTTCGTTACCAAATCGTTTCTGGAAGTTTGGGAAAATTTGTTTTTACCTAGTTTTGATAAGAATAAGTAGTGACATAATCGACCTATTTAGTCGTGGATATCGCAAAATCATATGATCAAACATGATTGGGGTTTGGAAAAGGTCAAAGAGTAATTGGGTGTATTTACACGTGAAAACTTGCAAAAATTTGTAATCAGGTGCAAAATTTGTCAAATTAAACCTGTTGTCATAACATTAGAAGTGTAAAGTATTGATCATTTTTTGAAGTTTGTCGTGTATTTCACTCCTCCAATTGTCACGAGCTCCCGACATGTAATTTAACCAGAAAAATTTTTCAGCTGTAACTATCGACGAACCGATTCTTATGAGTTTTTAGAAGGTTTTGAATTTTGCACATGTATTTCATTGCCCCTTATTTTCCCGAATTCCCGACATGCAACTTAGCCTGAAAAATTTGCCAGCGATAACTAGCGAGTTTTTACAAATATTTGTATAGACTTTACACAAATTTTTGAAGTTTGTACGTGTATTTCACTGCCCTCAATTTTTCCGAACTACCAACAAGAAACTTGACCAGGAAAATTTCCAAATGAAACCTTTTCCAGATATAACACTATAAACGTTCAATTTTTACAAGTTTTTGTAGCTTGCACGAGTATTTTACTCCACAAATTTTCCCCAACTCACTACATGAAATTTTACGTAGAATATTTTCCAGTGATAACCATCGACGCATCAATTTAAATAGAAACTTTCTAAACATAACACATTAAACGTTGAGTTTTTATAAATCTTTGAAGTATATTTCACACTCCCAATTTTTCCAAACTCCCAACATGTAACTTAACCAGGGAAATTTGTCAGCGGCAATCATCGATTAACCTAATCAACCTTTTCCAGACATAACACAATTTTTCAATGTTGCCCATATATCGCAATTAACATTTTACGATAACTCGAAAAAAGAGAATATTCTATAGAGTATATACAGCGCCGATTATCCTGAAAACGATCTCTTTTGTATACACTGTTGATATCCCTCATTCTTATTCAATATATCAACCTGTTCTGTACATCCCACACATAGAGCATTAGAATCATCGATAGACTATACAAACAAAAATCGCAAAGAATGCCTAACAGATAAAATTCAGTATATGTTAAAGAGTACGCCACAGAATAGCAAATCTGTCTAAAGTAAAACCCAATATAATGATTTGCGACGAAGATTGCGCAGGCAGTGCGCTGACAAAAAATACTCCGTATTTTTTTATTCAACCTGGGTAATTTTACTCTGCACACTGCGGTTTTATTTGTGAACTGTGCTTACACCGCGCTTACTGGGTTCTTCAAATTTTATTCTGAAATTAATGTCAATGTATGAAGAGTGTGCAAAGTAAAAACAATTTATTACTCTATGCACCCCGGGTAATTTTACCCAGTACAACCTTTGCTTGGTGTAAACTACCAGGGGTAAGCCTGCTTGCTCCGGTTGAATTAAAAAATAGACCCACTATAAACTCTTCCTTTTAGCATGTGAAATTGTCACAACGAATTAATTCTCGAATTTTTAAATATGAGTGAGTTCTCGAAAATGGCGGGGGGGGGGGGAGGAGTGGTGTCTATAATGGAATAATAGAATATAAAAAACAAATAAAAATTTACGGCCACATATTCCACATAATAAATAAAAACAGTTGAAGATGGCAAAAAACCATTATCTCGATGTCCTTCGAATGGATTAAAAATCAAACATTGCTTTGGCTCCAGAAATTATCCCAAAAATTGCTTTTAGTGGCAATTAAAACAAGGACAGAACCAACTTGTAAATGGGGTTCTACAGATCAATTTGAAATTATGATACGAAATATAGGTATGTATTACAAAAAATGGTAATTATGGTTTTATAATAGGTAATCTAACAAATTATCATTTTATTATAGCAAGGTATTCCGAGGTGGTGCAACATAAAAATGACTTGAAACTCTATTCGTGCCTGACGATACGCTCCTTGCTCAGAAAATTAAAAATGATGTGCCTTCTAATGAGGATTTTCTTGAAATAGCTAATCAAAAATCTGAAAGTAAGTAAGTATTTCTGAACGTTGTACACTTTTAATTAATATCGCCTAGCAATTGACGAGCATTAAAGTGAGTTTTGCGCAGTATGCAAAATTTTTTAAAGATTGGTTTAGATAAAAGATATCGGAAGTAATGCTTATTTTATGGATAAAATGTGGTGGCAGAAATATTTTGAACCGAGATACAAAATGTTTCTCGACACAATTTTTGATAGGTGGCTATAATCTAATTTAGAATTTTCAAGTCTAATAAAAGCTGTGAATATTCCTAGGTCAATAAAATTCCACACAACCTGTCTATTTAGAGGATGCATTAGAGGATGGTAAGCAATATAAGCTGATCCCATAAAAGTTTTAAATACTTTTCACAGCGACTTAGCTCACTGACTGATGCCGAATGCACATATAGGTTACTAACCGAAGGTTAGATGAGAAGGACAACTAACTAAACTTTTTCAATACTTTGTTTCAGGTACGGAAAAATGTATAACACTCTTAATTGAATTTATATATTCCATAAATATATACCGGGCGAGTTTTTTTAAGCTGAACCTTTCAAATATCTCGGAAAATAAGCCCCCTACGATAAAAATGACCATAATCAAAATTAAATCATTCTGGAGGGGAAATACATTAGTGCTAAAATTAAGACCCCCCGCCCCTGTTTGTAAGGGGGTGGGAGGAAACTTGGAAACTAAGATAGGAACCCCTATTTTTTATTGTAGATTCGGATTCTACGGCTAAAAGTACGTAGGATTTCCTTGAAACATTTTTTCAATGCATGATAGATGGCGCTGTAATAGGCGATATTACATTTTTTTCGATTTCTTCTACTAAGAACATTATGTATACGATTCTGCAATATGTTTGCATTAAAATTAACACGTTTTCAATGTATACACTTAAAATAAGTTTTAAACAAATTGTATTTCTTAAATTAAAAAAAAAACTACTTTTAGCGTAACCCAGGAACAACGACGGCGATGATTTTGAATAGGAACATACGACTTAATTTGTTTTCATATAAATGATATTTTTTGTTTTAAAAATATCAATTCAGTTCAAAGGTTATTTCGAAAACACTAAGACCTGTTTGCGTAAGGCTATTACAATTCAAAATGGATTATTTAACTGTACCAGAAAAAATTGAAATGGTCCTGGTTTATGGAGAAGCTGGCCGTAGTCTTTATAATGCGGTTAATCTCTACGCTTCGCGTTTTCCAGATAGGATTCGGTCACGTGTTTCATTTTACTGGACTATCAAACAATTCACTGCTGATAGAAGTGTTAGACCGAAGAAAAGGACCCGTCGAGCAACAACCACTGAGGAAAATAACGAAATTGCTGTATTGGCTGCAGTAGCTTATAATTCTCATATAAGTACACGAGAAATAGCTAAAGAATCCGGATTATCCCAGACCAGTGTTTGCAAAATTTTGAACCGAAATAAGTATCATCCGTTTCATATGAGTTTACACCAATATCTTCATGGCGTTGATTTTGAAAATCGGGTAACATTTTGTCAGTGGGCAGTAGAACAAATACAGCAAAACCCCAATTTTTTTCCACATGTATTGTTCTCCGATAAGTCGTCTTTTACAAACCATGGAACGATTAATCGACACAACAGCATTTTTGGAGTGTTGAAAATCCACACTGGCTTCGCCAAGTTGAACATCAGCGCCCTTGAACTGTCAACTTGTGGTGTGGAATAATTGGCAACCAACTCATCGGCCCCCGTATTATTGAAGGCAACTGGAATGGTCAAATGTACCGAGACATTTTGGAAAATGAGCTGCCAACATTATTTGAAAACTTGAGCTTAGCATTTCGACAGAACATGTGATTTCAACATGATGAATGTATAGCACACTATTCGTCGGTAGTACGTGAAGTATTTGATCGTGATTTCAATGGTCGCTGGATTGGTAGAGCTGGTCCGGTAAATTGGCCTGTCAGATCACTAGATCTTGCTTCGCCAGATTTCTTTTTGTGGAACTTTTTCAAAGGCAAAGTATACCAACAAATACCAGCAACACGTGAAAACGTGATTGAGCGAATAAGAAATGCTTGTGCCGAAATTCCAGCATACACTCTTCTAAGTTGTGTACATTCATTTGAAATGCGGATTAATAAGTGCATTGAAGTCGAAGGCCATCATTTTGACCACTTAATTTAATTAAAAGATGATGTCCACGTCGTTGTTCCTGGGTTACGCTAAAAGTAGTTTTTTTTTTAATTTAAGAAATACAATTTGTTTAAAACTAATTTCAAGTATTTACATTGAAAACGTGTTAATTTTAATGCAAACATATTGCAGAATCTTTAATATCGCCTATTACAGCGCTATCTATCTTGCATTGAAAAAAATGTTTCAAGGAAATCCTACGTACTTTTAGCCGTAGAATCCGAGTCTGCAATAAAAAATAGGGGTTCCTATCTTAGTTTTAAAGTTGCCTCCCCCTTACAAACAGGGGCGGGTGTTTTAATTTCAGCACTAATGTATTTCCCCTCCAGAATGATATAATTTTGATTATGGTCATTTTTATCGTAGAGTGCTTATTTTCCGAGATATTTGAAAGTTTCAGCTTAAAAAACTCACCCGGTATATATTTACTATAGTTATATTTGCAAAAAACAAACAAAATTGGTCGTTTAAAGATTTATACTCTGGGCTGGGATGTTGTACCATCACTATTTTCGACTTTTGACTTAGTTTATTTCATTTTTTATAAGTAAAACGGCAGCCAATTTCACTTCAAAAATTACGCATTTTCTATTATCCAGATATGCCCAATTGGTGTTCTGAGCTTGCTCGTTTAAAACATCATTTGTCTGCGGTCACATTGGGTACAGTGCGAAAATTTATTCTCATAATTCGTAAGTAATATAGTCGGACAAATTCATAAGTTAAAGTGTTTTATTTGTTTGCGAAATTGTAGTACAAAAACAAACATATTGCTGTCAATTAGTAAACAATTAATTTTTCACAATCCATTTTTTATTGGATTCGTACGAACAACTGCTAAAAAAATAAACTATTTTGTTCGCCATAGAAATGCCGTAAGAATTGGTGAGAATTCATACGAAATAAGCGTAAGTAGTGAAACCGTAATAAACCATACATACGAGGGCAAATCAAAAAGTCTTGCAATATCATATGAAAAAAAAGAGTGAGTGCGACAGCAATATTTTTATTTTTCGACATAATCTCCTTTAAGGTTTATACATTTGTCACATCGATCAATTAACTTGCCTAAACCCTCTAAAAAAAAAGATTTATTTTGCTCCATAAAATATTCATTTACAACAGACTGTACTTCATAGTCACTGGAAAATTTCCGGCCCCTTAGTGTTTTTTTCAAATTGGGAAACAGAAAGTAATCACTGGGTGCCAAGTCTGGATTGTACGGTAGATGCGGAATTTCCAAGAAGCCGCAGTCCCTTAATGCAGCTTGAGCAATATTAGCCGTGCGCACTGGTGCATTGTCGTGAAGAAGCAAGATTTTTTTCCTAACTTTCCTTGGCCGTTTTTCCCGGATCGCTTTTTTCAAGTTTCGCAAAACCTCGGCACAACATATGCCTGTGATTGTGGTTTTCGGTGGCATATAATCGATTATCAAAATTCCTTCAGCATCCCAAAAAATTGTTGCCAAAACCTTACCAGCAGACGGTTGAGTTTTGAATTTCTTTGGTGGTGGTTCACTACGTTTAATCCATTGCATCGATTCTTGTTTGGATTCATGATCCCAGTGATGAAGCCATGTTTCATCGCCTGTTATTATGTTATCCAAGAAATTTTCTGGATCTTCTTTGTACATATCTAAAATCGCCTTTGAAGTTTGAACACGCTTTTTTTTTTTGTTCTGCATTCAACAAACGGGGAACCCATAGCGCACTTACTTTCGACATGTGAAGGTGGTCATGTAATATAGTATATGTGGTACCGTATGAAAGAGAAAGTCGCTAACCGCGGAACAGAAATACGTAGGTCCTCCAATACAATAGATTCGGCCAAAATTACGTTTTCATGGCTAATAGCATCTGCTGGCCGACCCGAGCGGTTATCGTCTTCTAATGCCTCCCGACCACTTTTGAATAATTTTACCCACCTTGTTACTGTGGCATATGATGGTGCAGATTCGCCGTAAACTTTTGATATATAGTTGAATATATAAATTGCATTTCGTCCATCTTTACAGAAAAATTTAGTAACGGCGCGATATTCAATTTCATTCATTTTAAGAAAAATTCAAAACACGTTACTAAATTGACAAAAACAAACGAACTGTAAAATTTACATCGAAATGTTCTTCTAGAAGTTTCATCGCGACAAAAAATGGTTTTGAAAAATATATTGTTGTCTCACTCACTCTTTTTTTTCATATGATATTGCAAGACTTTTTGATATGCCCTCGTACGTTTGTTTACTTCTGATGAAATAGTACAAATTCGTACGAACAAAATTTCTTACGAATTCGCATCCAATGTAACCGCAGCCTAAGACTACTTGATTAATCGACTCTATTTGTCTCTCTTAGAAAAGAGAGAAATGTTCACAATTATATCAAGAGGTTGAAATCACGAAATGAAACACATAATTGGCTACGCGAAACAGAATGTTAATTGATTCCTGAAAATTGAGGGATTGAACATACCAGCCCAGGTTAATAATATTCCATGTAAAAGTATAGGTTCAATCATGAGTGCACTGGGTTTTCTCTATACAGGAAGTAAATTATCATATATGTATAAACTTTAGTAGGCACACGACTAATCAGCTGTTAGTCACTTTTATGTGCAATCTGGCATTAGTATGTTTAAATTACATTGATAGAGTTCAAACAATGCTCACACTAACTTAGTTTACATTTCTTTTCAGACCTCATACAAGAGAAATTGCAACACCAAAATAACATGGTACTGTTAGCACCTGAGAATAATGTACATGATTATAAACATAGTATTTTAGCCTGTACAGACTTTGGATTAGTTAAACTGGTTTAGCAAAATTCGGTGTACTCTAACCCCCCGATTCTAATGTACAGTCACAGACGTATTTTCAGTCTTAGCAAAAACTTTTGTCTTAGCGAAGACTATAAACTTTCAAATCTTATTCTGCACTTAGTCTTATCTGTCAGTAGTCTTAAAAAATTGTCTTCGTTAATATCAGCGAAATAGGTGGTCTTAGGAGTCATAATTTTGACATTAAACAGAAACAATAATTATATGTATTTTGAATTGAACTGTCGCTTTTCGTTCATAAATTTGAAACAATATAGTGTAAATTTGGTTTGGCAGCTCTACAAAAGTGTTTGGAGAGTTTCTAATAAATTATTTAAGACTACTGCATTCAGAATTTCAATGAAGACTTTAGTCTTAAAAAAAAAGTCTTTAGAATAAAGTTTTAGCTAATATGGTCTTAGTAGTCTTATACTAGTTTAAACTTGTTACGACTGTGTTGTCTTAACAAGACATTTTTTGTTAATCTGTTTCTATTCTCCATGGTTTCTTGCGTCCGAGTTTTTCTCTGTGTGAACGTGGTGTCTTGGTGGATGGATTCGTGTGTGTTTTCTTCTGTTATGTTGGCAACGGAACGAAAATGGTAGAGAAAGAGAGAACAATGCGCATCGAGTGTGTGCAAAGTAAAACGTTTTGAAAAAAATGTTTTTTCTTATATGTCTCTCTTTTGTACCAACGAAAATTTGGTATAAAGGAGAGATAGAGAAGAGAGATTCATTTTCTTCTAAAACGTTTTACGAGCTGTGCGACGCTCGAATATTTTTTTTGTTTGAGTCATTCAGTTTGTGATTTTTGCAAAAGATTCAATTGGAGGCTGGTGAATTTTTTTTATTGAGTCGAGTTTTGTTTTTTTTTTTGTGAAAGTCAGTTTTGATTTCTGATTTAATTATTTAAAAGATATTCAAGTTTTGTTTTTGGAAATAAAAAGTCTCGTTTGGGATTTATAAAAATCTTGATTGTTAATAAAGGAAAAAAAGTCGAGTTCTGGTTTAAAGAGCATTAAAATCAGTGTTGTTATGAGGATTTGATCGATTTATGGTGTGGGAAAAAACCTTGTATTGGTGGCGTCCGGCCGCATGATTTTATTTTTAAATAAAGTTGGAATTGTATTTGTAATTAAAATACGACTAAGTTTCATTTATTCCATATTCGGAGTCATAGGTTACACATTTTGATGATCCGTTGCAAGTGTGAATATATCGGAAAGTGATTGAATAACTTCAAAATTGAATAAAGCGAATTAAAGTGGTGTGTTTATAAATTGCTCGAGTGTTCATAAACCCGACGAGGTCATTCATAAGGTCACGTCTTTGATACTGGTATCCAACAACGTGGTTATTTGTTTGGTGGTTATTGTAGTTTGTGCAAAGGAACAACGACGCACAACGGGGAATTTTGTAATAAAGGCGGGCAACGCCCAACGATCTAATACCAATCACGTGGTCATACTTTATTTGGTTAACCAGTGAAATTTATCGGCGGTTGTGCCGTAACCGTGGATTTGCGCAACAATACGGGTGGTCAACCGGCCATTTGTATTTATTTGGTAACGGGGAGAGGCCCCGCAACGTAACGGGTTGCCAACCGGCACCTCGTTTCATTTGGGATCGGTGAAAGGCACCGCAACGGTCCGGGTGGGGCAAGGCCACCTGTGGCAGGACGGTCGCACAAGGCCGCAACATTTTTTTTCTTTTTATATAATTAAGGTACGATTTTTTTTATTGTTTTTATATTTTGGCTCATTTTTTTTTATTTTATATTTTATATTTCTTTACATTTTCATTTTCATTTTTAAATTTAAAATTTTGTAATCGAGCGCCGCACAGCGGGTGCGCGCTCGGTGCGCATTGCTGTTCTCTCTCTCTCTCTCGCTTCTCTTTCGATCTCTCCCTTTCTTTTTTTTTTGCGGGAAGTTGTGTTTTCTTGTTTCTTTTTTTTAAAAAAAAAAAAGAAAAATATACAAAATTAATAAAATGAAATATTAATTTTCCGGATATGGTATGATGGGAGCGGAGACTCCCTCTGTGTCGGTTTAGTGTTTGCGGTCCTTTGGTGCCCGCATCCAATTCCGTAACCAGGGCTTGACCCCGTTTGAATTCGGATGGATGCGCGCACCAAGGCACCTCTTCCGTTATTATTATTATTTTTATTATCTATTTGATTATTCGGTTCGTTCCTCAAGTTCCGGTCGATGAATTTCGGCGGAACTACGGTTTTTATTTATTATTTGCGTTTCCCCAACTTTCTGTTAATCACGGTGTAGGCCAGGAGCCCTGCATGCCTCAAACCCCACGACCCTCGCACTTCTCGCTGAGAACGTAGCCGGCAAAACATCACCGTGGAGGCCTCTGCAGGAGCTTAGTGAAAATCTGCAGGTTGGCAGTAGCCAGCCTGTAACAGTGGCGCCCAAATTGTTGCGAATTTTAATTTTTATAATTTTTTTTGATTTGTAGCTTCACTCCCTTTGGCGTGCGCGTCCAGTGTCGAAACCGGTGTTTCACACTGTTTGAATTCGCATGGACACGCACACCAAAGCCAGTCTCCTGGTTGGCATTCCCCATCTGCGATCGCAACCAGCACGGGCTGTTTGATTGCGCGTAGATGGGGGGTGTCATCCCCTATTCTTCGGACATCCGACTTCCGAGCTCTTTCCCATTTCCACTATGTTGTGTCCGATTGTGGTGGAGCTCGGATGTCATTTGTCTGGGGTTTAGCTGTAAGCTTCATTTTCCCTTGCCCCGAGGTTTCTCGACCGAAATTTGAGGAACAACAATTTTTATGATTATTATTATTTTTCTTTATTTTATTATTATTTAGCCGACGTGGAGTGGGGTTTCCACTCTCATCATACCATCCGTATCGTGGTATTAATTAAAAAATTTTCTATAAACTTTATTTGTTTTATTTGATATTTTGATATTGTTTTTGATTTTGGTTTATAGATCTATGGGTTGTATTGGAACCCTCGGGTTTATTAGTATTTCATTTTGATTTTATTTTCCTTTTTCCTTTGTATCTCTTGAGTATCAGCCTCCTGCCTGCATACCGTTGGGTGTGTTGGTAGTTGCTTGAATTGTTTTTTTTCGTATCGTTTCAAATTTCAACGAGCCCCTCCAAATTAGGTTCTCATCGAAAAGCGCCACTTTGGGGGGTATCTCGTCTTCCGTCGTTAAACTAACCGTGGGAATACTGGACCCACAAACCACCACAAGGTAACCATTCCTTCCTTCTTTTATTATTATCTTATTTATATTTTGTTGCTGACACTTTGCCTCCTTATCTGGGTGTGTTGGTAGTTTCATTAGCTACATTATTATTATTATTAACTATTATTTATTATTATTTTGTATGAATTCAAATCCGTGGGATACGCCAGAAGGACCTCAAAGACGTACAGTGTGGGATAACTCGGACGTAGAACCACGTATCCAACGTAACCATTCGTGGGATCGAGTGGAAGTTAACCAAATTCATATTAGAATTGAGTATTATCCAACGCACGAGGTAACTTTCTGGTTGTTCATCGCGATTTGATATTCATTGGTTGAATTTTTGTTGTTGTAATTATTTTAACGAGCCCCCCCAAATTAGGTTTTCATCGAACAGCGCCACTTTCGGGGGTATCTCGTCCTATCCGTCGTTAAACTAATCGTGGGAATACTGGACCCATAAACTCTTACAAGGTATCCATTCCTTTTCGTGTTATTTATAAAAATATTTCGTGTTTTTTTTGATTATCTAGTTATAGTGGGTGTGGAATATCTTTAGTTGTAATTTCCTCTAATTTAAAACCTTCCGTTTGAGTTAGAGTTATTTTGAATTAAAATTTTTGTATTTTTATAAATCAATAAAGACTACGTTTTTTCTTTTGAACTAACCAAACTTATTCCCTAACCTTACCTAAATTCTAAAATGGATGTAAACCTCCTGCAACGAGACGAAGTGGAGGTGGAATGTCTCCTTCGTGACATACGCTTCGACACATCAGATGCAATTCATCAACTCGAGGAAGCGGTCCGAAGTGAGCAGGCCGAGACTAAACCAGCGCCCGGAAAAATGCATACAAGCGCATCGAAGAGACCGGATATTGAGATCTCAACGTGTCTCAAGAAATTGGCGGAGATTCGGGGAGCGATCACAGTGTTGGATCCGGCGACAGAAGATCTCTTGCTATTGGTGCAACGGTACCACTCTCGTTTATTACATTTGGCAGGTCGGCTTAGCCGCGCATTTAAATCACCGACATACGAGCAGTCCGCGCGTAAGGCACATCAGGCATGTTCGGCACTATTGACCAGTCTGCAGATGTACCTGGATGACCAGGAAAAATTGAACGTTTCCATAGAAAGCGCAAAGGGCGTACATCTCACGGTGGAAATACCTCTCCATGAGGAACAAAATGACGAGATTCAAGTTCAAAACCTCGGTAGCGAGGATGATTCTGACAACCCACAGCCGCAGGAGCGAAGATGCACTTTGGAGGATCTTCTTGGCCAGATCCAAACGAATCACGCGGCGGTTCAACAATCAAATGCACAGACCACACTCTTGGAATCCATGCTGCAAAAGTTCGAAATGGTATCACAACAGCTGGTAAAGTTGGATCAACGGCAAAACAACCTCCAGACTCAAATCGTTGGAAATAATCTGTTCTCACAAGACATCCCGATTCCAACCGTACACGATCGAGCGCCTCCGACGTCCACCAGTTCGCCAGTATCGCCAAAATTTGTCGATCGACGCTTGTTGTCCGGTAGTGGACTAAGTTTCACGGGATCTCCATCGGGAATCAACATCGATATGTTCCTGTTTCAAGTTGATACCATCGCTTCATCCCGGGGATTATCCGAGCAAATCTTATTATTGGAGCTCCATACCATTCTAAAGGACCTCGCGTTGCAGTGGTACTGGACATTTCGTAAACACAACCCGCACGCGACCTGGTCAGAACTACGAAGCGGAATTATCGAGCGCTTTCAAGATCGTCGCACAAATTACGAAATCCGCAGAATGGTCGAGGCACGTAAACAACAACCGAACGAAAGCTTCCTGGATTTCTACAACCACGTCTGGACCCTTACATTACAATGTCGAACGCCGTACTCAGACGAAGAGCTCATTCAAATTTTGATGAACAACATGAAGCCTACGCTACAATACCACCTTACAGATCGTCAGTTCAGCAGCATCAACGAACTAATCAAAAGCTGTTCTGCTTGGGAGGAGTCTTTCCGGCGGCTCAAAGCTCCGGCGTATCCTGCAATCCATCCACGACGCGTGATCAATGAGTTATCAGGCAGTCCGTATGATGATGTTGGAGCATATGACTCTTATGAGAATTATCCCTTAACTGATGTTCTGCCCGATAACTCAGTATCCGCAATTCAAACGGGGAGCAGGTATCCGTCGGCAGCGGCGAGGCGTCCGGGCGGACAAGTCCCAGCAGACAGTTCGGGATTGGTTTACAAACAACAGGCCAATTATGGTAAAAATATCGTCTGCTTCAATTGTTCAGATATGGGTCACACGTTCATGGATTGTCAATTGGCTCCAGTCGGATTATTTTGTTATCGATGTGGGCTTCGAGGAACGATATCTGCGCGTTGTCGACGTTGTGCTGATGAAAGAAACGTTCCATCAAGATTGTCGGAAAACCAGAACAGTGGTTCTTGGAGGACTGGGCCACGAGAATCACCACAACCACAACCGCAACCCAGACTGATGTTACCACGGACAAATCCACTCAAACCGATTCTGGAGGATGCAGCGAGCAATACGGACGCGGAAATCCGCTCCTATTCGAATCCGACGAAGAGGTAAGCTCGTCTGTCAGTAATGATTCCTTTCCCGATCCTTCTTCCCCATCCAATCTTTCCTCCCTTCCTGTCGCTCTTAAATTTTTCTATAATGTCCCATCATTGGCAAAGTTAGATCGTTTAAAGCGTTGAGAAATGATGTGATTTCCTCCGTTCTATTCTCCGAGGGTAGTGACACTCGGCCTTACGCCCAGGTCTTTATAAATAAGATATGTACCTTTTAAGGGTCTTCTCGATAGCGGGGCGAGTGTCAGTGTTCTCGGGAGTGGATCGGAGAAACTCATGTCAAATCCCTTTGTTGAATTTCATAACTTTCCTTCCACTATAACTACCGCGAGTGGCCAGGTCCAACGAGTTTTTGGTTATATCCGAGCTAACGTCGAATTTAACGGAGTCACTAAATTTATGAATTTTCACGTTGTCCCTTCCTTGGAACAACCGCTTTATTTGGGTATCGATTTTTGGAATCGTTTTGGAATTTCCCCAAAAATCTCCGCGTTAAATAATTCGGACGAATTAGGTGAAACTACCAACACACCCAAATTCCATATTTTAACATCTGATGATCGTCGTAAATTGGATCTCATTCGCGAATATTTTCCGAGCAGCGATATCTTAGGTTTGGGCCGCACATCCCTCATCACTCATATGATCGATGTCGGTTCCGCAAAACCAGTCAAACAACGTTTTTATTCCGTGTCCCCAGCTATCCAGAAACTCATGTATGCCGAGTTGGATAGGATGTTGTCTTTGGGGGTTATCGAGGAGTCACAAAGTTCCTGGTGTTCACCGGTCACGTTGGTGCGTAAGGCCAATGGGAAAGTTCGTCTGTGCTTGGATGCTAGAGAACTGAACAAGGCAACCGTCAAGGATGCGTATCCGCTGCCCATAATCAACGGATTGTTGGGTCGTTTGGGACACACCCGATTCATTTCGGCAATTGATTTGAAGGATGCCTTTTGGCAGATCCCACTCGACCCAGCATCCCGCGATAAAACAGCGTTTACGGTTCCTGGACGGCCCTTGTATCAGTTCAAGGTGATGCCGTTTGGCTTATGCAACGCACCACAGACGCTTTGTCGCTTAATGCACCGCGTGATCCCGTACCAACTGCACGATAAGGTCTTTGTGTACCTCGATGACCTTCTGGTCACATCCTCCACTCTGGTTGAACATTTCGATTTGCTACAACAGGTTGCTGGATATCTGAAGGACGCTGGTTTAACTATTAATTTGACCAAAAGTAAGTTTGTGTTGAAAGAAGTAGACTATTTAGGTTACATTGTGGGTGACGGCTGCCTCCGTACAAACCCAGATAAATGTAAAGCTATTCTGGAGTACCCTATTCCGAAAACGACGAAACAGATTAGACGTTTTCTGGGAATGTGCGGATGGTACCGTCGCTTCATTCCAAATTTCGCCTCCTTAGCTTCTTCTCTCACCGATCTTACTGGTAAAAACACTAAAGTATGTTGGTCTGCAGCTGCTGATTCTTCTTTTAACGCTCTCAAAACCGCCTTGTCAACTGCCCCAGTTTTAACGCATCCTGATTATACAAAACCCTTTTTTATTCAGTGTGATGCCAGTGCCGTTGGGGTCGGTAGTGTCTTATTTCAGGTGGACGCCGAGGGGGTGGAGCGGCCCATTGAGTTTTATTCCCATAAGCTCAATGCGGCGCAGCGAAACTACTCGGTGACCGAGCTGGAATGCTACGCTGCCGTCCTCAGCGTGCGAAAATTCCGTCCCTACGTGGAAGGTTATCCATTCGTCATTTATACCGACCATTCCAGTTTGCGCTGGTTAATGAGTCAAAAAGACCTCTCCGGACGTTTGGCGAGATGGAGTCTGAAACTCCAAGCGCTGGATTTTCAGATTGGATACCGAAAAGGTTCAGTTAACGTTGTACCTGATGCGTTGTCTCGAGCTTTTCCGGATGAATCCGCTCCTTGTGAGGATGATTCCGAGAGTAAGAGCACGCCTGATCCTGGTGTTCAATTTGGAGATCCAGTCTTGTCGAGTAAAAACATCGACCCTTCCGTGAATGCGTTAATACCTTCTTCAGTCCCCATTCTGCACGTTGATCAAAATTCGGTTGCGTTCCAAGATCCAGATTACGTCGATCAGATCGCGAAAATTCGTTCCTTAAAAGATTGTTCGCACAACTATAAGATCCAGGATGATAAATTGTTGATATCCCCTTCGTTCGGTTTTAAATATACGGATACCGACCTTTCGAATTGGAAACTTGTTATTCCTAATTCCTTAACTTCAACGCTTATTGAACAGGCTCACGTACCTCCCACTTCAGCACATTTAGGCGGCAGCAAAACTCTCGAACGCCTTCAGCGTCAATTTTACTGGCCTCAAATGGCAAAGCAAGTTAAACAGTACGTTGCTAGCTGCACTAAATGTAAAATGAACAAAGCGGTTAATTTCTCTACACAACCAGCCATGGGAGCACAGGTTACGTCAACTCGCCCGTTTCAAAAACTGTATGTAGATTTTTTGGGTCCGTATCCACGTTCGAAACTCGGAAATACCTGTATCGTTATCGTTCTGGATCATTATTCGAAATTCGTAGTTGTAAAACCCTTACGCGAGGCGTCTGCCTCATTATTGTGTCAATTTCTAGAAAATGAGGTATTCCTTTTATTCTCCGTACCCGAAATTGTTACCTCCGATAATGGGAAGCAGTTCACCTCGAATCTATTTAAAGACCTGTTAGATAAATACGGTGTAACCCATTTACGTACGCCGGTGTACTCGCCCCAAAGTAACGCTTCCGAGCGTGTTAATAGAACATTAATTGCCAGTATTCGTTCATATTTGAGCGATTACGACCATAATTTGTGGGACACAAATTTGCAGGAAATTGCGGCTGCTTTACGTAATGCCATACATGATTCGATACATTATTCCCCTCATTATGTCGTGTTCGGTCAACATATGTCGATGCACGGTTCGGATTACTCACTGCGACGATTACTCGATGAACATGATCCCGGTGAAGTCCATGCATGGGCTAAGCCAGATCGAGTAAATCTGTTAAAGGATCGTATTATACATTATCTGCGTGTGGCATACGAGAAGGGAGCTCAGCATTACAACTTGCGTAGTACTAAGCGCTCTTTTCGAGTTGGACAATCCGTCTTTATACGATCTTTTGCGTTGAGCGATGCGACGAACAAATTCTCCGCGAAATTAGCCGGAAAATTCCAACCCGCGGTAATTTCTGGTAAAGTAGGTCAGGTGGCGTATACCGTCGAAGATTTGAATGGCAAATCTCTAGGCACTTATCATGTTAAAGACATCCGTGTTTAATCGTTTCTCTCTATCTTCATTTTCGTGTTGTTTGTTTTAGGCCCGGCTTATGAGACATCTCAGGGTGTGGGACGTTCCCACGTTTGTTACGACTGTGTTGTCTTAACAAGACATTTTTTGTTAATCTGTTTCTATTCTCCATGGTTTCTTGCGTCCGAGTTTTTCTCTGTGTGAACGTGGTGTCTTGGTGGATGGATTCGTGTGTGTTTTCTTCTGTTGTGTTGGCAACGGAACGAAAATGGTAGAGAAAGAGAGAACAATGCGCATCGAGTGTGTGCAAAGTAAAACGTTTTGAAAAAAATGTTTTTTCTTATATGTCTCTCTTTTGTACCAACGAAAATTTGGTATAAAGGAGAGATAGAGAAGAGAGATTCATTTTCTTCTAAAACGTTTTACGAGCTGTGCGACGCTCGAATATTTTTTTTGTTTGAGTCATTCAGTTTGTGATTTTTGCAAAAGATTCAATTGGAGGCTGGTGAATTTTTTTTATTGAGTCGAGTTTTGTTTTTTTTTTTGTGAAAGTCAGTTTTGATTTCTGATTTAATTATTTAAAAGATATTCAAGTTTTGTTTTTGGAAATAAAAAGTCTCGTTTGGGATTTATAAAAATCTTGATTGTTAATAAAGGAAAAAAAGTCGAGTTCTGGTTTAAAGAGCATTAAAATCAGTGTTGTTATGAGGATTTGATCGATTTATGGTGTGGGAAAAAACCTTGTATTGGTGGCGTCCGGCCGCATGATTTTATTTTTAAATAAAGTTGGAATTGTATTTGTAATTAAAATACGACTAAGTTTCATTTATTCCATATTCGGAGTCATAGGTTACACATTTTGATGATCCGTTGCAAGTGTGAATATATCGGAAAGTGATTGAATAACTTCAAAATTGAATAAAGCGAATTAAAGTGGTGTGTTTATAAATTGCTCGAGTGTTCATAAACCCGACGAGGTCATTCATAAGGTCACGTCTTTGATACTGGTATCCAACAACGTGGTTATTTGTTTGGTGGTTATTGTAGTTTGTGCAAAGGAACAACGACGCACAACGGGGAATTTTGTAATAAAGGCGGGCAACGCCCAACGATCTAATACCAATCACGTGGTCATACTTTATTTGGTTAACCAGTGAAATTTATCGGCGGTTGTGCCGTAACCGTGGATTTGCGCAACAATACGGGTGGTCAACCGGCCATTTGTATTTATTTGGTAACGGGGAGAGGCCCCGCAACGTAACGGGTTGCCAACCGGCACCTCGTTTCATTTGGGATCGGTGAAAGGCACCGCAACGGTCCGGGTGGGGCAAGGCCACCTGTGGCAGGACGGTCGCACAAGGCCGCAACATTTTTTTTCTTTTTATATAATTAAGGTACGATTTTTTTTATTGTTTTTATATTTTGGCTCATTTTTTTTTATTTTATATTTTATATTTCTTTACATTTTCATTTTCATTTTTAAATTTAAAATTTTGTAATCGAGCGCCGCACAGCGGGTGCGCGCTCGGTGCGCATTGCTGTTCTCTCTCTCTCTCTCGCTTCTCTTTCGATCTCTCCCTTTCTTTTTTTTTTGCGGGAAGTTGTGTTTTCTTGTTTCTTTTTTTTAAAAAAAAAAAAGAAAAATATACAAAATTAATAAAATGAAATATTAATTTTCCGGATATGGTATGATGGGAGCGGAGACTCCCTCTGTGTCGGTTTAGTGTTTGCGGTCCTTTGGTGCCCGCATCCAATTCCGTAACCAGGGCTTGACCCCGTTTGAATTCGGATGGATGCGCGCACCAAGGCACCTCTTCCGTTATTATTATTATTTTTATTATCTATTTGATTATTCGGTTCGTTCCTCAAGTTCCGGTCGATGAATTTCGGCGGAACTACGGTTTTTATTTATTATTTGCGTTTCCCCAACTTTCTGTTAATCACGGTGTAGGCCAGGAGCCCTGCATGCCTCAAACCCCACGACCCTCGCACTTCTCGCTGAGAACGTAGCCGGCAAAACATCACCGTGGAGGCCTCTGCAGGAGCTTAGTGAAAATCTGCAGGTTGGCAGTAGCCAGCTTGTAACAAACTGTAATTAATTTTATTTAGAATTTGAACTGTTGGTGGCAATAGATGTTTGCAGGAAAAGTAATCGTTTTAGAAAACTTATTAGTCGAAATAATAGACAAATAGAGTTTCTCCAGGCTAACGTCATAAGTCAAAACACGTAAACCCAAGTCAAATTGGACTGGTTTAAAATGAGCCTGAACCAGATAGGCGATGAAGCCATCGCTGGCTTCAAACCAAGATATAATAAATGTTACGCCTGATTTGCATTTGAAAATTGTTGTCTAACTTCCAGTCATAGATGGAAATATATAGGCTATCAAAGGATACAAAAACAATTGGTAAGATTTAAAACCAAATTAATTTTCAAAGCTTATTTGCATTTAGACATTTATGTATATTTATGCAGATTAATGATCACGGTTTTAATGATGAAAGCAAGGCCCACTCTATTAATTAAAAAGTTATTGACACTGACGAATGCTTGGCTGATTTTAGCTGGACCGGAACTAGTATAATGTTAGAGTTTAGAGAGTTGAAAAATTTACAAAATTTAATGTTTGCTATCATTAAAAAAGGCTCGCAGGTTACACCATTGTAGTGCAAGCATACATATTTATTAGTACATTAATAATAAATACATTAATAATGAAAGCTGAATAAAAATGAGTATATAATAACATCCGAAAATGTTTTATTTAAATGGACACGGCGTCCGCTTGAAATAGAACCTGAAACAAAATGCGGCTTGTCGCACACCCAATGAGACTATCGCTCGAATATTTTTCAGCATATACCAAAAATTGCAAATGTTTATGGTATATTATTTAAATATTGTTTTGGAATAAAACAAATAAAGTAATGTCGGTTTTAGTTAATGTCAATTTTGCCAACTGTCAAATTAATGTCGATTTTGTAGATTAGTTACTTGCTCGACTTGGATATATCAACTTTCAATCGAGACACTATCTGCTTTATTAACTTTTCCTCTCTATCAAAATATGTCGTCTAATAAATTGTTTACTTTTAAATTTTTGGTAAGAGGGAGTTATCATCAATTTGAAGTGAGTTTTACTCTTCAATTTTAAGTACATCGGACAAAGAACTTTTCAATAATTTTTTAAAATAAAACTTAATAAGCAAAGTTAATCAAAATATATAGCTGTATTAACACGGTCGTGAAAGGCTAAGTTTTATTTAATTAGCTTAGCACCTACATTGTACGGAAAGAACTAGACCCTCGATGGACGATGGCTCGTACTATGTAATTATTTATTTATTTTTCGCTCTAATTCGTTACGATCGGCAAGTAACTTAGCGAGGCGAAAGCGATCATATTAATTATTTTTACATTTATTATCTTATTAATTACACCAACAATTTTATGAATATATCCCGTTTTGTCGAAAAAGTAGTTTTCAATTTAATTTTTTTAAATTATAATCAAATGGAAATTATAAAAACTAGCAAAACAATAATGCGCATAAGACGGTCATCCAAATAATAAGCAAAAAATCGATTTTCCACGAAAATCATCGTTCGGTTAGTCCAGAGTAAGGTATCACAGCGTATATAATTTACTAACATACCATGTATCAATATTATTCGCAAAAATACAAATCGAGACTGTAAAATTACAATATTTAATTTCTTCGGGTTTTATAAATAAATGAAAAATTACAAATCACGTTTTATACATTTAAACAAAAATATTAAAAATCATTTTAATAAAGTTCAACTTTGATTTAAAATTGATTTCCACAGTGCAATATAGCGTTTTGCATTTTAAACGTTATGTGGCTTGTATCATGTTCGATAGATAGATGGATGCTTAAAGCTCGTTTATGCCAGCACACAATGCAATAAAATAACAATAATTTTCGAAAAAGATGTTTTATTCAAAATTAAAATAATAATACAGAAGAAATTATTTTAAAATGAGAATATTATTAAAATTTATAATTTTATATTAAATTGAGTGGCGGTATTTCCAGTGAATTAAATAAAATATACCTTGGATGGGTGGAAAAAAAACGGAAAACGAAAAGTATTTTGTTTTCTTGTATACAGATTTCTTATTAATTTTTATTTCGTTTTTTACAGATGCAATATTCTTCTATAGTTTAAAGGGCATAATATTTTCATACATAATATAGGTGTGCCTATTTAATATGGCGGCATAATATATTTAATAGTTACTTATTTCTCGTAATATCCAATAAAAATCTGCCACTTTAAATTTAAATGTTGTACGATTTAGCCACATTAAATGGGACGCCGCAGTTAATTGTACGGAGAAAATATATTAAGAATTAACTCCTTTTATATATTACGTGCCAGGATCACAATAATACCACGTGCATAGGCTGAATACTAAAAAAAATTGTATTGAAGATATTTCGCATAACATTTAAACCATCTCTGTGGCAGTTCAACAAAACCACTTATCTATTTTGTAGCTACTTTTCAGGGGACCAAATTTAAATTTTAAATTAATTTGTAAAAAAATTATGAGACATAACTATACTAGTTTTGGATCCATGATATCGTTTATTGACTTATTGACATCTTCAAGCACTTGTTACATGCTCTGGGATTACCTGAAATTCCCATAATTTTTAATTAGCATTTAGAAAAAAACGCGTATAGCGATTTAAGTAAACTAGTGGTCGTTCAGTGGTCAAAAGTCGACCATAAACATTATTGAATATTTGAGGAATATATGAATTTGCAAGTTTCGAATATATATTTTATCTAATTGTCGATGCAAAAACACTGTACGTAGTAATAATATACCAACTTTATCAAAAGTTTGACCTTGTGACTTATTTATTGTCATTGCATATGCAGGTTTACTGGGAACTGTATTCTTTGAAATTGAAATGGAAGCATTATTCCGGAAAATGTTAAATTAATTCTTGGAATCAATACTCTTTTATTTATAGCAGTTCCCGTTAATACTTCACAGTCAGTCGTATTGCGATGCAAGCATTTCACTCTTATTCGTTCACTAAACCATGTGCAGTATTTAAGTTACGAATGAGCATAATTATAAAATTGACCTTTAGCTTCAATTTATTAGGTGGCATTCCTCTAACATTCAAAATTTAATAGGATAATCATTCACATTTAAATCATTTTGACCAGATATAATTGTATCAAAGCTAATAAAGTTTTTAATAAACCCGTTATAAAACCGCAATCATCTTTTTTTGGTGCTTAAATAATTCATTTAATAATTTGTTCAGAAAATATAGTTTCACGAATATTACCATAAATATCATCAATTATTTGAAGTGTATTTGTCTCGGCTTCTAATAGACAAAATCAAGAAAAAAAACTTTAAATAAAAATTAAATATAGACGTATTTCAAGTTTCATAAATATCATTATGTTATGTAAGCCTCCATAAAGTGACTATGGCAGCCAACCTGTTAACATTTTTAATTTTACTAAATTTTAAATGTCCCAATATCAGCTGTGTAGGAGAAATTTCCCGTCGTTTGCTTGTCAATGTCTCAATACTGGATATGGTGGCTTAGTATAGGTGAACATCCGATAGGTATAAAAAACGATGTTGATCGTTTGGCGGAACAGTACAAGACATAGCAAAAGTCAGTCAATAATAGTCAGTTGTGAATAAAGTTAAAACAATAATTTATAAATTGTGTGGCACAATTCGCCTTGAAAAAAAAACCAAAAATGTTTAGTGTTTAAAACACTTTTTTCTGTTGTTTAATTAAAATGCTTAAAGCCAGTATAAGTTTTTAAAAAACACAAAAAATCTATGGTAACCTAAGTCAAATACCATGTAATTAAAAAACTACCTTTTAGTGTATATTAGCTGAACATTTATATATAACATTAATTCAGTGATATGCTAGTAATAAGTTGCTTTGTGAATTGTGATAATGAAGTGCACAATTACCTTGATATGGGTTCAATGAACTGCTTAAGTTGTAACAAAATTGTTTAAAATTAAAGCCAGCAAAGTAAAACTGTATTAAGTACATAAAAAAAATACTGTGTTATCTAGAATAGTTAATACACATATTATGTTATAAAATCAATCTGGTCAATAATAAAAATCAATCAATCAATAATAAAAAAAAAGTTAATTAAATTATAATATCGCTGTTCTATGAAATAAAAGTCGTACAATAAAAACAATCAAAAATACTTGTATGGTCAAATAAAACCATTTACCATTTATACATATACATTGGTGAGAAACAAATAAAATCAAACAAAAACATCTGATTGCTGTGCAATGATAAAAGCAACAAAAACAAAATAATTTCATCTCGCTTTGGATGATAACGTATTATGTATATGGAGAATATTATCAACATGGTGGCTGCCACGATTCAACAGCACGCGGAGTGAGTCAACAATTTCTGTCTGTATCAATTTTTGATTATATTATAATATTTATTTAATTTATTAACCGATGGTTTTGTGTATATTTAGTCTTTTTCAATTATAGTTTTTATATACTTAAATTTATTAATTTGTTAGTACTTAATTATTTTGGCCCTGCGCATGCGTAATTTAGGTAAATTAATATCCTTTATTTATTAGTCTAATAACAAATTCTTTGTAATTATTTTGCTTGCTCTAATTAATTTTTCTTCAAGTTATTTATAATAAAAACCATCTAAGTTGTTAAAATCTAAAATGGCTACTTTTGCATTTCATTTCATCGTTTTGTATTAATTGTGTATGTGACTTGAGTATGAAATAGTTTTTTCGAGTTTAATGGGAACTTAGGTAAGCGTAAGTATTAAAATGGAGGGTTGCAATTCTTTTTATTGTTTGTTCGGCGGTTTACGTACCATCTTATTATACCTCAACATCATTGGAACCACCCCAGGCTGAGCAGCTGGAACAAAACAAACCGCGTTGAGGAAGAATAGGATGAAAGAAATTCCTATAGCACGATGGGTGTCCCTATATGGAGGCCTGTTGTGTTACAGTTACCAATAATTTGCAATGGCAAGTCTATAATATCTTCGCCGAACTCAGAATAGTTTCATAATTCACCATTCTCGAGTTTATTCACAAATTGTATTCACAAATTAAATTGATTCCAGCTAACCGTACAACTTTCAATCAAAGTAGAGCGTGTCCCGTGTGGAACAAGTCCTAAAATTTGTCTAAACTCTCCACTCAATAAAATGGCTTTTCCACCAAATAGTGTGTTTTTTTTAATTGAATCTTTCACTAAATCGCTTAAAAATTAATTTATAATTTTAAGTACAATCTTTGGACATATAAATATTTCATCTTTCAAAATCAAATCTACTGAATTAAGAACTATTTGGCGTAATATTTGGAACTGAATTCTCTAATAGTGGAATTGACAATTTGAACACATTATGTAATGTTCTACGACCAATTAATAGTGTTACAGTAGCACCACTTCAAGCAGTTACTATATACAACGAAAGTTCAACAAATTTAATTTATCTATACAATTCAGATCTTAAATTTAGTTGATTTTGTTTAATGAAATGCAAACGTGATCCCTCAATACGAACATATACGAGGGTATATCAAAAAGTCTTGCAATATCATATGAAAAAAACGAGTGAGTGAGACAACAATATATTTTTCAAAACCATTTTTTGTCACGATGAAACTTCTAGAAGAACATTTCGATGTAAATTTTACGGTTCGTTTGTTTTTGTCAATTTAGTAACATGTGTTTTGAATTTTTCTTAAAATGAATGAAATTGAATATCGCGCCGTTACTAAATTTTTCTATAAAGATGGACGAAATGCAATTTATATATTCAACTATATATCAAAAGTTTACGGCGAATCTGCACCATCATATGCCACAGTAACAAAGTGGGTAAAATTATTCAAAAGTGGTTGGGAGTCATTATAAGACGATAACCGCTCGGGTCGGCCAGCAGATGCTATTAGCCATGAAAACGTAATTTTGGCTGATTCTATTGTATTGGAGGACCGGCGTATTTCTGTTCCGCGGTTAGCGTGGAGACTTTCTCTTTCATACGGTACCACATATACTATATTACATGACCACCTTCACATGTCGAAAGTAAGTGCGCGATGGGTTCCCCGTTTGTTGAATGCTGAACAAAAAAAAATGCGTGTTTAAACTTCAAAGGCGATTTTAGATATGTACAAAGCAGATCCAGAAAATTTCTTGGGTAACATAATAACAGGCGATGAAACATGGCTTCATCACTGGGATCTGGAATCCAAACAAGAATCGATGCAATGGATTAAACGTAGTGAACCACCACCAAAGAAATTCAAAACTCAACCGTCTGCTGGTAAGGTTTTGGCAACAATTTTTTGGGATGCTGAAGGAATTTTGATAATCGATTATATGCCACCGAAAACCACAATCACAGGCATATATTACGCAGAGGTTTTGCGAAAATCGAAAAAAGCGATCCGGGAAAAACGGCCAAGGAAAGTTAGGAAAAAAATCTTGCTTCTTCACGACAATACACCAGTGCGCAAGGCTAATATTGCTCAAGCTGCATTAAAGGACTGCGGCTTCGTGGAAATTCCGCATCCACCGTACAGTCTAGACTTGGCACCCAGTGACTACTTCTCTTTCCCAATTTGAAAAAAACACTAAGGGGCCGGAAATTTTCCAGTGACTATGAAGTACAGTCTGTTGTAAATGAATATTTTATGGAGCAAAAGAAATCTTTTTTTTTAGAGGGTTTAGGTAAGTTAATTGATCGATGTGACAAATGTATAAACCTTAAAGGAGATTATGTCGAAAAATAAAAATATTGCTGTCTCTCTCACTCTTTTTTTTCATATGATATTGCAAGACTTTTTGATTTGCCCTCGTACATCAACTATCCACTGCAAAAATAATTTTTCTCAATGATGCATATAACTAAAATTATCTCTAACATCAAGTCCATATGTAACATATTGTAGCATTGTAACTCGATTTCTGGGCGCAACAGCATTAGATGTACTTGCTATGTTATGATTTATATTATTATGCCATCCAGTATCATCATTGAGGAATAACAGACGATACGCCAAAGAATCTAAAGAACTATATAAAACAGAAATGTTGCGGACAGTAGAATATTAACTTTATTGAATGCAACAATATTCCTTTCAAAAGGTCGTTCTCCATCTGTGGTACTAAAAATAATCGCTGTTTGAATGGCGTCATTAAATCTTCTAATATCTAAATCTCTGTGAACCGTAATGACCATAGACACCTCCTTACAAATGTTAACAGCATTGTAAAATTCATGCATCGATTTAAAATATCGTAGAATTGAATTAACTCTATCTAATTCAATCGCAACTTCCCCCATTAATTGATTACTACAACGCATATTTGCATTTTTACGTAACCTCAAATTAATCACAGTATCAACATTATTTATTTATTTATTTATTTATCAATAATGACATTTTATAATACATTGTTTTTTAAATTAATTAAATTATATTTTATATACTAAATGTCTACTTTATCTTTAACGAATGTATGCAATAATTTATTAAATTGACCGTACTCTAATTCTCGAAGTTCACCTAGCATGCAATAGTCACCCAATGAATTATACAACTTTACTCCATTATATCCCAGCGACCGTTGTGAAAATGATTTACTATACATTGGTAGTCTGAAGTGTGTACTCCGAGTATTGTAAGTATGAACATTTCTATTAGAAGAAAGCAAAGTATCTAAATATTTTGGCAGATCTCCCTTTTCCAGCCTAAACAAGAATTTTAACACGTTAAATTGTATTCTCTGTTTGATTGATTTCCAGTTTAAAATTTCCAACATGTCTTTTATGTGTGTTCTACTTTCCGCATTCAAGATACGTCGCATGAATCGATTCTGAATTTTTTGAAGACGTGTAATTTGAGTTTGATTCATGATAAACAGCACAGAAGAACAATAATCAAAATGTGGAGTCACAATTGATTCATAAAAAACAACTTTTGTCTGCATTGGTAATTTGTCTTTAATTCTGGTGAAAAATCCAAGTTTTTTATTCATCTTTTTAGCGATATAATCCAAATGATCGTTAAAACTTAAGTGCTCGTCGATAATAACACCAAGATATTTATACTGTTTTACTCGTTCGATAATTTGGTTGCCAACTATTATATCTGCATTACTCTCGAACTTTGCTTTGATTGATAGGAGCATGTACCTCGTTTTCGAGATATTCAGTGATAGTTTGTGAAACATCAGCCATTTCCGTAGACTCTCGAGATCTTCGTTTACTTTCTGCACTGCTTCTGGAAGAGTTGTTGCCGAAATAGTAAGTAAAGTATCATCTGCGAACATATTTATTTTGCAATTTTGAATAACGTCGACTATGTCATTGATGTACAGAATAAAGAGTAACGGACCCAGGGCTGATCCTTGAGGTACTCCGAGATTATTTTGTATTAGTGACGATGTGTAATTATCAATTTTTGTATGTTGTTGCCTCCCTTGAAGATAACTGTTAAACCACTCTAGTTCTTTCCCAACAACTCCGTACTTGGTTAACTTTTTAAGTAGAATACTTCTATCAATGGTTTCAAAAGCCCTTTTAAAACCTAAAAAGACTACAATGATTACTTTGTTGTCATCTATTTGACTTTTCCAGCTATCCAACATTAAGGTTAAGGCCGTTTCACAAGAATGGGATTCTCTAAATCCAGATTGTTGATCAACCAATATATTGTTATCAGCGATATGATTTACCAGTTGGTTTTTAATTACTCGTTCCAGAACAGTCTCATACAGTGGGAGCATATTTATTGGCCGGAGCTCTTCTGGCGTGGTTGGCTTCGAAATTTTTGGAATGGGAACAACTGTTGATATTTTCCATGAATCTGGTACCACTGCTTGCCTTAAACTACAATTAACTATATCAGTAAAATGTTCAGAGAACATTTGATTCTGCATTGCATCCAGCATGACAATTTTGTTTATAGCATCTATTCCATATTGCGATTTTATTCTGCTTATTTTTTTTAATATTTCGTTTTGTGATGTTTGTTGGAATTGAAATTTTTGTATGTTCAAAACAGCATTAGGAAGTTCAAAATCCGATATTTCAGGGATGTTATGGTTGAATATCTACCACGCTGGACACAAACGAGTGATTTAGTGCATCTGCTATCTGTTGTTTATCGGTGAGTGTTTTGTTATTAAATTGAATACTCCATTGCATCGTATTTTTAGTCTTATACATAGATTTGAGAGTTTTCCCAAAGGAGCTACTTTGGGTTATATTGGTTTTCAATGAACTTATTCTTGAAGTATTCAGATTGTTGCTTTCTTAACGATTGTTTGTAAATATTTCTAGCTTTTCTATAGTTTTCCCAATTCTCGCTTGAATTTATTAATTTCAGAATACTAAAATTACGCTCCTTTTCTTGTCTTAATAATGACAAATTTTCTGAGAACCAAGGGATTTTATTTCTACTTTGAACAATTTTTGTTTGCGTCAGTTGTTTAATCGCATTCTTTAACTCCAGTATTAAGCTTTCAGCTTTCTCATTCAATTCATTCTGTGTTCTGTAGTGCTGCAGTCTAGTGTTGAGGATACTATTTAATTTTTCACCAGAATAATTTTTCCGAGATCTAATTTCTTTAAATTGATCAAGTAACTGTGAATTGTTTCTGCTTATATCCACACATAACATACAATGATCACTTATTTGTTGTTCTTTTATAATTTCACATTTTGTATTTACTGAATTAGTTATCAAAAGATCTATTAAACTTTTGCTGGTTTGTGTGACTCTGGTATAATCTAGAACTATTTGCGCCAATCTATAATGCATGATTAACTGCTTTAATTGTAAACTGTAAATATCGTTGCTTTTCACGTCAATATTGAAATCCCCAAATATATAGTTCGATTTATTATAATTGATAACTTCTTCGAACCATCCATCTAAATTATTTAAAAATGCTGCTTTTGTTGTTTGGTATGATCTATAAACTACGCCAAATATTCCAGTTGTATGGTATCCTTTTATGATCTGAATCGCCAAAAACCAAGCGCGGTCCTTCTCGATATTCGAAATTATTTTAAAGCTTATGTTTTGGTGAATATACATGACAACCCCTCCAGTATGACGACTATCCGAATCGCACCGTACACATTTATAATTTTCAATAAAAAATTCCGAGTCGTACATGTCTTCTGTTGTTCTAGATTCACTGAGTAATACAATTGACGGTTTATATTGAATAATTATTTGTGATAACTCTAAGAAATTAGAGGGTAAGCTGCGAATATTAGTGTATAGAAGGTCTTTTGTTTTGAACTGCTATTGATAACTTATTTGGTTTTTCAATGTTTTCATCTTTCGTTGGTATACTGCACAAGAGGTGTCCCAAGTCGTGTGGTTAATAGTAACATTTAAATTGAGCTTTGTATTTACAGCAATGCAATTGCTACACTTTACTTCTTGACTTTTACATTCACTTAACTTATGATTCTCGCTACATCTTGGGCAACAAAGTTTGCCGGTACATCTATTGCTATGATGGCCATAACCATTACAGTTAAAGCATCTTGAGATCCCTACTGACTCTACGACATGGCATCTATCAAAATGTATATTTAACTTCTCAGCTTGTAAGATTTTTGTAAAATCTACGGAGCCTACTTCTATGATTGTATCAATTTTTTGCGAGTTTCTTCTGCAATAAGTGGTTATTACTTTGATATCACTATTAGCGAGAAAATGGTTTTGCTGTTTTAGCGCAGATACTATTTCATCACTTTCTAGCTTCTCCGACATTCCAAGTATTTTTACCCTTGGTTTAAGCTCCGCTGGTAGTTTTACTTCATAATCAGCTCCCATCCTTTCCGTCACGATTGTCTTTAGTTTCTCCTTGGCATCGTTAGTGTTGCACTGCAAAATAATTCCACCATTCGCAATGTTGCGACAGCCCATTACTGGTATAGTTTTTGGATCGAGTGACATTGTTAAATCTTATCTAGTTTTTTTATTAGCTTGAGGTTGTTTTGGTTGTAACATAACCAACTTGTTGGGATTACTCTTTACTACTGCTGCAAAAGAGTGTGATTGCTCCGTCGGTATTTGAATTTCTTCTACTTGATTTTTAATTTCTCCTAGCTGGTGTCCTATCTTTAAATGGTTTGCCGTTAAATGTTACTTCATTTCCATGATAAAAAGATTAATTTTGTTGAATTCTTCGTACAACGTATCTTCTTCATAACCTTGGCACTCAAGACAAACGAATCTTGCATATGAACATTCTTTAAATAACTTTACAAACTTTTCAAAGTTCCAATCCACACAAGCGTAATGATACAATTTCCTGCACCGTCCGAAATATCTAATTGTAGTCCGCTCTCTCGAATCAGTAGCTTTTTTACATTTTTCACAATTTGACATTTTAGAAAATTTTACCGTTCATTCACTTCACAAGATAAACACGCGTGTAAAAGGTTTAACTGTTCTGATTTTTATCGTAATAATGTGAAAAATGCATTAGTTGCATAAAAATAAAAATAAAAATTTAATTTTTGCACTGGTGTCAAATGTTTTCTATTTTAATTTACTATTTTATTCACTTAATTCTCAAACTTTCACAAATCTTACATTACAACACATTCATCTTTAGTTCTTATGTATATTTTATAACTTTTAGCAATTAAAATTGCCGCTTAATAAATAATTTAATTTTTTTCCACGCACACAATATATTGATTACTACATCCAGAAAACAGGGTTTCCAAACATTATAAAAGTACAACTACGCATAGCACGGACTCCTACCATATTCTGTTACCAAAGCACCTGCTCGATGATAAAATGCATCATGAATTTTGAAATCATAGAACCCTTCATAGAATTTGTATCTATTTTTGCTTCTCACCCAACCATTGCGAATGCTGAATTATAAGCACGAATATTTTCAAAAAAAAAGACGGCGTGGAAAGGCCGATATCGTTTGTATCGCAGAAATTGAACAAGGCACAACAAAAATACACGGTCAAAGAGTTAGAATGCGTGGCAGCTATCATAAGCATAAAGAAATTTCGTCCATATATTGAGGGCTATCACTTTAAAGTCATTACGGACCACGCAAGCCTAAAATGGCTGATGTCCCAAAAAGACCTCAGTGCGGGCGGTTTGCCAGGTGGAGCTTGAAACTACAAGGCTACGACTTTGTTATCGAACATCAGCGCGGGCCATTGAATATAGTTCCTGACGCGTTATCACGGGTTTTCAGTGACACCTTGGAAGAGTTTGAAAATTGTCTACCATTACTGGGAGCCATTGATCTTCAATCTCCACACTTTGATGACAAAGAATACACTGCGCTACTAGCTAGAGTTAAAGATTCACCAGAATGTTTCCCGAATCATAGAGTTGTCGAGAATAGGATGTATATCCGAATTGAACCGAAGCGCAACGCCGAATTAACAGATATTCCCATTTGGAAATTGTGTATTCCGAACAGCTTGAGCAGTGAACTACTATCTCAAGAACACTGTAACCCTACGGCTTCACATGTAATGTTAAAACCTTAGATCGGATAGGACGATATTATTTTTGGCCAAGTATGCGTAACCAAGTCCGAAATTTCATTGCGCAGTGCGAAATCTGCAAAATTACGAAAGCACCAAATCAGGTAATGAAGCCGCCCATAAGAAATCCTGTAATCGTCGAGAAACCTTTTCAAAAACTATACGTAGATAATTTAGGCCCATACCCTCCGGTCTCGAAAGGGCAATACAGTAATCCTAATTGTGTTAGACCAATTATCCAAATGTGTGTTGCTAAGACCTATGACGAAAGCAACAACGGCCAAAATTTTGGAGTTTATGGTGAACGAGGTGTTCCACGTATATGGGGTCCCTGAGGTCATTCATTCGGACAATGGATCTCAATTTATTTCAAAGGAATTCTACAACATGACGACTGAATATAATATAACTCACACTCGTACGGCAATCTATTCCCCGCAATCAAACGCCTCTGAGCGGGTGAATCGCTCGATTGTGGCGGCCATACATGAATCACGCGAACGAATAAAAATTGCTTCGAGAAATCAAGTGTTTTGAGGAGAATGAAATATCGGTGGACTGCATGCCATAACGTATGCAAACTGTACATGCAGAGGTCCGTAAAAACTTAGCTCTAGCTTTTCAAAAATATTCACAGCCTTATAACCTCCGCACTTGTAAACCAGCCTTTGAACCGAGAGCCGTAGTATACGTGAGAGAACATCCGCAAAGTAATACTGGAACGTTCCATTGTGCAAAGTTTGCCCCAAAATTTTGCAAAGCCCGTATTCGGAAACAAATTGGGTTCATGAATTTCGAAATCGAAAGTGAAGACGGAAAATTGTTGGGCATATTTCATGCAAAAGACATCAGGAAGTAATTTGTCAACATTGTTTGGCCTGCAGATTGAGTGAGTGTCCATCCTGCTTCAGGTCCTGCATCAAACAAAGTTGTGCTGTAACGATTCTGTTGTAAAGATTCTGTTAAAATGGTGCGGCGTAAACAGATGGTGTTGAATCTTTTTATCTATTTTCAAAGTCGACGACGAATTTTTATATTACAACTGGCATTTGTTATATATTATAACACTTGGTATTTGAAATTACTCGCGGGCTAAATAAGTTTTTTTGCGAAACTGAAATAATTTCCCATTCGCTCGGTTTTTGGACGATCAAAAATTTCCCCATATTACTTAATTGGGCTAAATAATGGAGACAAATTACTCTTGATTTCATTTCGATTTAAACAGTGAGTCCTACAACATCCAAAAAGAAAATACAGAGACGCTACTGCAAGTGGCTACAATATTTGTTTTATTGTACGTCACATATTTGACGAGGTAAGCATTTCTTAATCATAAACAATCATTCCCTTAAATTTTCCCATTAACCCCACAAGAAAAACAATTAGATGTAATGTTTTTGCGCTAAGTTTCTTAAAATTTAAATACAAATAGTCAAACTAATGTTATGAGTAATTTTATTATTTAATAAATCGTGCGTTGCTGTCACTATTGTTGCTTATTGGGATCGGTGGGTCCATTGATGAAATGAATTGCTAATTTTTTTAATATATTGGGGAAGTGATGATTTTCCGAGGAAAGTGAATGTGAAGTGATCGTGATATGTGGTGACTAAAAAGTAAAGATACCGATTTAAATCGGTAATACAGTTATTATTGTAATAGTGTATACGCACATGACCGAGTTGTAACGCCTAGGTTGGTCGTAGAATAACCCTCCCCACTGAAGCACCCGGATGTTGGGAAAAAAACGACAAACCAAGAAAGCGTGTGCAAAACGACCAAGTCGGGTTACACTGCCTGCAAAAAATAAAATCCCCAGTATACATAAATAATCCTCAAACAAGTTAAATGTTACAAAAATTGATCATAATGCTAAAACCAACGAAATGACCATATGCACAAAATTCGCATAGGACGATTTCCCTACTTTATAAAAAATAGAGAGGGAAATTATTGTGACCAACTTCCAACTTTGTTTTACCACGAATGAAAAATAGATCTAGAATACACCACACTTGATTGTGAAATGAAACATTATACTTACCAGATTTTTGGTAAAACTATGTAACAAAAACTTGTATTGTATCGTTAACCTGCTTAAATTTCAGAAAAGCATTAGGTCGTCCCTTGTTAAAAATTTAAATGTTAAATTTATGTGAAATTTTTAAGTTGCAACTTCTGCTACAAAGATTTTTACCAAATTTCGCAAAGATCACCCAATTAATGGAAAAACTTTAATAATCAATCCGCCTCGACTGTAGAGATGCCGAATTTTGATGATTTTTTTTTATCATAACTTAACATACAACTCATCACAACTTCATCAAAAGCTTCATCCGAAGAATGTTCCGCGCATTCGCGATTTGTATCCTAAACCGTGCTGCTGAGTTGACTATTCGACGTTTATTGGCCAAATTCGAATCAACCGGTTCCATTTATAATTAGCCACTACGGCAGTCAGTTTCTCGTCGTTCACAAGAACTTAGTTCTTTTTTCATAGACAACACCCTATGTTTGCAGGATGGGCTCTGGATCAGATGGAAGTGGACCCAAATTTAGCCCAAAAAAATTAGTTTTAGCGACGAGGTCCATTTTTGGATAAATGGATGTGTGAACAAGCAAATTTGTCAGATTTGGAGCAATATCCATCCATACGACATACACCAGTTTCAAATAAATCCCGGAAAGCTACTGTTTGTTGCGGATTTTGGTATGGTGGATACCAACGACAAGTAATTCCGAAATGTTGGCGCTACGTGCCACACAACACATGCCACGATGGACATTTATGCTCGACCGTTTTGAGGGCATGGTTATCTCGCACGGCTGTGACGTGAACTGGGCACCGAGATCGTGCGATTTAACGCCTTTAGACTTGTTTCTGTAGGACTAACTTAAATTGCAGATGTATGCGAATAAACCGCAAACAATTAATGCCCTAGAATTCAAAACAACGAATGCCATCCAGCCCATTCAACAAAATTTATGCGACAAATTCATTGAAAATTGAACCTCCTGAATACGTGCTAACAAGCAAAGCCGCTTCAGACATTTGAAAGACGTTATAAACCATACTTAAAATGTCATAAATTATTCTTTCAAATAAAATAGCATTGAATGAAATCTCACAAACAAATTGTTAGACAAATAAAATCCGCTTTTCGTTCGATTTATTAGTTAAGTGAAAACACCCAATGCTTTATCAAGGACTAGTGAAGCATAAAAATATTTAATGAACCATTTGATTAACCCATAATGACTGAATTTTACTATTTGTATGCCAATTTATATTGTTTTTCCGAATTTGGTTTTGCTCTACCCAAGCGAGGAAAACAAAAATCGGAAAACTAGGTAAATTTCATTTATCACAATATTTTATGAAAAATTTAGTCTAAAATTATCCTTAAATTTTTCTATTTTGTTTTAAATCTTTGTTTGTTACTGTTGTCACCTAACTTTTTTCAAAGCTTGCATAACCGTTTAACCGGCACCGTTTTAACACCAAGTATTATCGTCCCAAGGGTTGCTGTTGCACGTCCAATCCGAGGCAAAACTGATTGGAAATTGAATATTACAATGATTATAGTAAATGACACATTTTTAACTTAACAGTGTGTACTGTGGAACTAAAAATGAACAATGATATATAGTGAAATCGTGAATTTGTTCAAGATTAAAGGTGTTGGTACATAAAGTTTGCAACTTTAAACGCTTAGTTTATTTGAAAATTCTTAACATTTGTTTTCAGAATTGGATTTTGCAACTAACAGCCATAGAATAAAATCATAAATACGTTTACATCTCAGCAATTAAGAGATATGCCCTAGTGTCTCGGGTTCTCCACCAATGGTAATAACAACGATCTCGTATCAAGACTGCAAAGCACCATAGAAGAGGATGCAGGAACAGATGCATGAACAGCGATTATCATAACAGATGCCAAGACCATGAGAAATGACACTTGTTACCCCAAATGATGCGTATAAACTTCAGAATTGCAAAGAAGAAGTAAAAATTGATACAAACCGGAGCGATGATTCAAGCTGAAACAACTATTACGGTACAACCGTCTATTCCTGATCAACAGAAACCATCCTTGAACATGCAGGGGAGATTTGCTGTTGGCCTTGGTTCAACTGAGAGGAATGGACGTTAAATTTGATTAACTCTAGGTAGCAAGGAGATAAATTCAATCAAATCCGCACATAGTAAGGTGCCAAATCATACCAGCATGGTGGAAAAATAGACAAATAAGGAGGTCAGCTCCTGCGTAAACAGCAGAACGTGCAGAATGAAAAACTCGGCCAAATTCAGTATACCCAAAATTTTCGAATTAAGCAGCTTAGAGGAGAAATAAAATACTTTGAGAAACAAATAGATAGCCTGCTCAAGGAATTTCTCAAGCTTGAGTTTGCAAAAAAATTAAACAACTGCACACCCACTACTGCTAAATAATACGTTATTTAACAGAACGAGTTGCTGGAAGCTCATTCGATGGCGAGATTCCATTTGAGAATTTTAAAGTGAAGTTCCAGGCGGCACATCACAATTTAAGGAGTCAAGGTGAACATGAACTCATTGTGAGCGGATCATGACTGGTTTCAAGTTAATGCATATACAGCCGCACACGTCAGAGAATTATGCAAAATTTAACTCCAAAGCTAGGGAAACATACGTTGGTGGGTTGAACCGATCAGTGCTAAGCAGACAAGCAGTGAACGCGTTTATCTGCCAAGGACGACTATTTTAACCTTCATATGAGATCTCACACTAGAGGTGAAACGATGAATGAAATATTGACATTGGCTTTAGAATATGAGGCAGCCAGAAAAAATTTGTCAAATGATACAATAAAGTTGTGTATGCTTGCTTGCGAGGATATTGCGGAGATATAGGCAATAATAAGAGAGAATTTGACATAGCACAAAGCAATTGGATTCAATGAGAATTTTATCAGTCACATGTGGCTCTATAAGTATCAAAAGTATAAGAAGACGCTTCAATGGAATGATCGATTTATGAAGTAGCCTAATTCCTGAGTGATGGAATGTGAAATCTGGTGAGAAGAACAGAGAGCAGGAATATAGAAAACCACAGAGGGCTTAAGAAACTACCAAGAAGATAACAGCAGCTCGAGCGCCAAGGATAAATGATTTACAATTCCAAAAAACAGAAAAGCAAATCTCAAAGTGCACAACGAGATTGGATGGGTTCATACAATATTGTTAAAGGAATAAGCGATAATGTGATTTGAATACAAAGACCCTCGGAGGTTGAACGGGAAGTAGCCGGGAGTAATGAACTGATTCAATACGACATTCGATATGAGTGTTTGGTACGCCATTGAATGGATGTATGTTTGGTATAGTCGAGTGTTTAAAGTATACACCACAAAGTGCTACCATCCCGGTCGATGAATCAAATCCGACCCGATATAATAATTATATTGAGCAATTGTTATTCTCATTATGCAACAATGTTACCGGATCAAGTATTCCTCCTATACTGATTGGAAATTAAATATCACAATGGCACTCCATACAACAAAAACCAGTACAACTACAATTTGGAACGCGGTCACCATTTTAATTCAACATGTAAATAGTACAAGTTGCGGAGTGGACAGTGCGCAAATAAAAGTGAAATAGTCAATTTGTCCAAGAAATTAAACGTGTTGGTAAATTACTTTTGTAACTTTAAACTCTGAGTGCTTTATTTGCTAAATCTATTACGAATTCGAATCGAACGCTCGAAATTAGTAACAATATAGAATTTGAGACGTAACGAAGTCGTGTTTCCGCAACATGCTTCTAATTTTTTCTTCCGAAATCGAGGACAATTCATTCATACGTGTAAAATTATACAAAATAATTGATTTTGTAATAATTAATGAAATAATAATTTAATTTCATTATACATAATTTTAATTATCTCAACACAGCAAATTAATTTGTTTTTATTTCAAAGCGATAATAAAATTAACAATAATTGTGTTTATGTATAAAATAATATTTGCAATAAAAGAAATAAAAATATTTTATGTAGATAACAAATTTTAAATTAACCAAAAAAAAAAATTGCCAGTCTGTAGAAATGCGGCAACAAATAATTATAAAATTAATTAAGTCACATTAATTGGTTTCTTAATTTTGTTTTTAGATATAAAGCTTTCCGACGCTTTCTTGTTTTGCGGTGATAAATTCTACTTTATTTTGTGAATTGGCGATTTATTTATATGGTACACGACGAGATAAAAATAAATAACTGGTTATACCAATTTCCATTTATACGGCACCGGCACATCTGTCATCAAACCAAACAAGCAACTAATTTGTGTATAAACAATAATGACGAATTTCTAGACAAACTAGTAGTAGGTAAAGACATTAATTTTTTTTTATTGTATCGAAAGGCATTCACTTTCCATTTCACTAAACATGCGACGACGCGACATAAGAGGCGCGCTTAGCCCCAAATGGAATGAATAGAAACATAAACTCGATTAATAATCTTTAACAAAAGTTGAACAAAATTAGTCTGGAATTCTTTTTTTTTTTATTTTGTCCATCTTAAACCACAAAATGTACAAAAATCTTCTTATCTAATCTAAATGCTATTACTTATGGTTGGTTGTCTGTATAAATATAATATAAATAAACTTATATTATTAAATCGAATATACTTTAACGACGATACGAGCTGATGAGGACGGTATTTACGGATGGATAAAATGTTAAGAGAAGACATTTAAGAATTTTATTTATCGCAATATCCTTATTTAATTAGAACGGTTATGATGATGTTAATGACAAAGCTTTTAAAAATATGTAGGTGGTCGTATAACGACAATTTTACTTTTAACGCGGAGATAAACAATTTTTTGTTACGCGGTATTTTAATTGGAAGTCGAAATGATGACTAAGGCTTGTTGGATTTATGGGGCTTCATATGATTTCACATAAAAATTATTCGGCCGGATTTCTTTTTATTAAATTCTATTATTTAAACCAATCATATGAAATTCTCGCCCAGAGTTGAATAAGTTTTTTAAATCCACTGTCGTCCCATTCAATGCTGCACCACCACTTGTAGCACAATCCATTGAAAATGGTACTAAAATTGTTTACAAGTTATTTATAAATTTGGTACACAGTTAGAAATTTTTTTACAAGTTCTATTAAGCTGCAATTCGTGTGTTGGCTGACATTAGACAAAGCTACCCACATTTTTCGTATGTTTGTTAATATTTATTGTATCGTACTGGGGCGTAGTACTACAATTTTTTACAAATTTATTACAAAATATCGCCATAGTTCAATCCCCAAAAACTACCCGTAAGTGGTGCAGTTCTTCAAATACCATAATTTTCGTTACACCTTGCTTTTTTGCAGTTAATGATTCTTATGTCGTAGTTGGGGCGGAAATTTTTACAGATTATTTACAACATATTGGCATAGTACAATCTCAAAAAACTTCCCCTTCTTTAAAAACTTTATTTTTCGTCACACCACAATGTTCCATTTCTGTTAGTTTTTATGGTATCTTACTAGGGGTAGTACTGGAGTTTTTTTTTACAAATTAATTACAATATATTGACATACTTTAAGCCACAAAAAACTACTCAAACGGGGGGCAACCGTTTACAATCATTGTATCGTACTAGGGGCAAAACTAAAAGTTTTTATAAAATATTAGGTGTACAAGCATGAAATGCGGATTTCAGACAACAGATGGTGCCCAAATGCAGTTTGCGCTATAAAAATTTGACACTGCGCTATTTTGTTCTGTCATCAACAAGTGTGAGACGCGCAAGAGTGTTAAATTGAAAAAGTGTGTTCATAGTCGTGTATTGTTGTGTTCAATATGTCGAAATTTATACCGAATAAAGATCATTAGCAGCAAGCATTAATTTTTTTCTCATTTGAAGAAAACTGCTGCTGAATCATACCGATTACTTCGAAAAGCTTATGGTGAACATGCTCCGTCGCAAAATACATACGAACGATGGTTTCGGCGTTTCAAAAGTGCTGACTTCGATGTGGAATAAGGAACGTAGAAAACCTCCAAAAGAATACGAAGATGTGGAATTGCATGCAATGTTGGCCGAATATGATTCGCGAACACAAAAACAACTCAGCAAAAGCAAGTCCGAATTGATTTACCAGACAGACGATGCTCTGTGTTTTTTGAAACCAGATGGGCGTGGTCTACAACGAGCTGTTAAAACCTGGGAAAACGGATAATACAAACGTTACCAACAACAATTGACTGATTTGAACAGTTCGCTGCCTCAAAAAGGCTGGAATACCAAAAGAGGCAACCCAAAGAAATTTTTCTTCATGGCAATGATTCATCACATATGGCAAAACCGGTTCGCGACCTTGTGGAATCACTCAGCTGAGAAGATCTACCCTATGCGGCTTACTCACCACACTTGGCTCCCTTCAATTACCACTTGTTTGCATCGATGGTCTACGCACTTGCCGAGCAGCGCTGTGGTTCGTAAGGAGAAGTTTAAAAATGGCTCGATGAATGGATCGCACCAAATGGGGAAGATTTTTTACTGGCGTGGTATTCATAAATTTCTCAAAAGATGGGAAAAACATGTTAACAAGCGATGGATCATACTTTGAATAAAGCACTTTTTATTATTCTTCCGAATTTAACATCTTTTTTTGTAAAAAAAAAAATCCGCCTTTCATACTTGTACACCTATGTAAATTACAATCTATTGGAATAGTTCAATTCCGAAAATCTGCCCTTAGTGAAGCTCTGTTAAACCAAATTTCTCTATATATAGGTTAGAGACTTGCTATAAATGTAAGCACCTACCCCCAATTAAGATGAAACAACTCATTGGGTAAAAGAAATGGATACGCATTAATTTGTTTATTACAAGCGCTCACACCCACAAAAATTGATCGTAATGCAGCGAATTATCTTCCTGCACAAGAAATAGGTACCATTTCTTGCACAGTAGGGTAATTCGATGTATTACGAACAATTTTTTGGGGCCAAGACTCACATCTTGCTCGCGGTCCGCTTTTCACTTTCACGCCATTGCCAGTCAATTCGAAGACGTACGGTTATAGTTCCGAATTTCGTATAGAACCATCTGCACATTGCATAACTCCATGCTAGCATATAGTACTGGCATGGCGGATAGGTTAGCTCACGAGTTCTGCAAAGGGTCGATGAGAAAAAGTCAATGAGATTATGGATTTAGGTGTTACATGTTCAATAGGCATATAGAAAATTGTATTTCGAAAGAATCAAAAGAATTCAAAAGATGTTCCTGATTTTTTTTTTGCTAAAGAAAAGTGATTGCGATTATGAACAAAATTTACCATTCCATGAAAATGTAGCTCGGTTACCTCAGTACTGAACAAGATGCACGGATTACAACATATGCACGCTTGAAAATAGATGACTTCTCTTGAGAGCGGCTTTTATTGGTAACGTTTTGCTTGGTTTCGTTGATTCAGCTTACATCTTGGGAAACATATTAATTCATGTGCCATGCAGAACATTTCGAAAGATGAGTTTTTAGTACTTGAACACCCATTAACACCCCATTAATAGGTGGTCTAAATTATTCAACATCATTGATGACCTATTTGACTTTAATTTATCAAAGGATAATTTCAAAAAAATCGTCAAGAATATATATAAACTTAATTGTAAGTAAATGTTTCGGTAAATTCAATTATTCTTCAATAACTCTATGACAAACTGATCGGAAAATTTATTAAAAACTTCTGTAGCGTAAAATATCTTGCACTCCACAGCCCGCGAGTTCCGAAAGGCTGTCCATACCGTACACACCTAAATACTTATGCCTTCTGTATGATAGTGCCGCACTCGAGCATAGGAAGTTATCTAACGTCTCTTCCTCCTCTTCGTCTAAACAACTTCTACAAAAGTGATTCGTCTGTAGACCCAGCCTTCTCGCATGTTCCCAAGAAAGGCAGTGTCCGGTCAGTATCCCTACGACCAATCGTACCTCTCGTTTTCCCAGGGATACTAGTGCTTTGGAGCGCCGCAGGTTCAGTTTTGGCCAAACCTCTTTTGTCTCCCCAGACCTGCTCTTTCCGGCTGCATCTGGAGAGCCGTGCCGTACCTAGCTAGTTCGTTCGCCCTGCAGTTTCCCGTGACGTCCGAGTGACCAGGGACTCAGATTATAAGGACGCTGAAATACTCGCTCATCTCATTAAGAGATTGTCGGAAATCCTAGCTTAGAACCGTCCTTGAAAAATTGCAGTGCCTCATTTTCCAGAATTGATCCGTTCCTCCACGATTCTCTCGAAGGACAGATGGTCCGGAAACCTTTATCGAAGCACAACGTTGGTTTAATATAATCTACATTCGCCAGTTCTTCCCGTATCTACCTATCGTCGAGTGTCCTGCATGAAGACACTTCCACTGAGAGACAGCCAAGAGTCTCGTAGCCACAATGGCTGCCACTTGCTTACCAAAAAATTCGATTGGAATAAGGTGGAACATAACCTCTAAAGCGCGTGTAGGAGTTGACCTAAGCGCCCCGCTTATAAGCATGCAGGCCGTTCTTTGCACCTTCTCCATCATCTTTATATATGTTACATTCTCCAGAGCTGGCCACCACAAGCCCACCCCGTACGTCAGCACAGGTCTTACTACTGCCGTATAGCGCCAGTGTACCAGCTCTGGTTTCAGACCCCATCTCTTCTCTATCTTCCCTATGGCGTTTCTATACGAGTAAATGGCTACATTAGCCTTATTCACCCTTTCTACAATGTTAGATACCTTCCAGCCAGGAGAAGATGACTGCTGAGTTCCTTTTGATCTCCCCTGGAATAAAAACCAGCTCCAGGCTCTATCGAGTCATCAAAGTTTCCCGGAAAATGGGTCTCGATGAGAAGCTCCAATGATTCCGCACTTGAAGCTGTCCATGACCCGTCTGGTCTAATTAAACAACTTGGACTGGTTGGGTTAGTAGCTAGAATTTTCCTAAGGCGAGAAGTCTCAGAGACCTCCTCCATCCTACAACAGAAAAGTCTCAAAAACCCTCTTTGTGCCTTCCTCATCTCTGTTTTGTACTTTCTTAAGTACTCCTTATAGGAGTTCCAATCCCGAACCTCCCTTGTGTTCTTAGCTTTATTAAAAGCTGTCTTTCACGCTCTCAGATAGATTCCCAAGTCCTTGGTCCACCATATCGGTATCTGCCTGCTCCTAGGCTGTATCAGGGGGCACTCAGCATTAAATGAAAGATTGCATGCTTGTGTGATAATATCAACCATGCAGTCCAATTCTTCTACCGTAGCCGGAGGTCCAGGGACTTCCAGCGGCAATAATTCAGCCAAAACATCCCCATATTTGTTCCAGTTTATCCGTCTGGGATTTCTGAAGGCTTTCCGGGCAACGGAGAATGAGCGCTCCTTCGCCACTCTCCACCCTCTGATCATATGAAAGATCGTTTCTGACGCAAAGATCACATCTAAACCTCTAAAAGGTTGGTATTTAATAAGCTATCAGAAAATAACTCATCCCTCTCGTAGATGTCTGTGCTTCCTCATATTGTAAGATACGCGTTTGCATCACATCCGAGTATAACACCTACCCCTCTTTGATCTGCTTCCCGGATCAGTTCCCCCAGGTTATCCGGTAGAACATCCTTCTCGCGATCCATATAGACTGAAGCCAGCCATAATTTTTCACAGCCAGCCTCAATAATCACTGCTGTAATATCCCCGTTACTAAATTGAGGCAATTATTTTTCGCTAAAATACACGATATGATATTTACAGAGTTGCTCGAGCATAATAATTTATACCGTTTCGTTCTGAGGCAACAGATCCTGTTATTGTTAATCCAAGGTTCTTGGATTAACGCTAAGTCCTTATCTGATTTAGTCAGTTTGAGAACAAGAGCTGCCGAGGCAGCTTCGTGTGATGCAGGTTTATTTGTACAATATTAACTATTCTAGTCTACCTTACTCACCTCTTCCTGCAGTCCCTGCATCGGGATAGTGCCATGTGGCTCGTTGTTTCGGGCGCCATCCTGCTCCCACCGAGAGTCTGACAGGATGTCACCATCAGACTTTAGAGAGAGGAGGCTACCTCCCCTCACTATGCTTCCCACGTCCAAAGCATCACTCTCCTGGCCGTCCTCAGCCCGCTTGGCCGTTTCCTGCTGGTTGCATTTGCTGTCGCCGCCAGGCTGGTCTTTTGCAGTCACATCGGCCTCGTCCTTTTTATATATTTTATGAGTGATCGACCCGAACCCGAAGTTGACCACTTCCTTTGATTTTGCAAGGGAAGCCAGGGATTCTTTATTGATCAGCATGATTGCCAATCTTAACCTTAGCCTCCTCTCCGAATGATCTCGAGGATCTCTTCTGGTTATTCGGCTCGGTTTGTAGCCAAACGCGTGCCCTCGGCCTGCTCGGGATTTCCTCAAGGCAGACTGCCTCAAGCCTCGCGCCCTGCCATTCCTCGCCATCATCGGCCACTGCTCTTTTATACAGGTCGACGATCTCTGGTCTGAGCACGCAGTCAACTCACGCGCCGCCCCTGGTACCATCCCACATACCTGCAGGACGGGGGAGATCCCAGATTTTCTCACAGGTTCCTCAGAAAAATGGAGTTTAGTGCATTATACATTACCCTCCACTTCTCTGACGTGATGTTCCCATCTTCCTGACTTCTATCAATGACGGCTAGCACCAACACGTGTTCCTTTAGGATCTCACTGAATAGCTTCAGTTTTTGATCCCTAGGAGCACCCGACGTCTTGTCTGCTTGCACCTTGGCTCGCTTGCTGTCGCCCATATCAAGATCATCCTGGGACCTCTGTCTTTTGGACACAAGGACCCTTCCCGAGCTATCGCTTTACGGTTGAAGATACTCCTTTCTTACAGTTTTTGAAGGGTGCCAGCCCCTTATTTTTGTTTTGTTTATTGTTTTTCATGTTTCTCCTACGAGTATCGGAGAAATACAGGTCGACCTGCACAGAGATTCATATACGCAGGTAAGGCTAAATACAACTGGTGGTCTCCTGGTATCCAGAGGGCTTTCTTCACGACTGGGTTTTGTTTAATAGGCCCCCAGCCTAGTCGATCATCAGCACAGGTCGCATTACACCTTCATTCAGCCCATTGGCTTACCGAGCTCCACGGCCCTCAGCGCCCCGCCCCCTCTAACATTCACCATCCATTCATCTATTCATATGGTTACCCCAACCCGCAGTGGGACCAATTCCAGGAATGACCCATTTATACGGTTTCCTACTCACTCCTTGAGGAACCGGGAGCGCAGAAGGACGTGACGCCCAGTTCGCCGTGGTTAGTAGTCGATGGTTTTAGGGCGCAATCAGTTCGCCCTTCTATGCTGGGTATCAAAGGCAATAAGAATCAAGTGAACTGAGTTTAGCCACTCCACAGTTCCCTGCGACTCTGTTCCCAGCACAGCTGCGGTTGGGGGTGGCTTATAAAATTCACCGCTAACTTACCTATTGTTAGGCGGTCCACTATCCACCACCTGGCACCACCATTTTAAAACAGTTCCAATTTACTAGTTAGTTTAAAACCATTTAAAACCTGTTTTATTTTTGAATATTTGCATCGTTTTAAAAATGGTTTCTACTTAGTAGAAAAAAAAATTCCGACAATATTTTTAAATCTTTAAGATGGTGCATAGCTTCTTAATCTAAATTTGCAAGGCTCCCCAAAAACCCTTTGTAATTACACATAATCCATTAATACACGTTTCCGAGGCGTAAAAAATAAAAATTTTATATTTTTATAACAATTTTTATAACAAATAAGTTGCCAACACGATTTTTTAAAAGTTGAATCGGTTGAGCCGCTGGAGGTGAACGAACCGGTTAAAACGGGAGAACCCACTAAAACCTGAGTGCCTTGCACTTGTGCTCGTACTTTCACCTGGTCGAATTAGCTCCGAACCGCGTACTTGTACTAATGCGAACTTGCAATTTTGCTCGTAGTTGCACTTTTGCTTGTAAAGGGTGTTTTTTAAGCCTGATAGAACTTGAAATTGTAAAAAATAAAACAAAAAATTAAATTTTTATGAAAAATATACTATGGCAGATCATCATGAATAGACGCACGCTTGAACAAGGCTACGAAATTATTAAAATTTAGTTTGAAAATCAGTCGTTGATTCGCGCAACTTATAGACGACTTCATGATTTTTATGGCGCACATAATCGTCCGTCTGAGCAAGTCATACGTCGAACTGTGGATAGATTCATATCACATACTTTATAGTAGAGGATGCAAAAACATCAACACGTCAACGGGGTGTACGTACTAAAGAGAATATCGCCGCTTTAAACGAAAGTATGGAAGAAAATCCAAATCTATCAATTCATCGTCGTTCGCTTGGGGCTCTGTCCGTCCACTACATGGAAATTTTGTGCAACGGTCTTGGCCACACCCGTGCAAGATCCAGCTGGTGCAGGCATTGAAGGCACGAGACCATTATGAGCGTCGTTCTTTCGCCGATTGCGCTCAAGAGCAGTTGGCAATTGACCCGTTGTTTTATAGTCAAATTGTGTTCAGCGATGAGGCTCATTTTTGGGTTAATGGGTTTGTTAATAAACAAAATTGCCGCATATGGAGTTAGACCAATCCACCACAGACTCTACAAACTCCATTACATCCAGAAAAATTGGAAATCGTTACTGCACTGATTTTTTGATTGAAAATATGGATTACTTGTTAAAATGATAAAATAGCAACAGTTGACGCCTTGGAGGCCAGCATTGTTCATGTTATTCGTGACATACGGCCATCAATGTTCGAAAAAATGGCCCAAAATTGGACGTCCAGAATGTGTTTCGGCAAAAACAGCCGCGGTGCCCATATGCCCGAAATCATTTTCAAATACTAATGTCATGTATTGATCTTTCAAATAAAAAAAAATTTTGATTACATTTTAATTTTTTGTGTTATTTTTTACAATTTTAAGTTCTATCGGGCTTAAAAACACTCGTACTTATCTCTGTGTTCGTACTTGCTCCTAGTCCAACCAGGTGAACCGGCGAAAAAATCAATTGAATCGGAGTAACATGAAGTCCCGGTTGAAGCCGGCGAACTGGTTAAACCGGGCAAACCGGTTGAACCAGGAGAAACACCTGCTCGTACTTGCGCCTGTGCTTATACTTGCACCTCGCCGAACAGGACGATTTGTGAAAACCGGTTGGTATGGGTGAACTGGTAGAATCAGACAAACTCTTGGACTTGTACTTGTGCTCGTACCTTTACTAGTGGTTGGCTCACCCCAGAATCAATTGGGACGGCCTAATTCGAGATTGGATTACCCAACGATTACCCAATTAGCAGAAGGGATAGCACCTGGGGTAAACATTTTTTTTATTGTGAACTTGTCTCTTGAAGGACTGATTAATGAAATAGTTACCAACCTAACCAGTAAAATTGGTGGTGAGAGAAGTGGATCAGTGGAGAGAACACCATTTACTATTTTCTCGGTGTAGCGTTCAGACATCACGTCATTTTTCGGTCACCATAGACTCGTGGTTGATTAGCAAGCAGCATTATGAACATGTGAGGTTGATTTGTGTTCTGATATTTAACTTTTTAGACCGACACCTCTTTACCAGCAACAATTTTATAATCAATTTATATGTTTAGCCAACACCTAAATTGCAACTTAAAATAACGTTTTTAATTAAATTTTAATAAAAATAGTGCAGGTTCCAGTGGAGTGAGCTATAACTGGTGGTGTTGCATTTGGGTCCACAATCCTTTGATTTTTAATCATTCAACGCAATGATTGGTGTTCGAAACTCAACACTCATATTCTTCTCTACAAATTTAGAAATAATTTAACGAGATTATGAGAAAATTCGCGCAACAGAAAGATTGGAAAAAACAACCCGTAAAAATACATTTTTCCGACCGATCAAATTGCAGAAAATTAATGCAAAGGGTGGAGCAAAACATCTTCATATAATTTTGAAATAACACGGAGTAAATTCATGAACTGTCCTCTGCGCTAATTTCGTCTATTTAAGAGACAATTTTTTGTTTAAATTCTGGTTTAAACTGATTACAGATAACGAGAATAATAAATTGAGCAAGAAACTAATGTTAGATTACCCGTGGAAATCCTGGTTATTGGAAGGTTTGTTTTTAGAAATCCACAACTGTTAAATACGAGCACGGTTTACCGAGTACGAGTACGAGCATGGTTGAATTGTTTAGACCGGCCCAATCAGTTTGCCCGGATTTTGCCAGGTATGCAAGTACGAGCACAGGAGCAAGAACGGACGCAAAATATCGCTATGTAAATTACGTGTCCCCATTACTTATCCCCATTTTGTCTATAAATAACTCCTCAATACCCGACTAAATTATACGTGGTAAATTTTCAGTTCTTATATGTCCCTAATTTGAATTCATCAGTGCTATACAGTGATATGTGCAAATGTGGAAAAAAATAATATGCATCATGATTTAATGAAATGTTAAAAGCTCGATGTGATAAGAAACAAACGAGTGTGTACATAATATGATTGCGTTTAATTAAAAAAAAAATAATTCAGAAGTTGTTTTCTACTGTTCCACAAACGATTGCATTTACAATATTTTACACGTATGCACATACGATGGTGTGTGTGTGTGTGTGTACCACATATGCTCGCAGAATATTAATTTAATATAAACGGTCTTTAAATCTTTTTGTCTTTGCTAAACCCTCTTTCAGTGATTTAATAAAATAATTAAAAATAATCGAAACTACTTTATACAGTGTTTTTTTTTGCATATAAACGTACAACACAAACCAATAATTTCCTTATCATATCGGTAAATGAAAATACTTTTAACATTTTTGTGTACGGTATTTTGTGGAATAACTACTTGGTAAGATGACTAAGGTAGACGTTATTTTGTCTTTACTCCTTTATCAAAATCAGTAAGCTTACATTAACAATTTTTTTTTCGAAAGGGTATGAAAATCACCGTATTTAGAATTTTACAATTTGACAGTTAATTAAAATAACCAGTTTCATGAAAAATGTTTGCGGTTTTCTTTATGCTCGTGTCTTATTGCCTTATCAAACCGTTTTGAATAGTTTAGTCTAAATTTATTTGACATTTTAATTGAACGTCGCGTTATATGTATTATAGTAGTTTGCTTAAATTGATTGTTTGTTGATGTAGCTAACTGAAAACTAAAACTAATTGGTCTTTAACTGGGCGTATGACATACTTAACACAATCTTGGAACGTGTTCTATAGAAGAGTTCTACCCGTACAAAAATAGAAAATTACCGAAAAATGTGAAATCATCCACCGATTCGCAGCAAATCTAGTTCAAAGACAACTCTCCATCGTACACGATTAAATGCAATTCGAAATTGAAGATTATGCATTAGAAAATACTAAACTGGTCCTACAAATTAAGTAATTAATATTTATTGTGTTTTGAAAATAATTTGAGCAAGTGCTGAATTTTTTAAAATGTTTAACTAAAACCCATTGTTCGGTTATGATTACTCAGGTTAGACCATTCCAAGACATAATGTAGTACTTCATTTTTGGCCACGTTTGTCTTATTTATAACTGCATGTTGATCAATAAAGGGTTGTGTCTCAATTTTCATCTACTTCTGACGAAGTTATGGAGATATTAAATTTTTTATTAACCATGACTTTCAAGAGCGCTGTTGGATGTTTTTTTTTTGTTATATACTCAGAAATGAAATAGAAATACAGGGGCCCTATACCTGAATACGATACGAAAACGAAAGTGTAATATTCATATTCAGTTTTAAATAAGAATCGTCGAATTTGATTCTATTCAAATATGAATCTAATACTTTCGTTTTGGTGTCGTATTCAGAAATAGGGCCCGGGGCTCTATTCTTGAACTACGACGGAAGTTTTTGGTACCAAGTTAGTGTCAAAGTATAACGAAATTCTTGAAATGGCATTCTTGAAATTGGATCCAGCTCATTGACACATAGAAGTGATAAACAAATTAGAGAAAAGATTGGAACGGCTGGAAGCCAGCGAGCAACCCATTGGTGATAACACCACAAAAAATGGGCCAAAAATTGAGGACGATCTACAGGAAATAGGCAAACTCTCAGATTGTGTAAAGGAACTTTAAATCTTTGACGGAAATTTACGTGTCTTGTGTAAACAGTTAAGAAGGAATATTAGAAACAATGAAATCGTCAGAGATAAACCCATTTACCGAGCTATTCTTCAGTTCATTCACCAGAAGATTATGATGGGCTGCAGACTCGGCACTCATTTCGTACAATATTTTCGGTGGAAGTTGAACAGACATTAAGACCTGCTTGTCACTACACTACGCAGATCAGCGTACATTGGAACACCACCTCAATAAAATAATACAAGCATAGACGAGTTTTATGCAAATGTTAATCACCAACTCACACTAATAATAAATAAAATAAAAACCTAAAATTACAATAAAAAAACAATGACTGTACTGTTCAGAGACCGGCAACACTACCAGAGGCATACGCATCCTGTCTTGAGATCTAGAACCTCAACTTCCGGAACATGCCGATACACAATAGAAACCTGAACAACCTGGTCACAATTCCGGTAAACCAACTTTGAATAAAACAAATTCCACCAAGAGGGTCCAAAACTGTCCATCTAGCAAAAGAACATGGAATACGGCATAACCCAACAAAAATGGGAAATGAACACATCGTCAAGGCCGCAACAATCAAAACCACCAGTGCCGATGTCTGTCGACGAATCGGTACGAACAAACAGAGTAAATTATAAGAATCGGCCAAACTTCAAGGGTGAACGTAGTTCGGATATACACGTTAACTCACTGAAACAATAAAGGGTTTTCCAACAATAAAGGGTTTTTTCCACAAATAGTGAATTAGAAAAGGAACTAGAAGCCGAGTAAGAATTCGAATTAAATTTTCCGGAAGAAGTTCCTCAGTGACACGGATGATAATAAAAATTTTCCTAGGAAGGAACAAGCTAAAGACGCACAACCGCTAAAAAATCATTCTTTATAAAATCAGTGGCATGTGATATATTAATCAAACATAAAATCACCGCACTTTTTAAGACCCGTGTGGAGATGCCGAACTCCCATCGTGGCGCGTCCCCAGTTGGCGGATAGGGGAATACTCTTTAACCGGCTTGCCGGAGGGTAGGTGGGAAATAAAATACCATCCGCGGACCAAATCTGGCTAGGGGAAGGAACCCCGAATAATAAACCAATCATTAAGGCAATGAGTGTACAACAAAACGGAATGTATACCCCAGGTGGTACGTAAACATTACAGTTGGCCAATCCACCCTCACACGAGGCAGGCTCAACGGATTCTGGGGTGAGCCAACCATTGCGTAACCCATTTATACCAAGCACAAGTATCTCTAGATCACCAACTAGACAAATGCTTCCCACTACTCAGCAGGAGAATGAAAATGCTGAACGTAGGGAGAACGGTAACCAAGAAAATCACCACGATGCCGCTAGAGAAAACTATGATTTAAAGAAATCGATAGAAAACTTAATGAAAATCAATGAACAGCTTTTCAAAGAAGTCCAACATCTTAAAGAAGAAATTGCTGTAATCAAAAATGATAATCAAGCCAAAGAAAATACTGTAGCTATCTATGAAACAGATGAAGATGAATTGACATATGAAACGAGTTTTATACGAAGGCAAATTAAAACTAAACGTCAAAAGAAAAGCAGAATCTTCGCCTGAAGTGGAAAAATCAACACAGAGCGTCAAAAAACCACAACCCCAACGACCTGAACGGTCATCTACGGACATTGTGAAGGTACATAAGAACGTATCATTGATACCGAAAAAGAGACCACTGCAACCGGTTAAAACATCGGATGTAACTAACCAAGGGGAAATGCAGGAAAATCAAACAATACATAAAGAGATACCACCTCCACCCATTAACATACTTAATGTTAGTGAATACGAAACAATTAAAAAAATAGTGAAGTTAGTTCCAAACGATAAATATAAAGTCACTGCACTAAACAATAACGTTTGGAAAGTGAATGCACTTGACTCAGAAACCTACAGAATGTTATCAAATGCAATCACCGCTCAAAACATCGAATGGTTCACCTATGAAAACAAAGCTGAGCAACTAATTAAAGTCATGGCCAGAGGGCTACATCATACATGCCCCAACGAAGAAATAATTGAGGAACTTCGCCAGAAAGGATTCAAATTCTAAACGCTGTAAACATATTAAAGAGAAAGATTACTATAAACGCAAACGGTGAACGAGAAACAACCAAAGTTGGCCTCCCACTTTTCATGCTAACATTTGAAAACGCTGAGAGCATTGATAGGGTATATGGAATCAAAGCAATCCTTAATATGAAAGTTAAGATTGAAGCATTAAAAAAGAACCGTAGTAGAATGCCACAATGTTACAATTGTCAGGCGTATAACCACACACGCAAATACTGTAATAGGGAGCCCAGATGCGTAAAGTGCGCTGGGAAACATCTAACAAAAGAATGCAATAAAAGTAAGAACGAACTAGTGAAATGCATACACTGTGGTAATCATCACCCAGCAAATTACAGAGGCTGCGAGGTAGCGAAAGAGCTGCAAAGAATGAGAGACAACAAGAGAAATCAAACAAGTCAGAGTTCTCAACCTAGGATGCAATCCTACTCAAAACAAATCCCCCTAAATAGCGGCAAAGTAAGAGAAGGCATATCATATGCACAAATGGCTAAGCAGAACGAAAATGTCAGGAACGCTTCGAGTCAGGAAACCCATGTCCTGCAAGAAATACTTCAGAAGCTAAACTCTATCAATTTGCATCTGGCTGGGCAGGACCAAAGACTAGAATCTATATGGGCGAGCTACTGAAACAACAAGAACAGAGACTAGGAACACTAGAAAATGCATCGATGATCCAAGATAAAGGAATAACGGATGCGTCAAGTAAAACTAGTAACTCCACTAAAAGCATTAATTCTAGTCAAAACAAACTTATCAAGAAAAAATAATGACACACTTTTTAAGAATTGCTACCTGGAACGCAAATGGCCTAGCGCAACGCATTTCAGAATTAGAAGTATTTTTAAACACAAACAAAAATTGATATATGCCTAATCTCAGAAAGTCATTTTACCAGAACCTCGTATGCCAAAATACGTGGATACCAGTGCTATCAAGCTCTACATCCAGCAGAAAGAGCTAGAGGCGGGACAGCAATCTTTATTAAGGATAATATAAAACAGCACGAAGAATTAAAAATAGAGGAGGAAGCTGTGCAAGTAGCTACTGTATCTATTGAAACCAAAAATAACAAGAGCTATAGTATATCAGCAATATACTGTCCACCCAGATATAACCCAAAAAAAGAAGACTATATCAAACTTCTTAAATCGCTTGGCAATAATTTTATTATTGGAGGCGACTTTAACGCGAAACACATATTCTGGGGATCAAAAAGAACTAGTCCCAAAGGAAGGGAGCTATTTGAAGCAGGCAGGATATTAAAATGTGAGTTTCACTCCAGTAAAAAGCCAACCTACTGCCCTACGGGCCCAAATAAAATTCCCGACCTCCTGGATTTCTATATATCAAGAGGTATCTCCGAAAACTACTTAGCAGTTGAAAATGAAGAAGGGCTATCGTCAGACCATTCTCCAGTTTTAATGACAATAAGTGAGACGGTAATAAGGAAGGCAAGCCCCCCAAGACTAACAAATAACAAAACCAACTGGGAATACTTTCGACAGCTAGTCGAAGAAAGCATCAACCTACAGGTGCAGATCTCGAATGCTTATACGATAGAAGAAGAACTAGAAAACATTATTAAAAGTGTGCAAAAAGCGGCTTGGGAAAATACTCCTGATCAGCCAGAAATATTACAAAAAAGCATATATTATCCAGTTGAAGTGAGAGAGTGGGTTAACGAAAAAAGAAGAGCTCGTAAGACTTGGCAGAGAACCAGAGCCCCTGAAGACAAAACAATCCTAAACAACTTGTGCAAAAAACGTAAACTACTTATAAAGGAGATTAAGAACGAGTCAGCTGCAAGCTTCCTAAGTAATCTGACAGGTAAACCTGACACAGACTATTCCCTGTGGAAAGCCACCAAAGGTTTAAAACGGCCTAAAATGCAAGTGCCACCCATTAGAATGGTTGATGGAACCTGGGCTCGCAGCGAAAAACAAAAAGCTGATCTGTTTGCCGAACTAGAACTGCCGTATCTTTGCCGAAACTGTCGTATCTAGAAAATACCTTCAAACCACCAACTGGACAAGCAGATAATGAATATCTAACACCTATAAGCAAAGTAGACGAGGCATCTGTGCTACCAGTTACTCTGAAAGAACTCAAACAAGAAGTAAAATATCTCAAAGATAAAAAAGCCCCTGGATACGACTTGATAACGGGGCAAATAATCAAAGCTCTATACCAGAAAAAGCACTAAGAAAACTACAGCACATAATCAATGCTATCTTTAGACTATGTTATGTTCCGAGACAGTGGAAAGTAGCGGAAATCATAATGATTCCAAAGCCTAATAAATCACTAAATGACAAAACATCGTATAGGCCTATTTCTTTGTTAACAACAACATAAGAAATTTTCGAGAGACTGTTTCTCAAGAGATTAAAGCCAATTATAGAGTAGAAATCTTATACCTGAACATCAATTTGGGTTTCGAGAAAGGCACTCAACGATAGAACAGGTAGGATTACTGATACAATTGAGGAGGCGCTGGAGAAAAAGGAAGTATGCTCAGCGATATTCTTAGACGTAGCCCAAGCATTTGATAAGGTTTGGCACCGTGGTCTAGAATTTAAGCTCCAACGAGATTTGCCAAAATCACATTCTGAATTGCTAAAGTCTTATATCAACGACCGTTACTTCCGGGTGAGACAGGAAGGGGAATACTCTAAACTGAAGAAAATATTGGCAGGAGTTCCACAAGGCAGTGTTATAGGTCCCGTTTTATACCTCCTGTATACAAATGATCTACCAAACATAGAAGAAGCTAGAATAGGAACGTTTGCTGATGACACAGCTGTTATGACCACCGATGCTAGTATAGTTGAGTCCACGAGAAAACTTCAAAATGCTGTTGATATAATAAATAACTGGACAAAACAATGGAGAATAACACTTAACGAATCGAAATCAACACACATCAACTTTACAAATAGGAAATTAGAATATATTCCGATTAGACTGAATTCACAACAAATACCATATTCTGACAATGCTTAGAACCTCGGCATGACGCTAGACTCCAAACTCAGGTGGAAAGCGCATGTTAAAAAGAAAAGGAAAGAACTGAATTTAAAATTCAGAAAAATGCACTGGCTTATTGGAAGAAACTCCAAACTGACAACGCACAACAAACTGCTGTTATATAAACAAATCCTAAAACCTATCTGGAGGTATGGTATTCAGCATTGGGGCTGCGCAAGGAAAATTACAGTGAAGATCATTCAAACATTTCAAAATAAAGTACTACGTAGCATTGTGAATGCTCCTTGGTACATTAGAAACGACAATCTCCATCGAGACTTAAACATGGAAAACGTCAACGATGAAATACAAAAATTTGCAAGGGGTCATGTACTGCGACTGCAGCAGCATGACAACGAGGAGCTACGGAACCTACTGGATCGCACCAATGGACCAAAGCGCCTAAAAAGAACAAAACCTTTAGAATTAGTGGCTCCTTGAGCCGCTTAAATCAAAGGACTGACAGAGCTGGGATGAACTGATAGGTCTCATCCCACAAGAGTGGACTACTTAACTTATAAAACAATTACTAGATAATTCATATGATTAGTTGTAATATTATACAGAAATAAAGATTTCTTAATAAAAAATAAAAAAAAAAAAACTGTTAAGAAATTTGGTAATGACATCACAACCGATTTCTTTGTTTTGCCTGGATTAAACACATTTGATGGAATAAAGTAGAAGCCGTAATCGACCGAAAGAGGAATATGATCACAATCACCAGGAATAGACTTCCTTCTAAAAAATAAGACATCAGAACAAGTAAATAGAATCGAAATACGAGACCAACATTTCGACGAAGCAAGTAAAGCCAACCTGCGAACGATTATCAACAACTTCATACCATTATTCGGTCCAATGGATGATACACAAACCATCGAAATCAGTGTATGGGCTGAGATAAAGAACACGTCGGATAAAGCCTTTTATGCAAAAATTAGAGGGGACAAGCTGTTTGAACAATTGGCTAAGGAAACCTTCAACTCAACCTCATCAAAACAGAATCCCTGGAGCTGCATTAAAAAACCTTCAAACATCTGAAGGAAGCCTGCGTCAGCATCAAGCAGCTGAACAATACCAACTCCGAAAGAAGAACCAATAAAAAGAACATTACCAAATAAGGTTCATTTCTTTACAGCCTGTGCCTTTGGACTATGACAGAGTCCTTAAACATCTACCATTATGACACCTCAATAATTTCTGTAAGAGAAGGGAATGGAAACATATAATCAGGGGAAACTTCAAGATAACCCACCAAATTGACCTTAACTGCTACGAGGATACCCTGTCCACATTACAATCAGAAATAAAAGACATCAGCCCAGCTAGCATCTATAAACTATAGCTAGCGTACCAGATCAGTGAAATCAACAAACTACTTGGAGAACTCAAGAACCACAAATAAAAAACTAAGAGTTCAATCAATTGGATTGGCTCAACATGGAAGTGGATTGCTGCTACAACGGATGCAACTGACGGGGATACCAAACTTAACAGTCAACATAGGATAATCGAAAATAACAATGAGCAGTACAAAAGAAACACAGGCATTACCCAGAAGATTTAACAAATCCTCAAACAGCACAACAAAATCCTGCTACACCTAGCTGGAAATATAGATGAGATATTTCAACAAACGATGTTCAACCGCCTCCAATTGCTAAAGGAAGAAGTATAAGAAATAGTAAGGGCAGCTCAACTAGGCAAAGCAGGGATAATAAATTCAAATCTATTGGATAAAGAGCAAATCAGTTAATTAGTGAGTGAAATAGAAACCCTACCATACTATAATGAGATAGTGGCCATAGAACAGGCAGAGCCAACTATGCTAATGAAGAACACAATAATCCTATACGTTATCTCAATACCAAAAATAACAGGAGAGGAATTTCATTACGTAAAATTAAGATCTACTATTAAGAAGAATAAACAGATTCATTTAGACTATAACGAAATTCTAATTATTCAACACAAAGTATATGGCATAATTAATAATTTATGAATAATGAATCCGTAAATGGTACAGTAACATAGAATGGGTGAGACAAACAGTTAGAGGGAAACTTCTCGATCCAGTACGAAAATGAAACATTAGAAATAAATGGATGAACTTTCACCAGTAAGGAGATAAAAACATCACAACTTCTCCCACCTCTGCTGTAAACGAATATTACACAAAGAGAGGTGAAACTCAACTTGGAGTATCTTCATAATCTACATCAAAGAAACATAGGGCTACTAGACAAACTCGCCATAGATTACCAAACAAATAACGCAATAGACCATGGGATCATAATAACATTTACAATAGTAATTATTATCTGCATCGCACGAGCGGAATATAGGAAACGGAGGAAAACCGTTTGGCTTCCGAAAGAATGCAATACGAATCAGGCAGCAACACCATCAGGAATACATCCACTCCAATTAAACTTTTAATCCACGGGTCGAAGATTTATAAAGGGGGATAAGTTAAGCACATCATACAGCCATGTCAGCCAGTTACCAAAATGTAAATGCGCGTATACAAAGTACACAAGCATATTTCTTTTGACATAAATTGTCATATCAGCAATATTTTCATTATATAAATAAAATCTAAAATGTAAACTGGTTTGATATAAGTTGGTAATAAAATAAACCGGACATACTCCGAAAAAATATTTTTTTTTAAGTAAACTTTTCCAGGTTCATCTTAAAGAAGCGTTCCGTTACAAATCCAGCAAACCAAATACATACTATTATTGCAGAAGCAAAGCAAATGGAACAAAACGGAATTAAATACAGCGAAAGGAGAGCCAGTACTCATTAAGGAAGATGATCTGATTCCAGGACAGACGCCTACTTGAGGAACATTGCGTTAACAATGGTTTTGTTAGAACCGTAATAGTAAAGAACGCCAACGATGGCCAACAAGGCCAACTATAAAGATCAGTCGTCTGCCGATTTAAGACAATGGACAATGTGAGAAGATACCTTTGTCAGAGGAAACCCAAACAGACACTGTTCAAGCAAACGATAGTGAAAACAACATAAACGAGTGACAAGGGCAAGCATCAAGTAAAAGATGCTACTTTACATTATCGCATTAATCTGTGCATTAGGACTTGTAGCAAAAAAAACACCAAAAAGATAAATATATCGAGACTATCCTCCCATCTCCCGGGATCTACCTTGATAAAATTGGTCAAAGAAGTTTAATCAACGGGAAATGAAGGATCATAATCTATTCTAACCTCACTTCCTATTGTGCAGAACTAAATCATCTTGGGGACGCTACTCCTCAACTAGACAACATTTGTTCGAATCAGCAGCACTACCAAAAATTATAACAAAACCCAGAAATTCAAGGCATACAATCAAAGTCTAACACCAACTTGAATAATTTACTGGCCTTGCTATATACACATACATAAGTAGTTGGGTTCAAATACAGTTGCTCCTAAAAACCGATAGCAATTAAAAAATATTGATTTATAAAGAAAAATAGTGAAACTCATTTTTTCATTACCCCCTCATTTTCCGCAATTTATTACGGAAAAATCATTCGATCGTAAAATTTATTATTATTAAACCAATCTTAAAATCTTATTAAGACTACAAAAACAAAATTATTTCATAAATTAATTGACTAATTAAAATCGGAAGGCTTATCTACAGAATATTTCTATTTATGGACAAAAATATTTATGGACAACCATAAAGACTACTTTTGTGTCGTGTACTCGTGTTTAGTAGCAAAATTTTGTAGTAGCAAAAAAAATTAAATTATTTAACAAACTTACCTGTGAATTTTCGACGCGATCACCCTGTGTTTAAAAAAAAGTTTATTTTGCACAAAATATAATTTTGTAGTTCACAACACTGTAAATATTGATTCACGACAATAAATTGTTTTAGTTTGTAAATATTGTTTCGTTTATAAATCACAATTACACACACACACCGATTAAGAACCATATGATTTTAAGATTATCACTTAATTAAATAAACGCACTATGCAAATTTTTAATTTAATTATTAACAAACACTAAATTAGCAACTACAATTTGCTACGAAAATTACGACAAAACTAAATGTGATTACATGTTTTTTCCTGTTGCGGCTATCTGTTGATTACTCGAAAAATCCCGTTGTAAAATTAAAATTCAACTTCAGGTTTTCGTATTAACCTTCGATTGGACACAGTACGTGGTGTAATCGATTTTTTTCTTCTCTTGTTGAAATTTGAGGCAATTCAATTTTTTTTCACTGTCAGGGTTAGATTTACAATTGATTTGTAACGAGCTAGAATGGCTTTGTCTTATACTCATAAATAATTGAGACTGCGACAAAATAACGACCATAAATAGCGGATATCGCAGACTTGTGCCATCGGGATAGTTCATCGGCCAGAATTAATTCGGCCTATAACTTACCTAAGGGTAAATTCCAATTAAATTCGGCCTGAACGTGTTAAGTTGCTCTCTACGAAAGCTAGAAAGTCGAACGTATGGATGGCACTCTGGTGCAATACATTAATAAAAGTGTTAAATGAAACATAACCGAAACCTGTATTGTTTGAGGACAGTTTTGCGTAATATAAATTTACTATACTTGAATATGGTTAACATAAGACCGCCAGAGTAACATTTGACCCAATATCAGTATACGTATTTTGTTGGAAAAACCGTGACGTGAGAGTTGCGAGTTTTGCTCTTGTTTAATAAGCGTAATAAGTTTCCGATACAGTAGCAAAAATTCCCAACGCTTAAGTCTCATTTTCGAACAAAATCCGTATTCTGGTGGCGGTCTGGTGTAATAAATTATTGTAGGTGATAAGATCGACCTTGAATATTTGAAGCCTTTATCTTCTGATTTATTACACACCTGGTTATATTGTTGATGTGCGCTCCACATAGACCATGAATGACATTTGGATCAATATCGGGTGATGGTGTGCTGTAATAAATTATTTAAGCAGGTCAAATCGACCATTTCATTACCTAAATTATTACCTATATGAAGTTGGCCTAAAATTCTAGCCCAAAAAATGGCGGTTTTAAAAACTGGCAACACTAATGCAAGTGTCGTGAAAAAATGAAACTATCGTGATAGAAAATATTAAGATACAAAAATGATAAATCTTTAAAAAAGTTGTTGTAGTTCCTTATGTAAATGAAGTTGGTCCAAAAATGTTAATCCCAAAACTATTAAGGTTCTGTAAAATATACGAACATTTACTACATCAAGTATCTGCCAAATATTTTTTTTTTTTTGATATGTTGTTTTTGATGTGTTAAATATGTGATTGATTTTAATTCTGTATCGAATTAATTTAAGTATGGCCCCTGAATATGAATAGCTTTTAAGTCAAAGGATACATCAGAGCATTAAACCACATAAACACTTGTTGGGGAATCAGAGGCTTATGGGCTCCCCATGGTCATTATTGCGATGCTAGTACCATTCAACGAAATATAAATAAATATAATATAACTCTTAAACCTCCGATTCCCCAACAAGTGTTTATGTCGTTTAATGCTCTGATGTATCCTTTGACTTAAAAGCGATTCATATTCAGGGGCCATACTCAAATTAATTCAATACAGAATTAAAACTAAATTGCATATTTCGTTTTATTTTATTTTTTTGGGTTGACAGTAATATTTTTCTTTCATGATGGTATCACGACAGATTTATTTTGGGCTGACATTAAAACATGGCGGTTTTTCTTGTGTTGATTGAATAATTTTTGGGTTGGTATATAGAAAATAGAATATGTTTAAACATTTTTGGGCTAACACTTGCCTATAGTCATAGTCTGTATATTTTAGTATTGCCATTGATTTTTTTTGGGTTAGAATTTGGGCCAACTTCATATAAATTTTAGCATACCTTCTACAAGACTTCTAGAGGATCATTTTACTCAAAATCTGTTGGCGGTCTGGTAAAGGTTAAATTGACCTTTTTGAAAGAAATAATCGTTTTGGAGTGAAATTAAGGCATGTAATAGGGGTAGCAAAATTTGATGAAACTAATTTGTAATAAATTTTGGTCCAAGAACTATCCCGATATCATAGCTATACCAAAAATTACAAGTTTTGCAATTGGATAATGTAACAAAACCGAGATTTGTTGTAATATTGTATTACATATAAGTTTTGAGGTTTTTTTTGTATCTTCGAAGCTTTATTCAGAGTGATTGGTACAATGTATTTTATTCAAAGTATTGTCCATTGTTAGCTACGAACATTTCCCAACTTTCAGGCAGCATATGAATTCTGTTTCGAAAAAGTTCCTCCTGTTTTGAGCCGATCTAAAAATTGACTTAATTTATGGCTTCTTCGTAAGCAGTGAAGTGCTGCACGGCCAGGCTATGTGTCATCGAACGGAACAAGTGGTAGTCGAAAGGAGCAATGTCTGGTGAATACGGCGGGTTGGTACGACATTCCGTTGAAGCGCCTCCAAAGTTTCCTTGACGCTGAAAGATCACTTTGTCATGTCTTTTGGCATGTTTTAACTTCAATGCTCGGTTTAATTGACTGATTGTATCGATTGATGTTGATAACGTGCTAGTCTGATGGTTTCGTTAGGCTGGAGTAGCTCATAGCAGATCGATCCGAACTGATCTTTTCTATTCGCTTTGGGTTGTAGTAGTGGATCAACTTTTCGTCTCCTGTCACGATTCGTTGCAAAAAATGCTTCCGATTTTTTCTTGATTCTCCTGTTTTTGAACAGTGTTCGCACATGAAAAAACGGAGTTCGACGTCTCACAGGTACCCTTGGTCTTGAGACGGGTTGAATCGCTTGCTGAGTCACTTTCTAAAGTTTCAGCGAGCTACTCTTCCGTATCGATCTCGGTTCTAATAACGCCTCCAACTCAGCGTCTTCATACTTTACTGGTCTCCCATCACTGGTGTCAAAATCACCAATTTTAAAACGGCGGAACCATTACTCACATATTTTTATTGATGAAGCATATTCCCCATATGCTTCACACAGCAATCGATGTCCATCTGCTGCAATTTTCTATAATTAAAACAAAAAAAAGCAGCGTGTTTTGTTGACACGAAGGTCTATATGGTTAGAGCAGAAAAAATATGTTGTTCGCACTTCAGCGAAATGACACATATTGATTTTTAGAGGGAAACGATGACGGTTTAACTTGAATATAGTTACAAGATGGCCGATGCGATTTAATACTGCGGTTACATTTTTTGTGAATCCCTCAAAACTTATTTGTACCCTCCAATAAATGTGTAATAAATTATGGTAAAAATTTCATTGAGGCGGGCTAATTTGGTCGGTGTAGGTTTAAAGCACTCCAAAAACACAGCAAATAGGACTGAAGGTTTAAAAACTAACAAGATTCAGGTCAATACTAAAATAATATGATGGCGAAAATTGGCAACATTGGCCTGTAGATTGTAATGGATGGCATCGATCAAAAATCAACAATTTCATCATAAATTGTAACTCGGCAGCTTCAATATGGGCAACACTAAAAAGTGAATGTCAAAGCTCAAGGAAGTCGTGTAACAATCAAGGTTAAGAGGATTCTGACTCGAAGGTTGTGATGAAGATTTTAATATCTTTGCCAGCTGAATATAACCATTATCATTGTGCGTGGGTATCAACGTCGCAGGATCGGATTGAAAGAACGGAACCGTTGATGGTCACGCAGAATTATTCGAAGAAGAATTCCAATTTGAAAAAAGGTCGCATACGTGTCATCGACATGAATGGTCCGAGAACTATGTGGAGGCATCGTCACACATAACGGTAGGAAATGATCAAAAGATCATGACTGCACGAAAAGGCTACACCAACTGAAATTCAATTCAATTTATTTGCATTGGGAATGGAACGTAGTAATCGATTGCAATCGAATAGTGCTGCGAATTACAAAACGATGAAAATATTTATGCAGTGGGAGTTCATCGCGAGAGGCTGTCTCAAATATGCTGCTCAAGTTTCATATGCATATGTTTGCGAACCAATGTAAACGAAATCGTTTGGTGATTCTAAGGTACTTTTTGCTTTTAAAGGACGATTTTTCACATTTTCGCTGAGATATTTTTAAAGCAGGAGGTCGCAGATAAGGCCCAATTTGCGATAATGCGAATACCGCGAGAGAACGGAGACAACGTGCGCATTTTTCGATCAGACAATGGGACAGATTTCATAATTGCGGAAATCGAAAAGTTTTTCAATGAAATGGGCGCTGAGCAATCAACAAACTGTTCCTTATTCACCAGAGAAGCAGATGCGCTACGAACTCTGGGCGGAAACAGTCAAGTTGCCAGTGCATGTACTGAGTTGAACGGGTAAAAGCACAGTATCTTAGGAATCACCGTTCTAATTATGGTACGGTAAAAGGCGGCTCGGCCACGTTGCAAGATGTCCACAACAACGAATGATTTACAAAGTGTTCCATCAACAACCAGCCGGAGTACGTCGTAGAGGAAGACCCCGACTACGCTGGCGTGACGACGTCGAACAAGACCTACTCGTATTAGGATGTCGAAATTGGAGGACGAGAGCGTTGGACCGAGAAGGATGGAGGACCATAGTGCGGGCGGCAAAATCCCTTCATGGGATGTAAATGCTAGAGAGAGAGAAAAGGCGAAAATCGTTCATTTGCGGATTTTCGGCCAGAGGCATTTGCGCACATTCCAAAAGCAAACGACAAAAGCTGGATCCGAAGGCAGTCAAGTATATGTGTTCGTCGAATTTGATAATCATTTGAAATCAGTAGGTTGAAAAGGTGATTGACAGTAGTTAGATTTACAACCTAAAGCAAAATCCACAGTATGGCGTCGATTGCACAGACACGTTCTGCCCTGCGGTTAAGTTTTAATGGATTCGAGCAATTTTGGTGCTGACGACAGTGAAACGAATGAGGTTGCAGCAGTTTGACATAAAGATAGCTTATCTGAATGATGATTTGTGGCGGTCGACGTTCGCGTATGTCTTCATGTTTGGCACAGGAATTGTCATAGTTTGGCTCAGAACGCCAAAAATCAGATTCTTTATCGACAACAGAGTCCGAATACATGGTAAATGCGTATGCTATGAGGGAACTGGTGTGACTGCATCGATTATTGTCCGACATTTTTTCAACCGATTTGGACAGGCCGATTATTTTATGAATAATAATAGCGTGATTCGGCTCATCAAAAATCCGGAATTTCATAAGAGAAACATCCGTAAGGATGGAACTGTTGATTTGGATTATGTGGCAGTGGATGAATTGCCGGTCAAATGTAATTTATGCAATGCACTCAAGTGGAAAAACGGGGCCCCAGAAATGTGTTGCAATGTCGTTAACGGATTTGCACCCTGAACCTACTCATTTCATTGACTGCATTAAAAAATAAAATAGATGCTTCTAAATGACATCATTTGGAGCAAAACAAACTGTTGAAAGTGCATTCGAAGTCTACATTAAAAAAATCCTCAATTTTTGCAAATTGGTACAGTGATGTTGATGTTGTGCCAACTGTTTGATCCGATCACACTTTGGAAGAAATATAGAATCACCTTATTGAAGACATTCTGAGGAAGGCGTAAACACAGATACAAGGCACTATGCTCAGATTAATGGATGCAATGTACAAGGACAAGGATTGCTATATAATGGTTTACCTCATCCGATAACGATATAGAGATTCATTCTCACACAGAGAGCAGACGATGAGCAGCTAACTGTATATAAAAAAAAAATTGCAGCATTGAAACAAATTCCGGGGAATAGCTTCGGGGAACAGCTTTGGCAATAACATCAACAGGCATTGCCGCAACCTTGTTGGAAGATGAAAAACATGCAGCATTTAAGCTGCCTCTTAACTTAATTCAATGCGAAATTCCTCTAAGGAATATTACAAATAAAACAGAAAGGTCCAACTACTGCGAAAATGCAAATTATTTTGTAGGATGAGATCACGATGATATATAAGGGTAAATATCAAATTGAAGGTTTGTGTTACAGTTTTGTTGGTTGGAGATTTTCGACAAAGTTTCTGTTGGTAAATTCAATATTGGTGACGGTCAATATTCCAAGATTGAATTCAAGGAGACAATTCCTTTTGGTCTTTGGTCGGTCGTTACTTCTTAACAAATCATGTAGCTCAAATTTATTCTGACTTATTCTGTGCCATACCGAAGAATAACATAAACAGGTGAATATAAGTCAGTTGCCTCGGTGGTCCACCTAGATGACTCCCTACCCACAAGCTTCTTCTAAAAGTGGGATCACCTTAGTGTTGTTGCGTGATCTAAAACCTCCTCAACTGTGAAATGGCACCAGACTAAATGTAAAGACTCTTCGCACAAGAACTTAATTGAGGCTACACTGTTAACGAGCTCTGCGAAAGAAGATGCTGTGTTCATTCCTCGCATATAATTATTAATTTCGTCAGAGTATCAGAGGATTTAATTTCCACTCGAGATTTGCTTCGCTATGACTATAAATTAGTCCCAAGTGCAGTCATTAAATTACCAGGGACTGACGTTAGAGAAGATTGCTTTTCACATTGGCCAAAGCAAAATTCAATTTTTCTATAAAACATATTATTCGGAGAAGCTTCTTTTGATTAAATAAAATTAAATCAGGTTTTAGGCCGGATTTATGGTTGGTGTTCGTTCGTTCGTTCCGACAATTTTTTTGACCAATCATATTGCTCAAAAATGACGTTTTTTCCCTTTATGGATTTTTCCACAAGAAATGATTGGTCGAAATAATGACCGAACGAACGCAACCATAAACCTGTCCTAGCATTTGTTTCATAATAAAAAAGATTAATGACAAAATTTATTTAAACCAAATCATGTTAATTTGTTTGTACGAGTATTTTAAACATTTACATTTTGCAAAATACCTTAATTTAAAAATGTGAAATGGAGTACGTTAAAATACCCATAAACGATCATATTTACGTTTTGTTGCTTTTGTACATTTAAATTTACGAGGCATTTAAAAATGTTCAATGAGTTCTATTGGTCGCTCCGAACGATTTGCAACATTAAATACATTTTTTGAAATCTGCGAATTTTGTTATCCGCATTACAAAGATTTATTGTAATGTTATGATTTGATCTGACATTGGTTCTACCTAATGAAAAACTGTATAAAATTTCTAACAATAAAAACGTACCTTTTCTCGCTTAGGAAAGGTAGCATGCCAAAACCCTGTACAATTTTTCATATCGACCTCCATACCTCTGATATCGCATCGCTTTACCTGTTCACCCGCAGCTAAGGAGAAAACGACAATCATTGTGTTTGTGTGTATATGCCGCTCATCACAATCTCAAACCGTAGTTGTCGGCTCATCTCCGAAATAACAAAAACAAAAAAGGTTTGTTTCGGAAATCAATCCTTTGAAAAATAAACCGAGAACTTAGACGAATTTTGGTAAAAACATTTATTTAATGAAAAATCTTCACTTCCGACCAAATTCATGAAAAATGTTCTGAACCAAGATGCCAATTCAGTTTTTACGAAAAACTTTCACAACAAAACCCGTCACAGCCCAACCAACAGAAAATCAAACAAGAACCATTCCCCTTCCAAATCCAACCCAGAACATTCAAAATGATCAGGAAATGCAATCCCAAATTACTGTCAAAAACGCTTCAATGGAAGTTGTCACTTCCCCTAACATAACAAAAACATCCAAGTACGAAAATCTATTCTGATCGGCTGAACTATGGTAAAACAACAGATACTGCAAAAACTATCACCTTTGCCTAAATTTTGAAAAATGATCCTGACCAACCTTATTATACTTCCAATCCATAATCCTTTCGCTGTCAAACGATTTCCTGTGAGCCAACTTCCGCGAAAACCCCACATAGACCTCCCAACATATGAAAAATGCCCAAGTATATAAAAGAAAGAACTTCTTATTTAAACTAATACAACCATTGTCAACCACACCAATTTTTGGTATTAATTTTGAAAATAAAACCTTTAAATTAAGAGTAGCCCAATTTAGGAAATTTGGTCCGGTCACTCTAACCGTAAAACTATATGTTAATTCGATTAAGATAGAATCCGTGTCAATTTGAGAATTTTCGACGTCTTTACTATCTTTAACTCGCGTTACAAAATTTAAAGTAAATTTCGTTATATTTTGCTTAGATCTCAAAAGCTTGCCCAAGTTACACTTCGCGCTTCTTGCATTGCAATTTTATAATACTGATTACGGCAATAATTCTCCAAATATCAACATTCATGAGCTAAAAAAATCCTCTAAATGGTATCAGCGTCAAATTTACAAAATAACATTTTTTTAAACTAAACTCTCATCTAACCTTCAAACCACATTATTTAAATGTCAAAAGATGTCTCGTTTACAATTAGCAAAGAACAACACTTTTATTTATATTTTATAGATAGATGTCACTATAAAATTTAGTACAATACCGAAGACACATTTAATAATAATTTGAGTACTAAAATATATTATAGACACACATTTTTCGATGTCGAATGTTCGCTTACTTTTTTTACAGATAGATGTCTCTTTACATTAGCGGAAACACATTTAACAAAGATACGCACCTTGGTACTAATATTTCTTAGACAATTTTTTCGATAGCGAATTTTAGTTATTTTTATATTGATAAGATGTCACCAGCATGTAGAAAAATTAATTTTTACTATAAATGAAGAAAAATAAATAAACATCAATACAACTACAAAAATAATAATATGTAATAAAAAACTATGTAATTAAAAATTATTATCTATTAATTTTTGTAATTTTTATTAAAAATGAAATAAGATTGGAAAATTGGAAAACTGTAATAAATCATATAAAAAGTAAATAAATAAAAACAGTCTCGGTTAACAGATTTTGTATGAATTTGTGTATGATGTCTGATGGTTGGTGCGTTTGTTGTATGCGGTACGGGTACATGTGAAAATGATTTCAATCAAACACATTGTTTGTATACGATGCTTGTATGTATATAAATTAATAAATAATAATTTAAAATATAAAAGCAGCACATAAAAATCGATAAAAGAAATTTATTAATAAAAGTAATAAAAAGTGATTATTTATTATTACTCGTATGTACATCTCGGTACACAAATTGTTTTTTTTTTTTTTATCTCTTGGCGGTTGGGATGGTTGGTTGGTGTAAAAATAATAAACTTCTGATATTCAAAAAAAGAAAATTTAGTTTTCTTTTATATTAAAATATGGTAAAAGTGTGTATATATGGATGGAGGACCACCAAAAACGATTTTTAATTACAATTTTTAATATCAATCTCTTGTACATTCGATCATATTTAAAAAAATAATGTTTAATAAAATGGATTATAAATTATAAAATAGTTTACATTAAAATTATTATTTTGTTATGATTTCAACGGAGTTCTGGTTAATTTTAATAATTTATTGCCCCTACATATTGCCCCAAAATTGTTACTACATATTTTTTTAATATTTTGACGGATTTTATTATAACATGGCAGAATAGTTTAAATAGGCACATATTAAACTTATAAGATTGTAAAAGCGGATGTAAATTTTTCGAAATCTGTGTTTTTATTATTGAAATTATTATATGACACCGTAAGGGGACTTCCAATAAAACATTTTTTTTAAAACTTACAATTAAACATACGTTTTGTTAAAACATGCAACATTCTTTATTGAAATTTAGTGAAGACACTTGACCATTTATGGATGAAAAATAATATCTGACAAATGCATACAACGAACTCGTTTACAAAAGTTGATCCTTTAATTGAAATTATCGATTACATTTCTACATAATTAAGGCTTGATATTTGTTTTGAAAGCTTCGATTAGTTGTGGGTTATTCACAAAAAATAATTTAATGGTGTTAGATCGCAACTTCTTGGTGGCTAATAGAGCATTCAGTTATTCGATATTTTGAGTTATCCGAATATCAAATAACTATTTCTTTAAATATCCGAATATTCGGTAAATACATGTTTCGTTTAACAATTTTAAAATTTTATTTTATTTTATTTATTTAGAAAGATAGAATAGAATTGCGTTGAGATGTTTAAATTTTAGGCTACTTGTCATTTTAGATTAAAAATTTCCCGCCGTAGAGAAAACCCTTCTGTTCTTTTGTTTTTTTTTAACGGCTCTAAATAACAAAAATCTTTTTTTAAAGTTCTTCCTTCGATTTGCATTACCACTATAACTGTATCTCGCGGCGTGGAATAGACCATTAGGCATTGATTGCTGATTGCAAGTGTTTAAATCATAAGAAACCAGCAACTCGTTATCACTATATTCATTCCTACAATATGCGCCATCTATGACGGTTGAGGAGGCGAAGATTCTTTTAGCTGTATCTTCCACTAAAGATTTCTTGGCAGTTTTCGTTGGGTAGTCAAAATTTTCGCTTTTCCCATTATTTTCTTAATTTCGTTGAGTAATTTTCGTATTTTACTTAAATCACTGTTGATTTCCGTAACAGAGTTAAATACAAATGTATAAACGCCCTCGGCTGTCACAAGTGTTGAATTTCCTTTCCTAAGTTCTTTGACTACAATTTCAAGCGGAGTCAATACGTCAAGCAATTTTTGTAAATAAATAAGAAGAAAGTTTCCGTTTCAGTCATGGTTTCATAACGTAGATGCTCTAGTGCGTGAGAAACGCAATTGTTTTTACGCTGAGAAGAAGACCAAGTTTTTTATTTTCTTGCTCGATCACATATTTTTGAAGTTTAATATTTTTGGCTGGAGACTGTCGATTTTTTTTTTACTATTTCCGTACCTTCTTTATAATACATAGAAGAAATATTCACGTTTAGCTCCACTAGACAGGATTCTTCCGTAGACCAAAGAAAGTTATAATTATCATTCTCGAATGGAAAGTTTGTATCTAGATAAATTGACTCAGTGTCAGTGGTATTATCATCGCCGTTATGGAAATCATTTTCGATTTCGCTATATTCCGATTTGCTGTCAAATACAAATAAAATACAAAATACAGTTGTTCATCAGCTGTGCCTCAAATATGGAAACTTCGACGCTCCGAAGTTCAAAAAAGGAAGGAAGAGATGAGAAATCATTTGCAGTTTGATGTCTGTTCTCCATGTTAGGGGCGGCTGTAAAAAACCAGGCAGTAGGTATAAAATGCTAAGAGAAGGAATCCAGAATCTATATATTCAATGGAGTTAACCAACCAAAACAAAGATACGATGCAGGGAATCGGATGCCCAGTACCGACGACTCTCGGGACTGAGAAATCAGGCTCCCAGTCGTCCTGAACTAGCGACTGCAATGATGTAGTGATTCAAAACTTTGTTACTACACCATATACGCAGCTACAAGCAATAACACTGAAGTTAACAGTCTGGTGGGTGGTTCATCCAGCACGGCTGACGGAAGTAAAAGGACCTTTATGGAATTGAACTATCCTTTCTTACAAAGAGGTATGGTGACAAGATCACCTATAAAACCATCTACCGCAAGTTCTGTTAAACGATCATTTTCAGCTTCAATGTTGAATATGGAATCAGAAGTGGTAGACGACGCGATAAATAAACTCCCAGAAATACACAGTAGCGATACAAGCCTTAAAGAGAGCACTAAACGCAATGTTCAATTGACACAAACTGGCATCGATCGCTATATTACAGTAAAACGGAAAAGGGATAGTCCAAAAGCAGATAAACTACTGATAAGTAAGAAATCGAACGTCGAAAAATTCAAACTACCGCTAAACAACCGATTTGAAACGTTCATCGAAAAGGATGCGGAAGAGCGGCAAACTGTAAATGCAAATACTCAAGAACAGGCAAATCGAAACTACAAGCCACCTCCAATCTACTTACGCGAAATCGATACGCACAAGGTAGTAGTGCAAGAACTCAAATCAAGCGTGCTAACAAATGGAAGAACAGTTTACGTAACAAATTTACTTCGAGGCAATATACACGAAGTAAAAATTCAAACACATGAGGTCAACGACTATAGAGAGGTCATTAATTTTTACCATGCTCACAACAGAAATCATTATACATACCGATTGAAGTATTCAAAGGGTCTTTCAGTCGTTATTAGAAGCATCGATGTCCAAGTTGAAACAACCGAAATCCAGGCTGCGCTTGTTGAAGATGGATTTAAGATACAGAATGTGTTTAGAACCATGAACGGATTGAAGCAACCACAACCAATGGTCAAAGTTGAACTGAATCCTGAAAAAGAGAGAAGTTCATTCAATACAAAAACTAAAGTACCTCATACACAGACGTATAACTGTTGAAGAACCAAAGAAAAGGTCCGGACCAATACAGTGTTAAAACTTTTAAGAATATGGTCACTCAAGGACATATTGCAAGTTGATATCAGTATGCGTCGTATGCGGGGAACTACACGAAACCAAAAGTCGCTATTAAACTGAATTTTGTTTGCAATAAAACGACTGGAAATTCACATAAGGATATGCTGCAATCAGTTTCTCCAGAAATTCAGAAGATATTATATCAATTGGGACGCCCTGTGGATATTTTTCTTAAATTTGTAATAATAAATCTAATCAGAATTCCTGCTTGAAAATTTTTTAATTATTGTTATAAAATTATTATTGTTTGGACTCACAATTAAACAAATATTAAATAATATATTTAAATATTAATTTATTTTACAAGGAAGTATTAATTGACTAGTGGAAGGTCAATTAATACCCCCCTTTTCATTTACGCGGATGAATGATATGGGCGGATGTATGTGAACCTGGCACGAAAAACCAGCCCGAAAACATCTTTTCAATTTTGGTATGTTTCTTTGCTAAATTTAATGGTATCCCGAAAAATTTATTGAAAATGGAAGAAAAACGAGAGTTTCATCCAGAAATACTTTTGAAGTTATATTAAATAAATAATAATTAATAACGTTGAATAGGAATAAATATCACGGTTTTATTTGCTCTATTTAGACTACTCATTAAAGTAAAGTATCAACAAACCACCTTACCTGGTAAACTATGTGGCAAAAAAATTTAAATGTGTGCTGTTGTAGAACAAAATGAGTTTTTCTTATTATTAAAAATTTTAAAATACTTAAGAATAAGCAACTTAAGAAATTTGTCTTTATGGTTTGATATGAAAAATTGATTAAATTAATTAATTATAGCGGAAATCCTAGAGATAACCCCATCGGGAAATTAAGTTTAAAAGTTAGGTCCATCTATAGACTAAGCCATACTAATTGCTCATCTTGGAATCAAAACTATAAGATCAAAATAAGATAGCCGGCGGATTGATGACATACAAATCGGTTGATTCCGTTATTAACCAAGAAGATGTTGTCAACAATCCAACGCGGGATTCTTAAATTCGCTGGAATTGCTCGGATTACCACCCCATAATCTGCAATTAAAATTTGGATCGGTAATCATTATGGTGCGGAACACTGACCAGTCACGTCTTTATAATGGCACCCAGCTTGCGAACCCACAATTTTGAAAGGGAAGTACAAAGAAGAAGAATTTTCGATTCCACGCATCAGTATAATGCCGAAAGATATGCCATTCGACTTTAAACGGTTATAATTTCCTGTGCAGATCGCATTTGCAATGTCGATAAATAACTCGCAAAGGCAGTCGTTAAGTGTTTGTGGCATCCATGTTTTTCACATGGCCAATTGTATGTCGCCTGTTCCCGTGTCGGTGAAACATCAACCTTATTTATTTACACGCCAGAAAATAAAACTAACAATGTTTAAAAGCATTACAATAAACATTATGTTTTTGAAATATTTTTTTTTATGATTTATTTCAGTTCGAATTGAATATTCATAAGACAGGACAACGTCTGTCGAGTCAGCTAGTTCTTAATAATTGATACATGAATAAATATTATTTTCATATAATTAACATACTACTGTGAGCAAAAAATAGTAAGACTTTTTAATTTAATTTTTGCACGGAAAACCATTAGTCGAAATATTTTGTTTTCTATGTTGGTATGACTGTTTTTGTTTTCTATGTTGGTATGACTGTCAGTGCGACATCTGTGCCAAATGTCACATCAAAATACACACAACTCTCTTTTTACATGGTAGATACGTTCCACGGAAAATATTTATCTAAAATCGTGTAAAAAAGACAAGCCACTCATATTAAAATGAGGGATGCATTCCTTGTGTTTCAAAAACCGTGTAAGATGAAATACTGAAGTAAAATTTCTTCAGTAATTCGTGCAAAAAAGTATGTATGTATCATGTAAATAATCGAAAAAAAACAAATTTTTTCAGTTCTATATACGTGCGTACATTTATTTAAAATTAAATTATATGTACATTTGTATGTACGAGGGTATATCAAAAAGTCTTGCAATATCATATGAAAAAAACGAGTGAGTGAGACAACAATATATTTTTCAAAACCATTTTTTGTCGCGATGAAACTTCTAGAAAAACATTTCGATGTAAATTTTACGGTTCGTTTGTTTTTATCAATTTAGTAACATGTTTTTTGAATTTTTCTTAAAATGAATGAAATTGAATATCGCGCCGTTATTAAATTTTTCTGTAAAGATGGACGAAATGCAATTTATATATTCAATTATATATCAAAAGTTTACGGCGAATCTGCACCATCATATGCCACAGTAACAAGGTGGGCAAAATTATTCAAAAGTGGTCGGGAGTCATTAGAAGACGACAACCGCTCGGGTCGGCCAGCAGATGCTATTAGCCATGAAAACGTAATTTTGGCCGATTCTATTGTATTGGAGGACCGGCGTAGTTCTGTTCCGCGGTTAGCGTGGAGACTTTCTCTTTCATACGGTACCACATATACTATATTACATGACCACCTTCACATGTCGAAAGTAAGTGCACGATGGGTTGCCCGTTTGTTGAATGCTGAACAAAAAAAAATGCGTGTTCAAACTTCAAAGGCGATTTTAGATAAGTACAAAGCAGATCCAGAAAATTTCTTGGATAACATAATAACAGGCGATGAAACATGGCTTCATCACTGGGATCCGGAATCCAAACAAGAATCGATGCAATGGATTAAACGTAGTGAACCACCACCAAAGAAATTCAAAACTCAACCGTCTTCTGGTAAGGTTTTGGCAACAATTTTTTGGGATGCTGAAGGAATTTTGATAATCGATTATATGCTATCGAAAACCACAATCACAGGCATATATTACGCAGAGGTTTTGCGAAAATTGACAAAAGCGATCCGGGAAAAACGGCCAAGGAAAGTTAGGAAAAAAATCTTGCTTCTTCACGACAATGCACCAGTGCGCAAGGCTAATATTGCTCAAGCTGCATTAAAGAATTGCGGCTTCGTGGAAATTCTGCACCCACCGTACAGTCTAGACTTGGCACCCAGTGACTACTTTCTGTTTCCCAATTTGAAAAAAACACTAAGGGGTCGGAAATTTTCCAGTGACTATGAAGTACAGTCTGTTGTAAATGAATATTTTATGGAGCAAAAGAAATCTTTTTTTTTAGAGGGTTTAGGCAAGTTAATTGATCGATGTGACAAATGTATAAACCTTAAAGGAGATTATGTCGAAAAATAAAAATATTGCTGTCTCACTCACTCTTTTTTTTCATATGATATTGCAAGACTTTTTGATTTGCCCTCGTATGTATGTAATTCATTTGAAAACAAATTAAAACAACTAATAACTAATACTAGTAACACAAAAAACATTGCTAAATAAGGAATTAAATTCAAATCCTAAAAAAATGTTTTATTTAAACTTAAACTAAAATGTCTATTCCGAATCGTCGCTACTGTATAATAAGCGTGCATTTTTAAGGCGTGTTGGACCCAAATTGCTTTCATCATCCAAAACGTCCAACAAATTTGACTCAATTGTTGATTGTGGACCAGTTGGACTATTTTCAGGCAGATTGGTCTTTTATCAGGAAACCTGTTATCAGTGGTTGTGGTTTTGGTTTTACCAGTTTCTTATGCAATTCCTGATACACAGCTGTACAGCTTTGTATGTCGCGCTGGAATTTTAAAGCTCGTTCTAGATCCGGATCATTGGTTAAAAAATGGTGTTCTAGGTTTTTAGCTAGATTTAGACCCTCACGAAGTACTCTAGCTGTTAATTGTTGAACTGGTACTTCAACTTCATGTTCAATTTTTTTGTTCTCATCAACTGACAAAATTTCGATTAGATCCTCGTCGTCTAGTGGGGACTCGTACAACTCTTCGATGTCTTCAGTTTGCATACTTTCAAAGCCCTCGCCACCAATTGCTTGTGCCAATATTAAAATTTCTGAACACCCCACATTTTGTTCTGGGACCAAATTTCCAGTTTTGACGCATGCGGGCCAAATAGCTTTCCAGCAAGCATTTAATGTTGATTCTCGCAACTGGGTTATGGCTAAAAAGCGTTTTTAACACAATCCATAATCGTATATTTTTTCCATTCATCAATGATCGAAAGGTTTTTTTCTTCAACTTCAAATATGTTGAAATGCCTATTTAATATAATAAATCTTAAAGGCTGCAATAATACCTTGATCTAATGGTTGGATCAGGCTAGTTGTATTCGGAGGCAAAAATTCGAGTTTGACATTTGGATGTTCCACAGCAGAGTGACCAGGCGCATTGTCAACAAGTAAAAGGATTTTGAATTCCAGCCCTTTTTGCTCCAAATATTTTCGTACTTCGGGAACGAAGCACTCATTAAACCACTTGGTAAATAAATCGGCGGTCATCCAAGCTTTTTTATTTGCCATCCAATGAACTGACAACTGTTGCATATTTTTACCCTTCATCGCGCGTGGTCTTAATGCACGATTGATTACTAGCGGCTTTAAAATTCGATCACCAGAAGCGTTATGGCACAATAAAAAAGTGACCCGATCGTTAGCTGCTTTAAACCCACTTGCAGTTTTTTCCGATTTAGCAATAAATGTTCTGGCCGGCATCTTTTTCCAGAAAAGACCGGTTTCGTCGTCGTTAAATATTTGGTCAGGACCGTAGCCACTATCTTCTATTTTTTTTAGTTTTTCTGGATAACTCTTGGCAGCAACTTCGTCAGCCGATGATGATTCTCCTTTTATTTTCACATTGTGAAATGCATATCCTTTTAAAAATCCTGTAAGCCATCCGTCACTAGCAGAAAATTTATGTTTCTTAGCCTCAGTTTCTTGATTACTTGTCGAAGGAATTGCATCTTGTAACCGTTCATAAATTCTGAGTGCCTTTTGCTTTATAGTATTTCCATCTACAGGAATTCTTTTTTGAGATGCATCCTCCATCCAGATCACTAAAAGTTTTTCTGTGTTTTCTAAAATAGTATCCCTGCTGTACGAAGATATTTTGGCGCTGATTTTTGATCCACTCATGACCGAATTTCGAATATTATTTTCATGTTTTTTTATTGTTCGAATTGTGGCCTCATTAAAACCAAATTTTTTCCCAACAGATGTTGAACCTTCGCCACTCGCAAGACAGTCCAATTAGTTTTATTTTCTTTATTTTCTTTATTTTCTTTAGACATTTTGTGTTTGATAGGCTAAAAATACATTAATATTAAAAAAAGTTTTAAATTGTAAATTTAACTTACCAAACACTACGCTGGAAAGAGAGTTCGACGCTCTGTAATTTTATATGTGCACCTCAAAAATAGTGAATTTAATTTTTTTTGAACCGCGGATTTATAGATTTTACTCTACAAATATTTATGTGAATAATTTTTGAATTTGTATACACTCTGTAAATAAAATTTATTTGGATATCGACAATAAAATCAGTCTATCGTTACAAAACAAAAAACTAACGACTAGAGCAAACGCAAACTAATACAAAACTGCCACTGACAATGGTTGTGAATTGTGATGATACGTAACCTCAAATTTAAACTGATCGGTGTATCCTTTTACATTTGCAATTTTTTTCTCGTTCGTAACATGCGTTTTTTTATATACAGTAGGAACCTTGCATATGTATTGAGCTTAAATCGTACCGTTTTTTACTCTAAAAAGGGATCAATTATTTGGGTATCTACTGTAAAACCATTCGAAATAACCGTTAAATTTCAATCAACCAGTAGAAGTGAAATAATCATAAAAATATAATAAGAAAGAAGAGTACATATATGTACATACGTATGAACATACATGTCTGTTATATTACATACATAATACATAAATGCGAAATTCAATACATACATACTCGTATATGCATACCAAATTTAGAACTGTTTTGTTTATTTTAAAACCTTTATTCGGAAATCGTGTAAAAACAAATAATTCGAGCAAAAAAAGAAAATCGTTTAATTTTTTTGTTCGTGTTATTTCAAAAAACGTGTTAAAAAAGACCGTGTAAAAATAGAGTTGGGTCATTAGTGTTTAGTATACGCTTGTCTTTCTGAAGTACAAAAAGTGAATTTGGCGATTTTTACGTAATGGGTGAAATTATTCAACAAAGAAGTTCCATTAAATTTTGTGTGCGGAATCAATTTTGTGGTGCCGAAACGTTCAGAATGTTATAAAAGGCTTTCGGTGATAATTGTATGTCGCGAGTAAATGTTTTTGATTGGTACAAATTGTTAAAAGAGGGTCGAGAACGTGTTGACGACAAACCACGTCTACACTATAATGCGCGTTATAAGTTACAAGCTTGTAATCAATTTAATTATAAAGCTTGTTTCGAAAAAAAAAACGATGCAATATAATTTGAGTCGCGTTACAATTTACATTGAGTTTTGCAATGCATACTTTGTTATTTCTATTTAACGGTAATTTTTTTATAATTTTTATCTTCATCTCTTTTTTATAACGTAAAAAAATAGTGTGTCTGTCTTTTTTTACGATTATTTCCTTTTTTACTTTTCTTTTTTACGTGAAATACACACATTACTGATTGCTGTTACGGCATTTCATTCTCGTATGGTTCAACTCGAAATACTTCAAAAAGTTGTCAGATTTTTACGAAATTAATAGTTTTAAGAAGTGAAAAATTGTAGGTAATGCAGGGTAGGTAATTTAATTAAATAAAGAAGTAAAAATTTAAAAAGTAGTTAGTTTTAAACTAGTTTTGTTAAACGTGAAGTGCCAGTTACATAGGTATATAAAAAAATGAAGTATTACACGCAAGTTTCTGTCCGGGTAATGTTAAAAAAAAATAACTCGAATAAAAATTATAAAACATGGCGACACGTGGGAATACCAAGATTTTTTTTATCAGGTATGTTTTAATACAATATATACAATATGTTTTAATACAATATATACAATATATTTTATGTGAATGTGTGTATGTATTATTGGAATTCTGTGCAAATTAGTGTTACATCAATTTGTTTTAAATTAAAAATAAATAGTTTTTGATATTGTTACCTCGTTATTGTAATAATAGGTTGTTAGTAACTAACTAAAAATTAAGAATTATTTGTTACTGAAACAGTAATAACTTATTACCGTTTTCGTAACAAATAACTTTTAATTTTTGCATGTCAGTATTTCAGTCGCTTTGCATAAAGATTAAATTTTACGATCATTGTACAAAGTGGTAGGGTGGAATATACAGTTAGACACATTATAGGTTATATTGATGTTTCTTTTTGTATTAATGGCTTTGGTACTTCACCTGTTAGTATTTACTCAAGTGATTTGTCATAGTATGTTGATACCATTTTTATAATATCAATGTTTAAGCTTTTCACTTTAAATTATTTTTTAAGCGTATTTTAATAATGTTTTTCAATTTTTTCCTTTCTTTACTTAAAAACTTTGTTCTACAGTTGCAACGACGTTAAATATGCCATGCTTAGACATAAAGTATTTTACTGGCACGTTAGATATTCAAATTGAGGAAGAGGATTTTTTCCAAATTTTCTTACAAGATTTCCAACATCCGCAGTTTCTTACAGTATTATACAAAATTTTTGCTGTATTAAATGGAACTTTATTCTTTTTTATAAATTTTTGCATTTGTCTTGTGATTCCCAATGCTTGATGACAACGAGTTCGAAGAGTATGTGGTCGTTCCAAATTTGAGCTCAAATATGTGCCTGAATAACGCATTATATTTACACGCGTAAAGTTTATCCCAGCTAAGTTAAGATTAGAGGGAGGATCAAAGCAGGAATCGGGATCTCGGATAAGTGTAGTACACTTCGTTGGATTTATCTCTAAACCAACTACACTTAGAGAATTAATTAATTCTTCAAGAATGGGTTCAATTGTGGTAATGTCCCGGGTAATAAGAATAATATCATCAGCATAAGTAAGAATTAGAGGTAATTGTAAGTGATCCTGTTGTTCCAATTTTAATTCAGGAAATAAATCTGTTACGGTAACCAAAACCTCGTTTAAAATAAAATTAAAAATACGTGGTGATATAGGACAGCCCTGTTTAACCCCTTTATTTTTCTTGATCTTCTCAGTACACATATTGTACCATTTTATTGAGGTGTGTTCCCAAAAACAAGCCTTGATGATACGATTAACCAAATAGTGTGGTACATATTGCTGTAAACATTCGGTAACCACGGTTAGATCTACTGTATCAAAGGCTTTCAATAAATCAATTGATAACACATAAACCCGATTGCCAGCGCGCCACTCTTCGTCTTGAACACGCCTTATTGTAAACATATGATCTTCTGTTGATCGATTAGCTAGGAAAGCTGCTTGATATGTTGATGGTAAATTTAAATGTTCATCTTACCGGTTGAGAAGTAATTTTGAATAGATTTTGTAACCTACATTACATAAAGTAATTCTGCGGAATTCGTTAATATTTGATGGATGCTTTACCTTCGGAATGGGAACTTGTATGGTTTCAAGCCATTCAGAAGGAGGATCATTGTTTATCCAAACCTTTTCAATTACTGAATGTATAGCGTGGATTACATTGTCTGGCGCATGTTTTCAATCGGAATTCAATCGGAATTCCATCCCTTCATGGTGCAATTCCTGATCTTATAAACTTTATTATAGTTCTTATATCGTCTTCGTTGGTGGAGGTCCTAATGGACAAAAATCAGATTCAGTGATTAAAGAAGGCCAGATTCCTTCGGATTTTTGTAGTTCACGAAGCCATGAAGATATTGGAATGTAGGTTCCTGCAGTTGTATTTTTGTTTTTTTTTTTGTTGTTTAAAATATAGGTATGTTTTACGAATTCGATCGGATGGTTTGTAATCGGTTAGGTTTTTGAAAAATTTTTGTCACTCGAGTGATGACTCACCACTCGAGTGATGTTCATTATAAGCTTGCATTAATGATTGCCTGGCGCTCTTAAAAGATCTATGAGCATTTGGGTCGAGAAGGTGTCGATTTTTATAATGTCTTGCGCTTTGGAAAGCAGCAAGTGCTCTACGACGCTTAGGGGTCAAGGGAGTTTTGCGCTATATAAAACTTTTTGGGTAGTTATCTTAATACTGTCAATTATGGTATTCCAATGATTATTGATTCCACTCTCGTTTATATAATGCTCATATATTGTAGCAAGTTGTTTTTGAAACTGCGTTTTAATATTATCATTCTGTAATAGTCCTACGTTTACAAATTTAAAATTGTATGATGCTGTGGTTACTGTGGTTGTTGGTATGTGCTGTTGTGTACTAATTGCTACTGAGGCGACCTTTTTGCATGGAGTGCATTTTATCCACATAAGGCAATGGTCGCTTAAGTCAGGAGAGAATATATCTACCTTAATGGAATGGATAAATATTAAAAGTGGTTTTTGTTGTGTTAAGATATGATCAACCTGTGAGCGACTATGTCCATCTGTCCAGGTGTAAATGGGCTTATGTCTTCCCTTAGTGGTCTCAATAAAAAGATTGGCTGAACTAGCGAGGAGACCTAATGAAGTACCATTTTCATTGGATTTGTTGTGGTATAAATTTGTGCCAATGTTAGCAGAATTACAACAATCGTTGACACCAAGGTGAGCATTAAAATCGCCTAACACAATCAAGTCCCATGATTTTGGACATCGGTTAATTATTGAGGATAATGTTGAGAATACGTTGGTTGAGCGTCGGCGATTATATTGTGACGTTTGAGGTGGAACATAGGCAGAGATAAAGAGAATTTCTCCTAAATTGAGTAAATGTCCGAGTAGAGTAACTATTGACCCACAGTAATGTTTAATATGTTTAGCACGAAAGGAGGATTTCTTTCTAACTAATATTCTTACGCCGCGCCGTTTAGTGTGACTAATGTTAGATAAGTACCATGTATAATTTTCTGAGGAACACATGCCTGAACTCATATTGATCTCCTGTATGCTACAAATGTCGATATTATTTTTATATAAAATTGAGTCAATTTGATCGCGCTTTTGGGTATGGTTAATTCCGCGAACATTCCAGGTACCAAAACAAAGAAAATTAGATATATTAGATATTGGTGAAGGACTAGGTTGTGTTATATCAACAAGTATGTAAGGATTATTTTCAGTGGCTTGAATGATTCGTTCTGTATTATGAGTATTACTTAGATGATATGAAAGTGAGGTAGCTGATAATTGTGGTGAAGATGAATTACGTTGTGGAACCAAACTGTCATAATGGTTTCCGGTGTATAATAAATTAATTTCAAAATTGTATTCTGGAGTTTCAGTAACAAAATTGACTTGGTGTTGGGAATTGGGGTAATGAACATTAATTTTTATGTTTTTTAATTTTGAAATTGCTGATAGACATTCAGCACCACCCCAGAAACCATCTTGTTGTAAATTAGTTAAATATTTTGTTATTAAATCACTTTCAGACATTTTAAGTTTAGATGAATATATAGAACGACAAGAATCCAGCAAAGTTTGAATGTAATCATTAAGATTATTCCGGAGGTACTCAGTTACGATAGTCCGTAACTGATTAACACTGCAGGATGGTTTCTGGGGTTCTTTCATTTGTAGCGTGTAGCTATTTACCAAATCACGATTATGTTTTAAAGAAATTGTATGTGATTTATTTTATGATCGAACTAATAGCTTTAGTCTGGTGATTCAAAGTAATTTAGAGATTATGTTAGAATTTTTCTATGGAATTGAGTTGCAATATAGTCCATTAAAAACACCAGATATTAAATGGCCGGACTAGGATGTTACATCAGGTGAAAGAAGAACATTTAACGTATTTGAAATAATTTTTTGAGAATTTTTGTATGTTTAGTATTCGAGATATAGTCCATTGAGAATTAGAGAATACTCCTTCAAACTCAGCAAATATTCGTTGGTGGGACTAGGGGCTTTTGTCTGGTGATGATGGAAGTTTTAAAGTAATTTCAGAGTTTTTTTCAGAATTTGCCTTTGCGGTTGAGTTGAGATATAGTCCTTCAAAGTCAAGAGCTATTCTTTGGTCGGGCTAGAACTTTTCTATGAGGTGGAGTTGAGATATAGTTTTTTCAATATAGGATCTCTTTGTTTGTCTGGCTTGTTGCGAAGGAATGGAAGAAAGCTAATGGAAAAACGACTTGAATGGAAGAAAAAAATAATAATCTTAATTGGTTGCATAATTAATATTCCGAGTATTTTTTAACGTTCTAGTTAGTTTTGGTTCTAAGATGGTGTTTATGATATGATAGTTTTTTGTAAGATTCACTTATCGTTTCGAATAAAGTTTATTTCAATGAGTAAGGCCAGCTATGAAAATAATGCAATTTTATTTAGGAGACATTTCGTCTTAATTACACATAGTGTAACAAAGGAAATGAGGAGTTACACATTTTGAGGAATTTCTGATTTTAATCACATTTTCTTTATGGTCATCAAATTCTTCCCAGTAATCATTTTTTTTACAATAGGCAGTGTAGTGATTTGGTTGATAACTGATTATGGAATTAATTTTTAATAAACAGTTTTCAATTTTTATTGTTTGTGGAATATGCTGCAAGGCTATGGGTTTTTGTGCTTGGCTGTTAAGATACTTATTATTAATTATTGCGTATTGACTTAATTGGGTATTTGGCGATAATAAATTTAAACCGCAACATCTTTTTTGAGGAATCGCTGAACAACTTTTTTCTAGATTTTGAATGCCAATTTTTTCCAGTTTTACAATATCTATGGAAATGTAAGGTCAATTTTCCACAGTCGGCTTCCTGCAAATGTCGCAGAAAAATTCCGCGATGCAAGAAGGGTTCTTTTTAAAAAAGAAATCTGTTATTTGGGTAACATTACATTCGCAATTACTTTCTAAACCAAAATCGTAATTTAGATTTTTTTTTAATAGAAAATAATGCATCGTAACGTAAATTTTCTGCAAGATTTGCATTGCCCTCGTACAATGCAGTTACGACCTTAGTAATAGGACATTCCGCTTCTTGAAATAAATCATTATGTGTTAATTTTATGTTGACAATACATTGAATAGTTGCATCAAAGGCGCAAGTATTTTTATAAAATGAGATTTCTATTAAATTGCCATTACACAGCAAACGAGTGTTTCCTGGTGTTGTTGCAATATGGCTTTTTTGTTCTATTTTTTTTATTCTCAAAATGTTTAATTTGCAGTTTTGTGGCAAAATCGTTTTGTTCATCTTCGGATTTTTCGTTAAATTCCTTAAAATTTGTGAAATTAAAATAATTATGTTTTTCTCTTTCAGGATTGCTTTTCTTCCTTCAAATTTCGGTCTTGTTTAATATGCTTAATACATTATCCTTTTTTTTGAGATTTAATGACAAATTTTTGATTGACCATTTAGGAATTTCAGAATGAAATTTTTCAAAAATAATTTTATTTCTAATTCTAATTTCTTTTAAAAAGCGTAGACATTTTTTAGGTAATTTTCCTAAATGCGGAGCTCCCCGACAACGCCTTTTAATAATCGAAAACTAATTTTCAATATGGCTGTTGCTGAGTCTCCCTTCGTTGTAAATAATTTGTGACCAAAGTGGTACGTACGTCAAATATTTTTTAATAAATTTTTCTGCAAAGGAAGGGTTGTAAAAATTATTCACAGAATTTGTTGTGCTCGCATTTCTTTCGTTAATATTACATTCAGTGAATATTTTAGAAAAATCTTGGAAAAAGGGGCTCTGCTCATAAATTGTTTTGCTGAATAAATCATTTTCTTTGTACACAATAAGATTATTCTGATTATCATTAGATCCTTCTGAGTTAATAAATTCTGAATTAAATACTGATTTTAGAATATGACTAAACGCAGCAATACTCTCAGGATTACTGTATTTTGATTTTAATAATCAATCGTGTTTGAAAATTAACTTCATATTATTATAATCATTACATATAATAAATGAGGCTACTATTTCTTTAACATATTTAGATACCCTGGATGATTCCCTAAAATGTTCATTAATGTCATTTACCATGTTCTTTGTTAAATGCGAACAACAAAGGTGTATTTTCACAAATTTGCCTAAATCTGCGTCATTGTTGTTGCAAATATATTTGTGGCAAATTTTTAGATAGTCAACGATTGTTAAATTATTATTAAGACTTTCTAAAACGGCATTTATTTCTGCGAAACTAAAATCTGTAACAAAAGTTTAAAAAATAGGCCATTTATTGGTTTGATTTACAAAATAATTTTTAAGTGCTCTAAGCCAAGTTCCGATTGTTAAGGCAGTATGACTCGCACTAACAAAGTCACTTATTGAAAATGGATCACTTGGATCGTGTTCATTTTGTTTCACTGGAATAATAAGGGCATAATATAACACCATCGACATTTCAGGGTTTGGTGGCCGCACAAGTCCCCCAGTTGCATCCATATACACAACCAATTGCTTCGGCTTATTTTTATTAATAATTAATTTGACCATTTCTACTTGCATTTTACTAAAAGAAATTACAAAGAAAGGCCATTTCGATAACTGCCGTATATATAGTTCAGGAAAATTTTTAGTTTTTTTAATTTGGATGTACAAGTCTTCAATGTCATCGTTATGATTGTGCTAGTCCATGAGCGCTTCCGATTTTATTTTTCGCAAAACATCTACGGTGGTACATTTTACTATAGATTTTGTTGTCTTGACAAAATCTTTATCTTCACATAAAAATAATTTTTCCGAGAATTGTTCCACCGATGCATCACTAAGAGAATCTTTCAATTGTTTCCAGAGAAACCTATTCATTACTCGAGCTTTCACGTGTGGGTGAAAGACTGTATTATTCGAAACGCTTACTTTGAAGTGGTTAACGGCTTGATCTTTATTGTTTAGTTTGAATTTTCGGCATTCGCTGCCTCTTTTAATGACTCTATGGCCGCAGTAAGCACGAATATAAATAGATTTTTTTATTTATTCGCCTGTCTTTAATATATACCAGACAACCAGTCATTTTGGTTAGTAATTCTGAAAAAACTGATGAATATTTAAATCTGTTGAATTCTAAATTTTTAGAATTATAGATTTCATTCAAAATATGTATAGGTATGATTAAAATGTTGTTCATATCTATATATTTTTCAACAGTTTTTCTTTACATGGTGGAACCTGTACTTCATTTGACTTAACCCCAAAACTCTTTGTTTCCATAAATTGTTTATCCGTTAGGTCTTCTTCAAAATACTCCATTTCTTCATATTCTAGACTATCCATATTGGAATCGACTATAAGATCAATTGGTATATTTAGAGCAACAGCCTCAAATATAGAAACGTTTGGAAGATCGACAGCATTATTGATGTTTAGGAAATGTTCATAATCGTTTTGTTAGTTGGTATTCCATTAAATGTTTCAGAAACATTTTTGGTAGCTTGGTTTCTCTTTTAAAATTCAAATAAAAGATTTGAAACGAAGCGTTTATTCCGTTGTAAGAGATTTTTAATCTTTAAACGATTATTCTCATTGCATGTCATTGAAATATTTTTTACAAACAAGAGTCAGTAGTGGATCTTTGACAGAATTGCATGTAAATATTATTTTATCATAACTTTCCACATTATTTAATATAGTTGTTGTGATAATGTCTAAATTTTCATTTGTAAATTTAAAAGGTTTGAAAGGCATGGTGTCAAATAATATTGTAGAATTACTGAAAAAAATATATTGCAACAATACAAAAATCGAGATAAGGAATCAATTATTCTGAGCAAAAATTAATTTCAAAATTTTTAATCTAAAATCAAATAATCATGTATATACTACAAATCTAAAATCGCCCAATTATCAAACTCGATAATTAAAATGTCCGAAAGAGAAAATCCAGTCCAGAAAATCAAAAAACCATTCAAAACTATAGATTCGTTTAATTAGAATGTCCGAAAGAGTGCCGAGGTCCAAAAAATCAAAAAGCCGTTCAAAACTAAAGAATCGTTTAATAGAAAAACCGAAAGAATGCAGGGGTCCAAAAAATCAAAAAGTCGGAATCATAAAAATTATAAATAAAATTCAAATTAATAATCAAAAAATTCCAAATCAAAGTAAAATATTCGAAGAATTAATCAAATATTTTAACTAAAATCACCAATAAGAATACGTTAAATATTATGTATTTGAAGATAGCTCAAATTCCATCCCCGAAAAATGCGATGGCAACACTAATTATTGCTATCATGACATTTTTTTACTCTCAGCCCAAAAAATCATGACATTTTTACTCTCAGCCCGGAAAATTTACTGTCTTGACAGCTAAAACTATCATGACACAAATATTTTTCTGGGTTGAGAGTAAAAATATTGCATTTTCGTGAAGGAGAAATACTTAAAGTGATTTTTGATTTTCGCTGTCGGTATATTTGGCGTAATTTTACTTTACGGATACATCGAGAATATCAGGTAAGGAGTATAAATTTTGGAAATTTTTAAATGCAAGATTCTTTCCTATCAGTTTTTAGGAGGGGAACATTTTTCACTTTTTTTATTTTTCCAATATTTTTTATATTAATATTAATTGCTTTGTCAACCTTGCAGACACAGATCAAAGAGTTTTTATCTCTCTTATCGCTTCTTCTGATACTGGCACAAATGTTAAAAAAATCAACTATCAGTATATACGAAATATTTTTTTATGTAATTTTAATTCTTTGTATACCTTAGAGGATGGGGGCTGCCCCCAAACCCCCGCTTTTCCACAATTTATATAATTCTTCAAGTAAAAAAAATTAAAAAAAATTCAAAATTTTCCTGGAAAAATTGCAAAATTTAGATTTATTGCTATAATTGTTAATTAAATGTCACAATAGTATACATAAACATGTATAATATTGCCATAAGCAACTTTTTGGATTTTCGGGGATGGAAATTTGGGCTATCTTCACAGAGGTAGTAGATACAAATATTTCTTAATGAATAAAGTCACTTTACTTAATTTAAGATTTTACACATCTACCATTTGTACTCAAAAAAAGACAATTATGTTCACAAGAATAGTTAAAGTCACAATTCGCGACGTGCACTATAAATATATATAATTATGCAAAATTTATGCATAACTTACTAAAAAAAAATACGCCATGTAAAAGTATATATTGGAACTTTTAAACATGATCTCCAAAAAACGAATAAAAAATTTTTACTCCTCCGCATCCAAATTTCTTTCGCCTTTTTATAGAAAAACTGCTACAATAGATCGCCCCACTCAATAATTAATAGAACGAGACAATTCATTTAGCATTCCTCTTTTCAACCTTTGTTTCTCTCATTCATTTCCCGTGATTTACATAATTGTGTTTGTATATATATTTGGGAAACTGTGTATTCAGGAAAGGAAAACCTTGTAACGAGGAATTCAGGAAAGTCAGACATTGCAACTAATTCATCGTTACAATATTTTACCGTCATTCCAGAAATTTACAAGGAATTATAACAAGAATCAAATAACGCTAATCAAGGTATTCTTTTTTTTGATATAATTTACAATACAGGAAACCCTCCTAGAACACGATTAATTCGTTCCGTGTTCTTTAAAACCGTGTTGCTCGAGACTACTTAAATTAAAAAACATTACGTTTTATTTATTATTTTTTGTTATGATATACAAAAAACAAAATAAAACAGAAAACGAAAATCGTGTTGTTTGAAACCGTGTAATTTGAGCAAATGGGTTCCGTGTTCATCGAAACCATGTTCTTCGAATACCGTGTTCTTGGAGGGTTACCTGTATTGATTAACTGAGAATATTTATACTTATAGACTGGTTACCTTATGTGAAAAACTGATTTATGCTGCTTCTACATATGGACCCATTGATTGATTCATTTGTGGACAATGCGGTATGAGGGAAAACATAAATATTTTAAGAAAAGTATGACATGCAATTTTATAAATGCGTGTAAATCACTAGCAATTCGACATCAAAAATGGTTACACTTCATATTAAGGATACCAATTTTTTTGGAAACATATAAGCACGGCAAAAAGAAATTAGTAGCTGATGTTGAAAAATATAACTTAAATTTCAATCACAATGTACCCGTTTATTCAGTTAATTTTCTAGAAAATAATTTTCATTATAAAAAGAGGTTTTATATTCAAAAAAACAAATTTGTTCAAAATGAAACTGGAACATGTTATAAAATAATTGATAGTTTTCATATTGAGGACGAGTTTTATTTCTATGTTTCTGAATATTTATGTACGATTTACATGTTCCAATTTTTTTCCAGTAAAAAATGAAAGGTTAAGTTTATTACGATTTTTGCTTGCGAGAGGAGCACGAAACAAATTCCAGTACAATAAAATTGGATTTTTTTCTTTTTAATTTGAGCAAATGTTGGCATAAAACTGGGAATATGTTGCCATAAAATATAGTTTCTACGAATATTTTTATAGCAGTAAAATGAAAAATTTCAAAAAGTTTCAAATAAACAACAAGCAGCCATAAACATCATTCAAACAAAATGAGCAAACATGAGCGGTAATTAAATATTTTATTTTTACTTGCAGCAATTCGATGTTGTTCGTTATCTAATTTAAACGCAAGCTGTTCGAACTGTCAAAATTTATGGGACATGCAAAAAAATTATAGCATTGCCTTATCTGTTTATATTGCTGACTCTTTTTAACTAGTAATTTTTTTTTATATTCGTGCAGCTCTATTTTTCAGTAAAAAATTTGTTGGGAAAACATGTAAATCGTGCATTAGGAACGTATGATGAATTTTACTGCGCCTAAACCTTTAATTGTGGCATATAATGATATTATTTATAAAAAAGGTTTGGAATGAAAAACTTGCCATAATAATAATAATTCAAAAATAACAGCAACTAATGTACAAACTTTTTAAAAGTATTATTAAATTATTTCTTAAGTTGAATTTTTTGTATAAAATTAATAAATAATTATAATTTATTGAATAAAATATTACTCACGTTTCATTTAGTTATAAATTATATTGAATAACTGCTATATTCAATAAAGTATCAAGAAAAATTGAAATGAGGTGTAGTTTGATATTAATTTCGTTATTAGACATTTTGGCTTTCGCAGTAACATATTATCAAAAGCGATAATTCTTGCTCCTTATAAAGACATATTGTATACCTTATTTCATAACAAATAGTTTCGTTTTTCGATAAAATAAATATGAAAATATTTTCGAAAGAGAACTACTTCGAAATATATTATAATTATGTTTTGGATGTATATACGATAAATTAATAACGTATATGACAACTTTTTTAACTGTGCAGGATGGCCATCAACATCAACTGATGATCAACAGATTAATAAAATCAAGGAATTGGTGCTCGAGAATCGACGATTAACAGTCAGAGACCTTACTGGCATCGTTGAAATATCGGAAGGATCAGTGGAAACCCTTGGTTTTTGCACCACGATAATGCACCTTCTCATACTGCATTGGTTTTACGTGATTTTTTTCGCCAAAAATTCCACCCATATCGTTTCGCAACCACCGTATTTGCCTGATTTAGCTCCGTGTGACTTCTGGCTGTTCAGCAAACTCAAACGATCACTCCGGGGAAACCGTTTTGAGTCAATTGAAGACATTAAACGTGAATCGCTACGCGTATTGGAGGCTATTCCGGAAATTGACTTTTACAACTGTCTCGAGGATTGGAAAAAACGTTGGCACAAGTGTATTGAGGCCGGGAGGGAGGGGGGGGGGAGGGGATTACTTTGAGGGAGACAAAATAGATTTGGAGAAATAAATAAAGAATTTTATAATTATGAACAAAGTCTTACGTTTTTTTGCACACAGTAGTATATTATTGTAATTAGACTGTAAATTTAATTCGATTTTGATTGTGGGGCGGAATAGAGCAAAAAAAAAAATGTGTATACATAGAAACAGTCTGATGATGACCTAACAAGTTGAAATTAAATTGCTTTTTTTTTAAATTTAAAATTATTTTCTTAAAAAATATACATTATTTCATACAAGAAAATATTATTTCACTTAGATACTAAAAAAAAAAAAAAAAAATTCAGAAGTAAGTATTCTATTTTATTTTATTTTACTCTAGTATTATATAATTCTAACTATTTCTTTATTATAATCAATCTTAAAATGTAAATAGGAAAACAGAACAGCAATTCAAGACACCCCAACAACAAACATTCTCCGTAGTGGAAGCAAAAGTATATAAAGATTATATAAAAACAAAAATAAAATTTACATAAACATCAATTTAATGGCAATTACATATTATGTGATAAATTATATTCATGAACAAACTGACCAAATAAAAGCTTTTTGATTTCTTTCTTAAAAATATTTATAGGAGTTATTTTTAGGTTTTCTGGCAAGTTATTGAAAAGTTTAATACCTTTATAAAAGATACTACTTTGGGCAATATTTGTTGTGTGAGGAGGAACGCGATAGTGGCCACTAAAACGAGTTTGCCTGTTGGTCACACTGTAGTTTGTTGTAAGGTCATTATTGAACTTTATTAAATTATAGGTCATTTTATACACTATAATTAAGTACTCATAGTCAATTAGCTTGGATAGAGGTAACATATTTTCGGAGTATAGTAAAATTGTGGGTGTTAGTGATTTTAGTCCTTTCAAAACCTTGATAGCCTGATTTTGTAAAACTTGCAATTTTTCTACCTCAGTTGGCGTCGCAGCTCCCCATATAGTAATAAGATACAATTGATGTGAGTGTACATTTGAGAAATATAGGTTAAATAACATTTCTTTAGGTAAGTATTTTCCCACACGCCGAAACACAAATATTATTGGAGCAATTTTGGCTTGAATATGGTTTGTATGCTTGTGCCAATTGAGTTGCGAATTGATGTATAGCCCTAAATAGCAAAACTTGTCGACTATTTTAATTAATTTATTATCAGCTATAGTAAGTCCACCGAGTAAATCGTAATCCATTGATTTGTGTCGTATATAAAATATGATGAAGTTCAATTTTTCATAATTTATCTATAGTTTGTTCATTGAAAACCAGCTTTGTAGAATTTTAAGGTCAAATTTTATAACAGGTCCTAACATGGAAATATGTTAAGTTCCATATACCAAAGCTCCATCATCTGCATAAAGCTGTAATTTACCAGTTAGGGTAAGTTTGAAAATGTCATTCATATAGCAGAGGAATAGTAAGGGACCCAGAATGGATCCCTGGGGAACTCTGCATTCTAGAATTCGACAACGGGAAGATTGATCCTCAATTTTAGTAAAATGAGTTCTGTCAGTCAAGTAGCTTTTCAACAGTGACAAGCTTCTGTTTTTTATTCCCATAAACTCCAATTTCTATAAAAAGTATTGCATAATCCATGCAGTCAAAAGCTTTTCTCAAATCAAGAAAAAGAGTAACAGTAACTTGTTTTCTCTCAATATTATTAAAAATGTTTTCAGATAGATTTAAAGTTGCAGAGAGAGTGCTACTCTTTCTCAAAAATCCAAATTGATTCGAGGCAATTAACTTGTTCTTTTCCAAATGAGTTACAAGCTGTTTTTTTATAACCGTTTCAGAAATTTTAGAAAAAAAAGGTAAGATCGAAATGGGCCGATAGTTATTAGGGTTCAGTATACTTCCTGATTTATAAAGGGGGATAATTCTTGCTTTCTTTAACTCATTTGGATACCTGCATGTTTCAAATGATTCATTTACTGCTGTTGCAATTGCGTTAAATACACGTATTTTTATCGATTGAACAAGACTGGCCGATATATTATCCCATCCAGCAGCTGCATCTTATTTCAAACCAGAGATTATTTTGGAAATTTCCTCCTCATTTACTATATAAAAATTATTCAAATCATACTTGGTATTATACTGTAGTAAACCAATGTCATATTGAACATTGGGGAAACACTTGATAATTTTTTTACCAGTTACTTTGAAATGCTCATTAAATTTCTCAGCAATTCCTAACTTATTATTTTCGATAATGCCGTTAATTTGGAGTTGAAATTCTTCAGGTATGTTGTTGAACGATTTATTTGATATTAATTCACGAAAAAGAGTCCATGTTTTTTTAGGATTACATATACTATGGTTAAATTGCGTAGCATAATATTGCTTCTTTCTATAAAATATTTCTTTTCGAATTTCTAATTTCAAAGTATTAAATCTCTCTTCATAAAATCCATTTAAAGCGTATTTTTTTTTAAGTTTGTAATACTTATCCCTAATTTTAATTTTATTTTTTAAATTAATGGTAAACCAGAGCTTTTTAAATTCACTTTGTTTTATTTTTTGCGTAATAATTTTGGAGTTACTTAATAATTTATTAACTAATGCTTGGTAATACTTGGATATACTTACTAGAAGTTAAAACATGATCTATTAGTGTTCTAATTTGATTTGAGACACGAGTGGCATATTTGGATTCTATTTTATTTACGATCTCAAAACTATTTGCTGTTAAAACGGATTGGAAACTATAAACTTCCGAATCAGATGTATTCAAAAGATTAATATTAAAGTCTCCAAAAATTAGTGATGTTTTATATTTTTCAAGTTTTTGATTTAAATAATCAAAAAATTGGGGTAAGGAGGTATGCGGCGGTCTATAGATTCCAATTATGTTAATATTAACTAGCCTACTCTTAATAACCAAAAAATTATTTTCCATTAAATCTGAAGCTTCTAACAATTCACATCTCAGATATTTAGCAGCAAATATACTAATCCCACCACCACCTCTTCACGAGTTACATTAAATGAGTCAATACCATCATGGTTAAAAAATTGCACTTCACTTTGGTACAAAAAAGTTTCAGTCAATATACATATTTCAATTTGAAAGTTCAATGTGCTTAAAAATTCTTCCAGTTTATAGACAATTTGTTCATAAAGCGATTTATGTTGATATATAAAATATTCATCCCTTTCTGACTAGAAAGTTTTAGTTCAGAGTTGAAATCATTAAGGTCAGTGAAATGCTTGTTGCTGTTATCATCATAATTACCGTTGCCGTTCCGATTCACATTGATATTCATATTGATATGTATTTGTAATTCAAAAGTGTTGAGCAATATACAGTTGTGTTGACCATCAGAAAAATAGGCTTGTAAATGTAACTACAACATGACAGTTAAATCATCTATTTAATTATTGATTTAATTTGATCCAAAGAGTGAATAAGAATAGCGGAATCGTTTTCTTTCACTCGAATATAAATTTTTCCATTCGTAATCCAACAGTATTTGAGTTTGTTATTTCTCTTAAGGTTCCTAAGCTGTTTCAATATTTCTCCATTTACGGCAGTTACTTTTTCACTGATGTGGATTATATTCTCCTTATTTGTGTTGTTGCATAAATCGGGATATATTTGATTCCAGAATAAAGGTCCCTTATCGTTAGCATTTTTAAGTAGGATATTTTTCGATTCGTGTTTTTTGAACTTAATGGTGACATAAACGGATGATTTTACTCCACTACGTACTTGACGCTGGTTTTTGGTTTGTTGTAAAAAAGATGAAAACACATTCTCAACCCCAAAATGATATAACGTGTCTAATTTGGTTACCATATCTTCAGCTGAGGGAACCGCTGGTGGTGAACCAGTTATCACTACATCGTTCTGTAATTCCCTTTGCCTCAAATAATTAACTTCAGCTTGCAGCGTTTGAATAGCTGTATTGTGTCTTTGCACACCATTTTCTATTTTTCCCACACGATTTTTTGTATTTTTACAGTCGGTGATAATACTATTCACAGATTCTTGAATGCTTACATGAATTTGTGATACTGATATAGAAAATTGTTTAATAGCTGTGAAAATATCAGCATTGGTTGGGTTAGGATTTTCAAGAAGTATTTCCAAATTCATTGTGTATATTTTATTTATTTACGTGAAATATAATATAAAGTAAAATAAAAACTGATCAGCATTGTATAAAGGCGTTTCTACTCGTATTTACGTGTCTCCTATTTTAATTTTGCTTGTTTGTAGATTGAAAACATATTAGCACGAACTAAAGCATTTTATACAATCACTTCATGCATATCCAAAATACAGTAAATTTGTGACGTATGCACATTGTATTTATTCATTCACTAAAACTGAGCAGGTTTTTATTTCTATAGCACTTTAGTTTATCAGTAATTCACACTGTAAGTTTGTTGTATTTAATTAGTATTTGTGGCTTACCACTGGTGAGGGCACACAAATATATTACGAGGTTCTTGTTTTACAACTGAATCTTTATTATAATTTCTACGGTTTTTATACATAAATTTAGTTTACTAAGCATATTATTATGAATGAATATAATACAGCACAAACGATGAGCGTATATTAGTTGACTAAGCAAGTTATTATACTTGAAACTAAAGTACATACGATATTATGCACCTTGTTGAGTATCAACATTCTCCCGGGCCTGACCTCCTAACCTGTAGGCTTCGTTTGGTGGAGACCTTCTGTGACTTCGGTATTTATAGACCGTGAAGACGATTATGCCAAAGGCAATAATCGCATAGAGAACAGAGTATTGATGAATGTCATGATGTGATACTGCGATTTCTTCTCCTTGCAAGTGTTGTATTCGCTTGTGCAGCTCAGTTATCTCATTCCCCAAGGTTGAGTTTTCCAAATCGATTGAGATGTTTGTAGGCCTTTTAATCCACTGCATCGATAAGTTGAGTTTTGGGAGATATGATGAATTAATTACAGTTTCTTTGAAGATTTTATGTGTTGTTAAAAGAATTGACCCTTTTTTTAACGTGCATCCGTTTTCAAGTGAAATTATTCCGTTGTGCGGCAGTTGTACTGCCACGAAGTCCCCATCGCAAACTATGGTAGCTTGCCGTTCTTGTCGGATTGAGAAAATCCACTTATTGCCTTTCAATTTTATCCATGTATCTTGTTTATTTTGTGATACTCCTTTTACAATATGACAGTTGGATGGTTGTTGTGACGCTAATAAATTTAATTCGCATATAGAATTGTTTGCGTATACGGAATAAATAGGATGGATCAACATACAAATATACTCATAGTTGCTATGTTTGCAGTGACTAAACTCGTCCTTTGACATCATGTAGTATTCATCACGATGTATCGAGGAAACTAAATAGTCCATTGGTGATTGAATGATGATGTCCTCGATTGTAGGAAGTGGTATTGGTTTAAATATTTGATACCTCGCTGTGTTCATCAATGGAATCTTCAACTCAAAGATCATATATTGACCACTTATTTTTCCTCTGCATGACATTATTTGATACAAGCTCAATAGTTCATAGTTTTCATTTTGCGAGAGCAGCAGTACGTCAGGAGGCATATGATGTTTTATATCTTCCAGAGCCTTGCTGAGTTGATTTGGAGGTAATATTGATGTGCTCACTGCCTTATTGTGTGTGTTTAAAAGGACATCAATTAGTTTTTGTTGAGTGTCTTTGAAGTCGAGCATTAGAAGCAGTGCATGCAGGGTTAAAGATGTCAACCTTTCGGTATTGTTAATGTCATTTAACGTAGCGCCTATTTGTTTATTAATAGCTTGCCAATGACGTCTATTGTCTTCATCAGCACGTTTTAAAATGTTTAGGGTTGCATCAGCAATCGAAGTTTGGTTCTTGGCTATCGTTAAAAGGTGTTGTTGATTTAGTTTAATTTTTTGTATTTCCTCTTCATAGTGCTTCGCATCACGGTCATCAAGAACTCCAAATAAGTCACTTGCCAAGTTGCCCACAATATTTAGGATTCCTCGTTTTCTTCTCCTTTCTCTGTAGTGAAGTATTGCGTTCTTGTCCTCGATTTCAGTTAGAATGTGCATAAGCTGATTGTTAATTGCGGAGCATAGCTGATGATTATCTTCAGCTGTTTCCGTACATAGTTGATCCATGTTCCTTGCCAGACTTCTGTATGACGCCAAATCTGAGTAATAGGATGTGAGGTTAAAATAAACTACTATTTTCCACTGCTGGTTGGTGAATCGGAGGTTTCCTAGGTTTTCTAGATACAGTCCAGGTTGATGATTAAAGGTGGTGATGTTGTACTTCGGCAGTTCGGCCGAGGTTACTTGATTAGGCAACGCAGTGAATGTTATTAAGCTTAGTAGAATCAATGGTAAAGCCAACTTGGTGATCCTAGGAACCCTTTTGGTGCGGGACTCGCTCACTAACTCACTCACTGACTCATTTTGCGTCCTCTCGGTGTCGAGAGGTAAGACTCTTATTTTGGTGATGGGTCATTTGAACACAGAACCGTTACCAGCTTTTACTGTGACTACCCTTGTCAAACCATCGCTGCCGGGATGTAGGTCGATGATCCTTCCCAAGGGCCACTTTGTTGGCGGTAAGTTGTTGTCCTTTATTAAAACAATGTCGTCTACTTTGACCATTGGTTGTTTTCCCGTCCACTTAGTTCTTTGTTGTAATTCGGTGATGTAATCATTTGACCAACGCTTCCAAAAATCTTGAACCAGTTTTTGTAGTAATCTCCAACGATTACTGACGGAAATGTTTTCATCCAACAGGTTCGATTCTGGGATAGTAATTAACGAATCACCAACTTAAAAATGTGCCGGTGTTAATATCAATGCAGTTGGGTCGGATGATACTGTTGTAAGCGGCCTTGAATTGAGACATGCTTCTATCTGCGATGTGACAGTTGCTAATTCTTCATATGTGAGCATTGTATCTCCAATTACCCGTTTTAGGTGGAATTTTAAAGACTTCACTGCCGCTTCCCAAAGTCCCCCGAAGTGCGGAGCAGATGGTGGTATGAATTGCCATTGAATCCCAATATGAGCTAGCATTCGTTGGATCTCATGATTTGCTTGTTGTATAGCTTGCTGTTTATCCTTTTCTAGCAATGACCGGGCTCCAACAAAATTGGTTCCATTATCACAGTAAATCCGTTGGCAAAGCCCTCTTCGAGAGATGAACCTCTTAAGGGCCGCGATAAAGGCTGGGGTAGTCATATCACTGACAACCTCTATATGTACAGCTTTAGTAGCAAGGCATACGAATAATGCGATGTATCCTTTGTATGACTTATTCCCACGTCCTTTCGAAACTCTTACTGATATAGGTCCAGCGTAGTCAACTCCTGTGTTGGTAAACGGACGTGATGGCGTAACTCGTTCTTTGGGTAAGCTGGCCATTATTTGGTGTTTTGTTGAAGCGTTGAATCTAAAACACGTGATGCATTTTGCTATTTCAGAACGTATGTTGCTTCTGCCGTTGGTAATCCAATATTTGTTTCTAAGATGTGACAACGTTAGCTGGATTCCCCCATGCAAAGTTTTCGTATGAGCATCTTTGATTAATAGCTTAGTGAATCTATGTTTTGGTGGCAATATTTTTGGATGTCGAGTATCATAGCTCAGGTTGCAATTAGTTATTCTTCCTCCTACTCTCAACATGTTATGTTCATCGATAAATGGATTGAGGGAAAGGAGGTTGCTTTTTGTTGATACTGAGCCTGCTTTGATAATCTGCATGATTTCTTTCTGGAACTCCGCGTGTTGAATCATTCTAATCAGCTCATTACCGGCATCATTAAGTTCTTCGGCAGATAATAAAATTGAATACTCAATATCCTGTTTTTTTAAACATTTGTTTATAAATCGTCGACAGAGGCCAACAACACGGATTATTTTGTTCACTTTTGAAAATCGATCTATGATCTCCATAAATGGATTAACTATTGCTGATGTTGTCACTGTTACTATCTTGTTTTCTTTAGTTTCCACGTTAGGTTCACTTAGAGTAGCAGTTTGTTGTGGCCAATGTTCGGCTACAAATAGCAACCAATTTGGACCTGTCCACCATAACTGGTTATTTTTTAATTCCCTTGGACTGGTGCCTCTTGATGCGCAGTCTGCTGGATTATCGGTTGACCTTACATGATGCCATTGACCTGGACTTGAGTATGCTTGAATTTCTGATATTCGATTGGCCACGAATGTTTTATATTTATGAGGGCGTCCTCGAATCCAACACAGCGTGATCATTGAGTCGGTCCAAAAGTGCGAAGTTATTTCCGAAATCTGCATTGCTTCTTTAACTTGATACATTAGTTTAGTGAGCAGCAACGCTCCACAAAGCTCAAGGCGTGGTAGCGAAAGTAAGTTTTTAATTGGAACAACTTTTGTTTTTGATGTAAGAAGTCTTACATTACTTATGCCAACTGAGTTTGTACATTTAATGTAAATGACGGCAGCATAGGCCTTTTCTGAGGCATCGCAGAGACCGTGCAATTCTGTTTTGTCGTTCTTTTCAAATTGAATCCAGCGTGGAATAGCTATTTCTTCCAGAAGCGGCAATGAGTTTTTAAATTCCTCCCATCTTGTTGACATGTGTGGGGGAAGTTGTTCGTCCCAAGAGAGGCCTGCTAGCCAAATTTCTTGCATCATAAACTTGGCTACAATTGTTATTGGTGCCAGCCAGCCTAATGGATCACACAGTTTAGCACTATCCGAAAGCAGGTTTCGTTTTGTGAACTTGCCGATATCAGACGTAGATCGGATGACAATAAAGCCGTATGTGTCTGTTCCTGGATTCCAGTGTAGTCCAAGTGTTTTAATTGCATTGTCAAGCTTAAATTCCAAACGATTTTGATTTCTTAGATGTTCTGGTATGGATTCCGAAAGGACAGCGTTTTTTGTTGCCCATTTTCTTAAGGTAAATCCTCCGCTATTTAGTAAGCCAATGATTTGTTTTTGGATGAGTGAGGCTTCTTCCAATGTGTTTTGTCCAGAAATCAGGTCATCGACGTAGAAATCGTTTAAAACTATGTTGGATGCAAGAGGATATTTCTTTTGTTCATCGATGGCAAGCTGACGTAGTGACTTGACTGCTAAATAAGTAGCTGCTGCTGTACCATACGTCACGGTGGTTAACTTATACTCCCGAATCTCTTGATTCGGGGATTGTCTCCATAATATACGTTGATAGTTCTGATCATCTTCATCAATGATTATTTGTCTAAACATTTTTTCAATGTCAGCGGTATGGACGTACTTGTGCTTCCGCCACCTTAATAATATGGATGATAGATCCTGTTGCAGAGTAGGACCCGTTAACATTACATCATTTAATGATATCCCAGTTGATGTTTTGGCTGACCCATCGAAAACTACCCTAAGTTTTGTAGTTGTACTCGAAGATTTCAGAACTGCATGATGCGGTAGGAAATAGTAACCAGATTCATTGGTTGTATCAGCAACCTCCATGTGTCCCAAGGCGATATATTCATCCATGAAGTTTCTGTACTGCGTTGCTAGTTGTGGATTTTTAGCAAGGCGTTTTTCTACCTGAAGTAAGCGTGCCATTGCTAATTTACGCGAGCAGCCCAAAGGCTTGGAATAAAACAGCTCGGAGTTAAACGGTATTTTTACCACGTAGCGGCCAGCATTGTTACGTTGATGGCTGATTTCATATAACTTTTCACATTCTAATTCTTCTTTAGTGAATGCTCGCTTGCACGGGATTTCTTCTATTTCCCAAAATGTTTTAAGTTGTTTATCGATATCTACTGCCTCCACTGTCAATGTCTGGGTTACCGAGATGTTGCAATCAACTGAAGTTCGTCCCATAAATATCCAGCCTAATTTTGTATGTTGTGCAATCGGTTCTTCGGATGATGGTTTTAAAATATTATTCAACAGAATGTCTCCATAATAATCGGCACCAAGTAAAATGTCGATCGGACCAGGGGTGTGGAATGTAGGATCAGCCCACAAAATGTTTTTGGTGTGTTTCCATTTCCAAGGATCTAGATGCTGCTCTGGCATGTCCCGGGTCAAAGTTTTGAAAACTAGCGCTTTGATTTTTATATTGAAATTGGATGTGAATCTGGGACTGATTGTAAGCTCAACGACTGAACTTGCTGTTCCGGCTTCTGTTTTTCCCATTCCAATGATGTCTGCGTGCGCATTGAACTTTGTTAGTTTTAGCTTGTCGCAAGCCTCTTCTGTTATGAACGTAGCCTGTGATCCAGGGTCAACTAAAACGCGAAGAAGCTCTTCGGAAGTGTTAGAAGATGCTTTTACCATAGCAGTGCCTAACAATATGCAATTACGGTTCCACGTATGTCTTGACTGTATAGCCGGTTGTGTTGGTGGTTGAGATTTACCGACTCCCTTTGGATTGTCGTTACAATGAAGCAGGCTGTGATGAGCACCCTTACATAGGTCACAGCTTTTGAAGCATGGATTTTTGTGCCTTGGAAGCAGACAGCGCCGACATAATGGTTGATAATAAATTGCCTTGGTTCTCTCGGTGTGTGGCAAGTTCTGAAATTTCTTGCATTCTGGTAGATTGTGTTCTTCATAGCAATAACTGCATTTCGCTTGTTTTTTGGCCACTATGACATTTGCTGCCTTCCGAACTGGAGTAGATTGCTGATCTCTTTTTTTTTGTTGACGTTTTCTCTGGATAGTACTCCAAGTGATTGGAAGCGTAATTGAAGAAAGTTCAGGAAGTCTTTCACTGTTTGAATATCCTTTGGATTTTTAAGTGATGTTTCATACAGCCGATGTGTCTCTCTATCCAACTTCCGTGTCAAAATGTTTATGAGTATTGCATCCCACGAATCTGTGTTTATTCCTTGATTCTTTAGGGCATGCAGACATTCTATGACTGTGTCATGTAGCGTTCTTAAGTGATTTGCAAATTCTATCTGAATGACAGGTAACTCCATAATCGTATCAATAAAGGTGTTTGTTATAAGTCTTTTATCCTCGTATCTAGAGAATAAAATATTCCAAGCGGTAGAGTAATTTTCTTTTGATACGGTGAGGTGACTTATGAGTTTGGCTGCATCACCTCGGATTACTGAGAGTAAGTAATGCATTTTCTCCTCACTGGATAACTCTTTGTTGCAGTGAATCATTTTAGTGAATAAGTTTTGAAAGCTTGGCCATTGCTTACAGTTCCCATAGAAATGCGCTATTTCTATCCGAGGGAGTTTTATCCTGGAATAGGTATTATCAGTTCCTTCCTTGCTGATACTTTCCAGTTGATCTTGAAGATGAATGTTCGCGAATTCATACTCTTGTTGAAGTATCTCGTAAGTTTTCTCACCAAAATATTTATTGCCGAGTTCTTCTTCGGTTGCGTTGCTCAATATTTCTTCGTGGTTGTTTGTGAAGGTAATCCAGGAAGTATTTAATAATTTCATTTTCATCTCATAAAATGATTTGCTGCGTGGTTCAGTGCTAATAATGAATTCCATTATGCCATTTATGTTGGTGCGTAGCATATTTGCTTTTATGTTTTGGATCTTGTATCGCTTTCGTTGTTCTTGGTTGGCGACGTCAATTTCCGGGAACACCTCAGTATCGTCATCATCGTTGTCTTCTAGAACGTATGAAGAAGTATCTGCCGCCTTTTTCTTCATCTCATCATTTGTGTCAGATGAATTAGCTGGCATAGCCTTGTCTCGGGCATCTTTGAGGGTTGTTTTAGTTTCTTCATATGCAGTTTTGACTTGATCGAAGAATTTTTCGACTACATACGGATGATTTTTGTCGAGTGTATGTACCAAAGCAGCATCCACAGTTGAAAATTTGTCAAAGAGCATCTGTATATTTGTGAGTCTTTCATCACAATATTTAACAGTTTTTCTAACAGCTGAATCTTTTTTAACGTTTGTTCTTATTTTGTTTATTAATTTTCCAGTTTGTGTTTGCTCACACAAAGCTTTGATAGTATCCATCTTCGATGTTATGTTGGTTTTTTAGAAATGTATTTCCGAGCGTGGTTCTTATTTATAACTCGAAGGACCAAATGTAAGTTTGTTGTATTTAATTAGTATTTGTGGCTTACCACTGGTGAGGGCACACAAATATATTACGAGGTTCTTGTTTTACAACTGAATCTTTATTATAATTTCTACGGTTTTTATACATAAATTTAGTTTACTAAGCATATTATTATGAATGAATATAGTACAAAGCATGTTATTATGAATGAATATAATACAGCACATACGATGAGCGTATATTAGTTGACTAAGCAAGTTATTATACTTGAAACTAAAGTACATACGATAATATGCACCTTGTTGAGTATCAACACACACAGTTAACGCGATTTTTGCAATCGGACATAAGAAAACTATTATTCATTTAGTTTAATTTTCAATAATTGGTATTTATAGCACATAATCAATATTATTTAATTATTTATTTCTTCCGATCAGCACACACAACTTATTCAGACGCCCAATAATATGATAATCTTATACTTAATATGATAATCTTATACTTATACATAGTCAAGTTTCTAAGATGAGCTTTTGGTATGGCTTAGGTGATAAACGGACATAACTTTTAAACTTAATTTCCCGATGGGGATATCCCTAGGATTTCCCCTATAATTAATTAATTTAATCGATTTTTCATATCAAACCATAAGGACAAACTTCTTGATTTGCTTTTTGTATTTTTAAATTTCTAAATCTTTGTGGGCAATCTCGACACAATGGATGCATATGATGATTACATGTTTCGTGTCTTCTGTATAGTTAAATAATAAGAAAAACTCATTTTGGTGTACAAGAGCACACATTTAAATTTTTTTGTCACATACTTTACTTTAATGCGTAGTCTAAATAGAGCAAATAAAACCGTGATATTTATTCCTATTCAATGTTATTAATTATTATTTATTTAATATAACTTCAAAAGTATTTCTGGATGAAATTCTCGTTTTTCTTCCATTTTCAATAAATTTTTCGGGAAAGCATTTAATTTATCAAAGAAACATATCAAAATTGAAAAGGTGTTTTCGGGCTGGTGGGTCGGTGCTGAATTCTGCACTTCATTAGATGGTCTTAGTTTACGAAAATTTGCTTTGCATCCAGCCTCTGGTGGGTTCAAACACAGTACCTCCTGATCCAAGTGCCGAAGCTTTAACCACTGCACCTTTTGACCGCTAAACCTTCCATTGTATATACTAATGTGAATACTAATTACACCAATTTCGTATGGTATTGCTAAATCGTTCTTCAAAATTTATATGATTTTAAATTAATAAATCACTGTCCATTAGTACAAATTAAGAATTCTAATAAACCATTGAAACCACAAAAACCAATCAATAGCGTATGGTTGTGCCTGTCGACAAATAAAAATGAAAACCTAATTAGGTTTGGACCGGAAAATCATTGTTTACGCCAATGCCATTCACAAAATGGACAAATGAATCCAATTTATTTCTAATCATTATCTAATCTAAATTTTACAACACAAATTTTCATTGTACCTACCTAAATAAGAAGTCACTTATAATAGAAAAAATAATACCATTTCCGTTTATATTTTTGCAAACCACCAAAATATTAAAATCTTCTTCATCTCGCTTACGTAAGAATCGCTATAAAAAAAATCACAAAGACATCATTTTTGTATACGAAGTGTTGTCATATTAAATTGTACTTAGGTTTTGTTCACATTAATTAACCGCATCAAAGGAAGTAGGTACATTTACCTAACGAATCTAAAAAGTTGATTGAATATTAGAGTTGGATGGAATTACCGTATAATTTAATTAATGCTGCCTATAAAAAGAGAGACATAGAGGATTGGTACTTCCATAAGCCATTAAATATGTTTTTTTTTCGTATAATTTAACGTAAACATATTGTTTTAAAATTAATTAAGTACCGGCTATAAAAACAAAACGTAACGATAATAGAAAATTAATCGAGAATAATTATAAGCAAATTAGAAAGTTGGCGATATTGGCAGTAAAAAATTTGCAAAAATTTAAACGCACGCAGCAAAAAATAAAAAATTTAAATTACTGCACCCTTAATGCGAATTATTTCTATTTTGAACTTTTAAGTCAATTACACTGTTATTAATTGTAAAATTAAAGAAAAATGCATTTTGTGTAAATTACAATAAATTTCCACCATAATTTCTTTATAATGCACTCGGCGTAGTGTAGATTGCGTAAAAAAATGCGGTGGAATAAAAAAAAAAAACTTTTGTGCTGTATGCAGGTAGTTTGCGCCTTTTGTTCTTGTTGCTGCAAAAACCTAAACCACTACACTTTTCTATTTTTTGTTTTATTTTATGTAACAGCATCGCTATGAAAAGTGCGATGAAAATTTATTATGGTGCAGCTAGAAAAGAAACTTCCATTTAAAAAATAAGTAAATGCATACATTTTCTTTGTTGTTGTTGTACAAATGACTTATTAATTACAGAAAATTATTTTGTACTGTATACAGCGCAACAATATAATAAAAGTTTTAACAGCTGTATAATTCATTATTATTGATTTAACAAAAACAAAATAATAATAATAATACATAAATATAAAATAAAAACTATATTTATTTTATGGTAAAGCTAAAATGTTTGCAGTATTCTCTGTGTATAACCACAAATATGATAATTACATTACAGGTACCTATATATGTATATATTGATAAGGCATCGAACTGTAAACAAAGCCACTTTGTGTATGTGTAAATTTTATATTTTTACAATGTATCGTTACTTTTATTGCGAATAGTTAATTTTTTACTGCCAAAGAGCAATAAATTGATGGAATGCGAGTTGTCAACTGTCGATTTATCAGTTTAACTGTAATTGACACGGTGCTGAGTAAACGTGTATCATTACATGCAATTCATTAATTTTTACAAGTCTTGTCATATAAACTTCGGTAATTTAGCGTTTTAATTCTGTCATATAGTAAGTTGTTTCACAATAAAGACCCCCATATGAATAGACATTTCTCGTTAAAACTTAACACACCATTTTAACTAAATTAATTTCTGTGGCCAATTTTTATATGGTTCACGTCATCTACTAAGTTTTCCGTGACGACGTCGATAACTCGTCAACAATGTCGACTATACGTTGACAACGCCGACTACTCGTATACAGTGTTGTGCGTCTATACGCGAATTTCGGAATTTGTTCGTGTTGAAAATAGGGTAGACAATTGATTTTTGCGTAGGCAATGTCGATGATTGGTTGAGTATTGCTGTGTTTTTTTATTTAGCGCGCTATTATTGTATATAATTACGTAATTTATTTAACTCTAAACTAAGATTTTTCATTCAACTTTTTAATTAAAAATCGATAAAAAATATCTTGCTACCTAAATAGGTAGTATTTAGATTAAATAGTTAGTATTTATCGGGAGCCATTTCAGGGGGAAACTTTAAATTTCCCTTGTTTTGTACAACCCTTAAATCAAAGCAAACTTCATTCATTCTATAAATTTTGACGTATGTCAATTTTTTGTTTTGTTTTGTAGTGCTGAAAAATATACAAAATTGTTTTAGAAAAAAATGATTTTGTATATAAAAAAAAAATTATAAAAAAAGGAAAAAAAAATTAATATATTTTTAATAATTTAATATATTTTTAATAATATTTAAAATAATTTTTAATTTATATACATTTTAATTTTAAAAGTACTTGGACTTCGATGAACGATAGAAAAAAATTTGTTAATGTCTTGTTAAATAAAATTCCACGTAAAATGGATAGTGATTATTTATTAGCATTAAAATTATCTCAAAAATTAAATTTATTAATAATGTGTCACAATCACAAAACATGAACAAGAACAAGTCACCTAAATGAGAGGAACCATGGTTATGGCGCCAACCACGAGAGAGATGGTTTAAATACCACACGTAATTTAGTGTATCCAGATTGGGAGACAATCGACCCCACGCCAGACATCTTCACAATGTTTGGAGCATTTGATTTGCGATTTTTTTAGGGCAAGCTGCAATGTGTTTCACTAGAATGGAGCACGCGCATGTATAGTTGTGCTGGGATATGCTATTGCGCAAAAATAATTTTGGTATGCAGTGCACAATTCGATTGAGTGAACCCTTGTTAAAATTGAGGCCGCGGAAAGATTTGATTGAAACTCTTCTACACGAAATGATTCATAAATGATGAAGTAAATAATTATAAAACTCACTGGTGGCGTTGTAATGGTATTTGTCAGCATCGTAAACCATTTTATGGATATGTTAAGCGGGTTCATAATCAAGCTCCTGGGCCATACGATACTTGGTGGATAGCACATGTTGATTCGTGCAACGGAACTTTTGAAAAAATTAAAGAACCTCAAAATCACAGCGCGAAGTTAAAGCAAATAATGTGCGAGACATACGAAAATTTTTCCCGACAAATCAAGCTAGCGCGACCCAAAAAGGCCAAACTAGTACAAAAACTAAACATCCTTATTATTCAGATCCAATGTAGTTCGTATTACAGATTTGCCAACTAGTGAAGATACTCCACATTCTACTCCTAAATCATCCCCAGCAATTCGACCTTTTTTTTTGGGAAAGGTACAAGTCTTTCTGATTCACCTGTCGCTAAACCAGATGATAAAGTTAATCACTCAGTTTGTGACTTGTGGTCGAAACGATTTGGCGATACAGTTTCGCAAACTAAACCAGATTTCGAGCACGAGCAACCAAAATTAGTTGAAGAAAATAACTAAATTTGATTTTTGATTTGATTGAGATGTACGGCCAAGCCATTAGAAAGGTAATCCCGGATATGGCCGGGTCCCACCATACACCTTTATTACACATAACAAAATCGAGAGATAGGAAAGGTTAAATTAGTAATGAGAGACCCGACCCGGTTACAGACACCTAAGTAGTCGATAGTTAGTAGCACAATGACGACACAATTCTAAATACGAAATAATTATAAATAATGTAACTAGAAAACCACCGGTCATCTGAAAATTGAAATTTTTTGAATAAACTGATCGTTGGTAATGTGAATTTATAAATTTCGCTAGTTTTTTGAACACGAAACAGATTGATTTAAGTTTATTTTTTAGTTTTTCTATCTCACTAGAAAAATTTAAAGCTTTATCTATAATTAACCCCAAATAAGTATATTCAGAACAACTTTCAATTTTAAAATTATTGTAAAAAATATTTAAATCTGTTGAAAGATTTGAATTAATGATTAAATATTTAGTTTTATCTAAATTTATTGTTAATTTATTTTTTTAAAATATGTGACAAGTTCATTTAAATCATTATTCATATCAGTTTCCATACTTGTAAGATGGTCCTTTGGAGTACTATAAACTAGAGCAATGTCTTCAGCATATAAGTATAATGATGCCTTCAAATTTGACCTGGCAATATCGTTTATAAAAATTGTAAATAATGTAGGCCCCAATGTACTACCTTGTGGAACCCCAAAATCAATTTTTTCATAATCACTTAAACTTTCGTTTATTTGCAAATATTGATACCTAGAATTCAAATAACTTTTAAATTATGCAAAACATATGTCTTTGACTCCTAAATTCAATAATTTGTTTAACAGCATCTCCCTATCAACAGTATCAAAAGGTTTTTTTAAATCTATAAATATAACACCACATGATTTTCTACCATCACATTCTGTTTGAATAAACGTTAACATATCAAATAGAGCTGAATTTGTATTACTGTTTTTTCTAAACCCATATTGTTCACTGCAAAGTTTATTGTTAGTTTCTAAATAATCACAAAGCTGTTCGGTTACAATTTTCTCTAAAATTTTTGTCACAATTGATTGAATGCGTATAGGTCTATAATTAGCAGGATCAGTTTTCAATCCACTCTTAGATATTAATATAGTTTTTGACAACTTTAAATCAAGTGGTACATATCCATCTAACATAGATCTGTTGACAGTTTTTGCAATTTTATCTGATAATATGAATTTATTTGTTTTGAATATTTTTACATCAAATTGGTCAGGCCCTCTCGTTGATGTATTTTTTAATTTTTCAATAATTTTAATTATTTTGTTTGAATCAATTAATTCAAAATTTGAAAAATTACTCTGATTGAGATATGATGGGTGAAATGCATCATCAACTTGAGTTTGCAAATTATGCTTGGATGCAATTTTTTCCCCAATATTTGCATAGAACTGATTCAGTTTATTAAGTTCTAACTTTTTAACAGTGGAGTTTATATTTTCCGAAATCAAATCAATTTTATCAATGGACCTTAGTCCATGATAAATTATTTCCTTGAAGGTTTGTCAAATCTTTTTGGGGTTATTAACATTATTGAAAATTTTATTGCTTGTGTATTTATGATATTTACTTCTTCGTAATGATGTGGTCTTGTTTCTGCAGTATTTGAATTCAGTATTTATATCTAAGTTATTTGGATCTGTCAAAAGCTTTGTATACCAATAATTTCTTGCCTTTATTACCGAAATACATTCTATGTCCATCCATGGTTTTTTGAAATTGTTATTTTTCAGTTTATTGGTCATTTTATAAGAACTTTTAACTACTTGTTTATTTAATTCATTGCAAAACATTTTATACATTCTATCTAAATTCATGTCATCATTAAAATTTAAACAATTAGAATTTACTAATAACTCATTCAATGTTGTGTAATTTATAAATATGCTTTTCTTGATTCTTGTTTTAACGATTCTATTAATAAATTTGATTCAATAAATATTAATTTGTGGTCAAAACTATAATAATCCAGTAAACTTATATTTATATTTTGAGTCACACAATTTGTAAGTACATGATCAATGCAAGATTTTCCAAATGGTCTAGTAAAATGTGATTTATTAATAATCTGAAATCCATTTGATTCAACCAAATCATTATACCTATCTGTAGTGTTATTTTTACATAATAAATTAATATTAAAATCTCCTACTACAAAAGCATACTTATTTTGTATATTCAATAAGTGTTCATCCACACGAATCTCAAAAAAATTGTTAAAATCTTCCAAATTTTGGTTAGGAGCTCGATATATAGTAGACAAAGAAATCATTTTTCCATTAATTTTAACTAACACATTCAATAGATTTAAACTTTTACTACTGAATTCAGAAACAACTTTAAAGTTATAATTTGTATGAATAAATATTCCTACACCACCTCCCAATTTATCACGCCGAAACGAAAACACTGGTTTATAATTTGCAAATGTGACAAATCTGGACATATATTCATAGATCCAAGTCTCTGATATTGCAATTATTGGAAATTCAAATTTAATTTTATGTGTTATACAACATAATTCATCAACTTTTTTATTTGATAGACTGCGAGCATTTAAATATAATATTTTCAAGGAATTTGTATAATTAAATGCAACATCATCCAAAGTTTCACACACATTTACGCAGGAGTTAATAGGTAAATTATAATCTATTTGAGAACTAATCATCGAGATTTAAAATATCATTAAAAGTAGATATTTTGACTGATGGGCAACCATCAGTTTTTTTACAAAAATTATACCGTTCTTAAACCATGCGTATTTTATTTGATTAGCACGACGTTTGTCTCTTACCGCCTTATACAAATATTGATTCCAAATTGTCAATTGCTCCCCTACGTAGAATGGTCGTTTATCATATTTTGTTCCGTTTTCAATATTTAAAAAAACCGCTCCATTTAAAATTTCTGCCATCACTGGAGTCTTCTTCTTTTTATACCCATTTAATATTTTGTCACGAGTTGACTTCTTATTAAATTTTATAATAATTTTCGGTGGAAAATTCAAACGATTCGACGGGCTATATCTTTTATTGCGATATATTTCATCGATATCCTCTGGAACCAAATTTATATCTACATTTCTTTATATAATTTTTGCCATTTCCTCAAGATTTTCATTATCCTTTTCCTCGATACCCGCAATTCCCAAGCAACAATTTAACGTTTGCTGCTTATATTTATTTAGTTCACTTTCCAAGTGTTCGACTTGATTATGAAGAATACAGTTTTGATTTCTAATTCCTTCATTTTCACTAACTAATAATTTAATAGTGTTTTCTAAACTGTTCATGGTGTTTTTCACTTTCACCAATTCGTTGTATACGTCAACCAAAGTAATTTCACATTTTCCACACTCATTTTTGAAAGAATTTCACCTCTACTTGATGTATCAAAATTACTGGTCTGACGTTCTGCAGCACAGTTAGGGCACGAATATTTTGTACCGTTGGGATTCAACAAATAATTTTGCAGCGCACTTGGGTCTAATCCAGAACAGTTTCCATGAAAAAATGGTTTACACTTATCACTACATTGAATGTTATTTTATTTTTTGAAACTATTTTTTCACATTTTGGTTTTAAAACCATTGTTATATAATTTAAATAAATATTTAAAAATTTAAATTATTGAATAATACAAAAAGTTATAAAAAAAAAAAAAAAAAATTTATAAATTTTTCAGCACATAAATTTTTTTAGCTGGTGTTGTTTCAAAGGCTTACTTATTTTATACAGACAATATATAATAACGTTCGCAGTCGAAAAGCATGTGTTTATTTTCCATTGAGTCATGCTAGCACACGGTTTCGTAAGACCGGCTTCACCTTCCTTTCTTTCCCCTTTTACCCACAAAATCCGTTTTTACTGCGACATTAAATTTTAAAAATTAGAAACCAACAACAAAATCCATCACGACTTAATTTGAAACCAGAAGCTGAAATCATGTGTAGCTTGGCTGATTAAAACAACAAAAAATCCAGCTCACAGAATTACATACGCGTATTGTAGAACATCTGCACACACAAGCACAAAACGTAAATATGTATACAACAAATATATAATTATGTAACAATGATGTAAAATAAATAATAATTATTATCTTATGTTCCTGCGCACACCCATACATAGGACACAGCTAAACGCATATACGTATAGCATGCTATATCAGAACAGAACCAAACACAATTACATTCTATAGAATATAATTGTGATCGGCTTCGAGTTATATATCGCAAAACCACATTTTCGGTGGTTATTGAAATGCATTTCCCGCGCGCCAAACACCTCCAATACATAGTAATATCCATGTAAAATATAATATATGACTACGAGTAAATAAGTATACAAAACGAAAGATAGTATTTAAAATTACCAAAAGCAGAAAACAAACGAAAAATTCTCGTCGATCACCAAACATGCATACTCTCTTCCAAAAACACCAACAAAAATTGTTAGCTAGTCTGTGGCCCATGTCACACGAGCATTTTTTGTATTTTGGCATTTTTTTTCTACCAATGTTTTGTTCTGCTCTCTCTTAAATAAAATTTTAACTAAAATGAGTCAAAAATGTCCTTGAAATATTTTTTATTTCATTTATGTTTGAGTTGTGTGGTTGAACAGAAAATTTGTTTAAGTCGCAATTAAAACTTGTATCATAGGTAAACGGGGAAAGAAAAGAAGAAAAATGCGGCATTTTTTTTTACGTGTGGCATGGGCCTATCAAAAACAGCAGAATTGAAAAAAACCCTTTCTCGCGCAAACTATATTCGGTCGGATAACAACCCATAACATGAGAATAATTCTACTCTACACCTTCATGGGTTATACATATGTATTTATATGTGTACTTAAAAGAAAATTTATTTAAGGAAAAAAGTTATGTGTTTTGTAATTTAGTATGTAAAACAATGAAAAAATGAAAAACACTTATCTTTCCATCCTTTGAAATCGAAAAAGTCCTACATACATATTGAAAATTTGCATTACAATGCGTGATGCATACAAACAACGGTATCAAAATACATACATATAAACGAAAATTGTTATGTACATATCCTACACCATTGCAAGCGCACAACACACAAATTAATACAAATATGCAATATGTAACATTTTTCACTTATTAAATTACACAAATTATTAATAACATATTATTATATATTTGACTATCACTAATATATTAGTTAATAATTAATTAATTAATTAAACACATTTAAATTAATTTACTTATTTATTTCGAGGAGAGACAAAAACACGTCTTTCCTCAAGACGATCTATCGCCGACCAGTTGAAGAAAATAACTTAATGATGATGATTTAATTTTAATTGAGGAAGTATATCAGGTTGTCGATTTGTTGGATAGTGATGATGAACAAGAGAGAACGAGCAGCACAAGAGATGCTAGAAATCAAACGATTCAATAAATGCAAGACGATCTACTGAAGGAAATTAAACATAGCACCAATGATTATTGTGAAGATGAAGAAACAGGTGATGATGAAATTAATTAAATCGACGGTGATTTCGATGATACGATTACGGGAGATACCAACGAATTAATCGATAAAAATGTTATGGATGATTTATTTGGCGAGGATACGCTTTTATGTCGATATCAAACAACATCAACATCCCGGAACAGTGATGTTATATGCGTAACGGAAAATAATATGCTTCAATGCTTTTAAATATAAAGTACCAACTAAATGGCCGTTTTATAAAAATAAGATTTTAATTTCTCAACGAAATATCTATTATTAAATAAAATTTAATCGAAAATAAAGGCCGACGATAAACTCTCATCCGCCGGTCTGATGATCCAAGGCAAAATCTAGACTCGTCGGAGAACAAAACATTGGCCCATTGTTCCATTGTCCAGTTTTCATGTTCGAGTGCAAATGTTAAACGAGCTCTACGGTGTGCTGTAGGCAATTCTGGACATAAGGCTGGCCTTCTTGCAGTCAAATTAGATTCCTTGATTCGTCGATGCACGGTCCTTTCACTAATGGGTGCATCTCGGGATCCGATTAGGTCTGATTTGATGCTACGTCCAGTTACGAACCGTTTTTTCAAGCAAATTAATTTAATATACTTTTCTTCAGCAAGTGTTATACATCGATTTCTCCCACTACCAGCATGACGATGATACTGTCTATTATCCTGGAGTCGTTTGATCACTCTTGATATTGTGAATTGGTCCACTCTTAAGAATTATGCAACGTAAGACTCAGTTCTTCCTTCTTCAACTAATTTAATGGCCCTCACGCAATCCTCAACACTCAAATGATTTCTTTTTTTTATTTGTTTTTAATGAAAAACCTTGCTCTTACACTTAATTGTATAATTTAAATAACAATTCACTGTAAATAAACTTTTAGACTGAACAGCCAAAATGCTCAAATTTGTGCCAAACTCGATTAAACAAAACTATTGTGTATTTTAGTGAGAACTAGATACTATATCGATTTTATCATAATAATTGCAAAAACAATTATTAAGCTACTGGTAATTTTAAAAATACAGATTATGCGTTTGATTTTTGTCCATAAGTATATATAACAGACAAATGGAGTGTAAAGTTAAATTTAGTTTGTGTACACGAACTGTGGACTGCCTAACGTGTTTCAAAAGTCAGTTATTTGGTATTACATATAGGGAAAGCAAAGTCTACAAAAAACCGTACGGTGCTTCAGTCCCACTTTGGTTATTTTTTAGTTCCAAAATAGAAATTGTTTTACGGGGGTAGTCCTATTAAAGTTTTGTGTGGTATCTCGTACAGGTGCTAGGAGGATTCTACGTGATATAGAAAGAAAATGATTGCTGGGCTGGGATGTAGATCATATGAAACGAGACACAAACTTTGAAAAATACCCTATTAAAGTTAGTCGAAACTTTTCAGAAAAAATGCCGATAATGCAAATTCAAATCAATCAACCGAAAACCACCCTTGTGAAATTAGTCCAGATTGTCATCCGAGGAAAATAAAAAAAATTTCATCGGGTAACACTAAAACTGCAATGATATTACAGCCCAGAATTTATTGTAGTATAATTTCGTTCAATGTCGAAATTTTATTGTGGCCGAGAATTTTTTTCAAATTTTAAATATTAAAATCAAAATTAAAAATTAAGTAAAAATTATAATTCTAGGATTTTATAAAATAACTAAGAGCCTTTTATTGTGCTAAAAAAACATGATCAATAAAAGGCAATTGACTGAATGTATTATATGCGACGCTGAATCGTATACATAAGCTCTAGTATAAAAAGGGAATGAAAAAGGTTAGCATGATCTGTCTAGATATGTATATCGGTGGCTAGTAACAAAAAGCATTATATTCTAAATAAGGTTACACAGATAGTTCTTAGTTCTTGTTTTAATTTCAAACCGATTTATATGTTGTGAACAGAGCTATGCGATCATAGCTCTTATGTGTCTCTTATGTATGTTATAACAGGGTCAGTAAGGTATCGAGTTCATATAATATTCAAAGGGATTCGGCCTGGTATGTCTTAACATCAGAGGCCAGTAATGAGATGTAGTTTATACGAAACGTGGTCGTTACAAGTTTCAATTTCAAACCGATTTGCAAGGGGACTCACGTTAAACGAGCTCCCGATCGAGAGAGGCAAGGGGATTCAGATTAAACAAGCACACCATCGTGTGAAGCAAGGGGACTCACAAAAAAAGTTAATTTGATCCCGTGTCGAAAAAAATATTTCCGGATACCCAAACCATCATAGCTCTGTTCACTACATGCAAATCGGTTTGAAATTAAAACAAGAACTAAGAACTAATTGTACAACTTTGTTTAGAATATAATGCTTTTCTTTACTAGCCACCAATATATCTAGACAGATCAGGCTAACCTTTTTGATTCCCTTTCTATACTTGTCTGGTACAGACATGAATATGAACATACAAATATTAATTAAAACACACATAACTGCATTATATTACAATAAACTTTATTTAACACAAATTACATGTCACTGGTAAACTAGGTTGACCTATCGATATTGAAATATTTCCAATCTGAAAAAGACAAATTGTTGTTAGAATGTGTACTTACAAAACTTCAATATTTAGGTGGTCATCTCTGTTTACTAGTATCTAGATTAGGATTAAATTAAATAATAATTAATTAATGTATCAAATTAAACTAACACAAATAATTTATAATTAATTACTTACGAATTCATGTTTATATAAAGGTGACAGCTGGTTTGAATTCAGTAGTTCTAAAACTTTTAGTACTCAATGTAATTTGGGTGCACTCTGTAATTAGTATAATTATGTAGACATTGTATACTAACTTTTTTTTCTTCATGTTGTTAAAAATTGAGCTTGCCCACTTCTTCATTGGCGTTCATACGAGACGGATGGTTTTTGCAGTATTATTATATAATAAAGGCTATTGACAATAAATTTGTGCATTTTGATTCACTCTTGGTGGTTTATTTTAATTCATAATAATATCTTTGATTGTGCATCAATACTGGAGCTTATGTATACGATTCAGCACAACAAATGGCTCTTCGTTATTTTATAAAAACCCAGAATTATAGTTTTTACTTAATTTTTAATTTTGATTTTAATATTTAAAATTTGAAAAAATTCTGGGCTAGAATAAAATTTTGACATTGAACGAAATTTTATGTGTTTTATGAACTAAACAGAGTAGGTGGAGTACTTATACTACTACTTATAATTTGCCCAGTGCATAGGTAATGGAATTCGAACAGTGATCTGATAATTTTTATCTTATACTGAAAAGTAGACAAATAATGTTGGACAACACCATTGCAGTAAAAATAGTCTGAAGCAGAAATTTCTGAAACTGAATAGTTAAACTATATATTTGAGTAGTACTTGATATTGTGATTTGTAACAGAAAATCACAGCGAAAAGTTTTTGTGAAAGATAAATTTAAACACTTTTCGAAGAGTGAGTGGTATTTAAATGAAATATGAGGTGTAAAAAACTTCAGGAAACAAGAGGGTCGATTCTGGGTTTAAAAATAAATATGGTTTTCTCCAATACTGCAATGATGGATATATTATATAAAATTGTTGTCATTCGGAATTTCCCGATTAGCCTTAACCGTACACTAAAATCTACAAATCAATTAAAAAAAAGTGAATACATATAGAGGTGCAACTGCTTCAACAAAAACTATCTTCTAAAACAAATCTTGCTAATTAAATCAAGGTCAGACGAAATTTATTAGTTCTATATAATTTAAACATGCGAATCAAGCTCATTTAACACCAATATATAGTAATATAAATGATTCAGCTTCTGTATATTTAAAGTTATCCGCACAATGCACTGATTGTATTTACGTAAGGTAATAAAAGAATAACGATGTACAAAATTAATTAACAGTATTACCCATATTTCGATGATATCACCAAATTTCGTAAAAAAATAATTTTAACTAATTAAATTAAATTTTTAACAATGACTCAAAAAATAATTTTCATTTCAGTTACTAAACACCGCACACTCAGTTAAGTATGTCAAGTAACCACAAACTTAACAATTTATTTCAAAGTACATATTCTCCCTTCAAAAATATTCTAATTAACAATTAATTGACATTGAATAGTTTTGTACAAAAGCTAATTAATCAAAGGTAGACAAAAAAAAAACATTACAAATTATTATTTAGTCGTTAATTACTCGCAAGTATTTAAATACAATAAAAAAAATAAAAACTGCAAAAGAATTCGCAAGCTTTTTTTTATATGTGCATGCATATTAGAATCTGACAAATTAACAAATCTGTTTTAATGATCAAGCATTTAATTGTATTTTAATAAAACACAGGTAATAAAAAAAAACACTTTTAAATCACGGTCAAATTACTGTATTACACAAGCAGCAACACAATTATTTTGAAATATTTGCAAATATAATTAATCGAAACCAGTGGTATAAAGAGAATATGTTTCTGCTGTGCAATTTTTTATTTTTTATAATTAATCGCCAAGAAATTAATAATTCTAAATAACTTCGTGATTTTGCCATTGGGAAAATCTTCAAGATAATTGAACTCTAGCGGCTGTGGGTAATACATGTTTGTCATTAGTTATTCACACATTTGTCTGATATGAGAAAAATATGTAATACTATTAGGTGTAAAAGTGTGTCGACACATCGTCTGCTTAGTACCTTTAGCATTTATTTTGCTTTACCATAAGTTTGTACCATCGTAAACGAAATTTTGGAATTTCAAACTACATTTTATTTTAAGTTAAACTTATTACCACACCACAATCGAGCTCGCACAAAATATTCATCTTTTATTCAATTTTACGCGATTTTGTTATTTAAACCGCAAGAATCTCTAAAATAATGCTTACACAAAAACAAAATTCTTCTTAAATTAAATTAATTTTTTGCGAGCCACACCAACCATCAACGAAACCAACAAAAAAAAAACTTAAACTTAAATTTAATAACAAAAATAAAAAAATTATTAATTTGTTGTGTTAAATTATAATAAATATTATTTTTATTGCAGAAAAAAAAAATTATGTTGCGCTTAAAGACATAACAGAAAAAAAATAATAAAATATGCTCTAAAAGGCAATATCGGTATAGAAATAAGAAGTCAAATCTTAAATTAATTTAAGCAAAAAATAAATTGGTGTATTAAAAATATATGAACAAAAAACTCGTAACTTATTAATTTTAAGGTTTATTCTATTAATAATTTGTAACAATTAACTGAACATTTTAATGGAAATTAGTTATGAAATTAATTAAGTAAAATAAGGTTTATGCGCAGTGTGATTGAAATAAGGATCAATGAACTTTATTTAGAGAAATCTAGTAGATAATTATGGATTCTGACATTAAAAAACAAATTAATACATATACAGTGATGGAAATTGAGAACGAATTATTTTCAACCATCAGTCCACAAAATTTTTTTGTTTTCCTTGTAAACGATACACTTTTCAAAATATTTGCAATTAACGAAATGCTCCTATGGACCGACGACAACCAAAATCAGTGGCGTCTCCAAATTTGTGGAGGAAACTTAAGTATGAAATTTCATCCCAATCAATCAATCCGTATAGGCTGTGGCAGGGACTCAACATTTTTGTGAATTTGCTCGAATAATTTGCCACAGAGGGCCCAAATTTTTTTAACGGGGCTTTTGAATAGCCTATAGCGAGCTTAAAATTATTTTTTTATCAATACATCTTGTTTTGCATTCTAATTTCGATTTTAGTCCGATTTTCGATTTGCAGAATAAAAAAATTTAATAAGGGCATTTAATTAGTCTAAAATTAACTTAATTTTCCAATTGTTTTTAAATAAGTTTTTGATATGGGTTCTGCTAAGTTTTTTTAAAACGAGCAGAACCCGCGTCTTAATTGGAAGCCATGGAGCCCAAAATTTTTTAATGCGGCATTTAATTAGCCTATAAATATCCATACTATCTTGTAATGTTCTGCTATATGGGTTCTGCTAGCTTAAGCGACGTCTCTTTTTCGATTTATTTTTTACTACTGTTACATAATTTATTTTGAAGCTCTTTACATACTGTCGCTAGGCGGCAGGCGCTGCTGTTTGGTACCTCCTTTGTTATGGATAATAGTTCGTAAATTTTATTGTTTTTTGTGTTGATTTTGTCGCTAAGGAAATTGTTGTGGTTTTTGTTTTTGTATATTTTCAGGGTGTGAATTTTGGCCGTAATTTGACTCATGAGAAATTTGTATATGTACAGTATACAAATGTCTCATGACTCATGAGTCCAATTGTACCCAAAATTTATACCTTAGGTATTTCTATAACCTGTCTAATTTAAATCCATTTTTGATTCTGTGCAAAATGGTTACATTTTTATTGAATTTAGTGTACCTATGATTTTCAGTTTTTAAGTGTTGCGCAAAACTTGATTTTATGTAGTTTTTTTAGATTTGGTTATGTCATTGATTTGTTCTTTGTATCTCATCTGAAATGGGCGTCCAGTTTGGCCTAGGGATGCTGACTTTCAATTCTATTTAGCTTTACTTGTATACCCATGTTTATTTAGACGGCAAAGTAGGACCTGGAGTCTTCTATGAGAAGCTTTCGCCAAAACTGACAAGACACTGCCTTTTTGGCAAACGTGAGAAGGTTGAGTTCACAGACGAATGACTTTGTAGAAGTTACATGGACGAAATGGAAGAAAAGACCTTAAATAACTTGTTATGCTCGTGTCCGGTACCAGCATACAGAACTAATAGGTTTTTGGGCGTATACAGAAAAGCCAGCCTTTCAAAACTCGCTGACTGTCGAGTGAGAGATATTTTGCGCTACGTACGTAGTTTCGAATTGTTTTGAACAGGGGCAAAGATGAAATTAGTTCCTGTGGTATCACAACGAGCCACTACTGGTCTAAGTGTGCGGAAGCAGCCACTCCAACCTAACCTTGGCCTTTTGTCTAATGAGCTACCTGTAGATGGTGGCCCCAAGAGGTGTACTATTTTAAGATTGTCTGACGTTGGTGCTGGGTTGTAGGGTGCTTATCGATAGGTGGTAACACCGATCGCTGAGGAGTCGTCGGTTGATAAATTTATCTCTCATTCCCAGTTCACTTATTAGCTTTTCTAATGTTATGCCCCCAACTAAACGTTCTATAGATTATCTATACTTACAAGCACTAGCATGTAGTTTGCTAACTTCACTAAAACTCAGCCATTGTATGGTAACATACTAAAACAATTGAAAGATCATGTAAATAAAAAAATGCCGAACAGTCTATTTAATTTTACCGTAAAACATTTTAAATTAAAGTTTTAATTTGAAATATCGGGGACAGGTGAAATCGGCAAATTTTATCTGCACGCATTTCTTCTTTTTCCACATGCTCTGTGAAATGTCGACATTGTCTACCCCAAAATGATTTTTCTACGCTATTTTCGATAATAATATGTCGAAAATTCCAAATTTCACGTAGACGCACAATATTATTGGCCACAACATATCCATCACTTAATTTATATTCACCCCTTTACATTTTAAATAGAAATACTTGCGATACAAATGCATCGAGAGCATCGATGATTGGAGTCTCATGTTATCGAAGTATCAATTAGAGTTTACCGATGTTAACATCATTGCACACTATCGATGATTTTGCTTCGGTGGTTCATCCCTATTTTCTAATTGTAAAAGTCATCTAAAATGACTGTTCTTCTGTGAATGTTCTTCTGTCGCAATGCATGAGATCCGCGACTTGATTTGAAAATTATCAAGGAAATTAATCCGCAGATTAATAATGTGCACATTTACATCTGAAATTGAACTTTCCAGAGAATTAGCTGAGTTTGACAGTTTTTTTACATCACAGCACACATTACAGCATGGATTGAATTGCTGATGCCTTAATCTACGTAAATTCGTAATTTGTGAAATTTGTGGGAGATTACTCGTGGGAGCTACTATAAGAGAAAATTGTAAAATTTCCACATACCCAAAACAGTGGTCAAGTAAAGGAATGGTTTTAAAAACAAACAGAAGGAAGTCGATTTCATATTCTAACGGAATAATTAAAACAAAATATGAGTTTAGATATAAAAATGTTGTTTAGGAGTGAGCTTCATAAACTAACTAAGGATATACAAATATTTACGACATGTAGATTATAAATAAATAACAATTAGAACAATTAAAATTATTATTTTAGTTTATAATTACACACCGTCTTGTGGGAACCTACAAAATGACCGTACTGCTGCTCTAGTTTAATTTATTAAATAATGTTAAAAAATTTAGAAAGGGGATTTTATTTACAATTTAATTGTTTTTAATTATTTAGTTAATTATTAATGCTATTTCGCAATTTCGCACATGTTGTTAGTTCAGCGTGTGGGGGGAATAAACTGGTAACGAAATAATTTCATTGGTTCATTTATCCCATTAACCTGTTTATAAAATGTACATTGTATGTACATTGTAAATGCATAGTCATACAAATTCATTACATCAAATTAACCGCGCTACCAAGAAAAATCACTCTTCATTTGCAATAATTATTCAACTGTCATATAATTAATATCAATTTGAGGATTTACATATGAAGTAATTTCACTTTAACCATCACACAAATTTCTAATTTTATATAATTAGAATAAATTTTTTTTAATTAAAATTATTAATATTTTTACTAAATTGTTGGTTGTGTACATTTTTAAAAATGTTTCATTTCCCACCCAAGATTTAATTACACGATCATAATTAAAAATTATTTCGCGAACCTGTGACAGAAACTAATTCTAATGCATATAGTCGTAAACAGAAACACTCACATATTAGTTTACCATATATACGTGAATATCTGTAACTGGCGGTGCATTAATTTAATTACGTATTAATTGTAAAATTAGCACAGTTTAATTGGCCAATGAGCATAACGCAAACAAAATTAAATAATGATGCACATCTTCTGTTCTTGGCAACAATAAAAGAAAATAATTACAAGACAAACGATCGGGAAATATCTTTAAGTTTATATAGGGTGCGCACGTAAATAACGTTTCTGTGAATTTATTTGTACATACTGAACACCAGATGGTTTTCAAATAAGGTGCGTACTGTGTGTGATTTTGAAAATAATTTAATTAAATTTTGTTCTGACCACCCAACGTGCGGTTGCTTACCTATATAGGTATTGTGATCCCGGTGAATATTTCTTGTGAACCATTTTATTCCAGTTTTGACCAATCACTTCGTGCTGCGCGTACGCCATTCCCTTATGATAATTCCGCTTAATTATTATTATTACTTTTTTTAATTATATAAAATATTTTCTTGTAATGATTTAATTTACGTATCATTTCATGTAATTATTTTTAATTTATTTTTTCGTTTTTGGCATCAATTCAATTGCTACACTTAAATTCCGAAATACAAAACCAAATAAGATGAAAGGAGATGAAACATCTTACATTTTTTTATGTATACGTATAAATAATATCTTTTTAGTGTGACAAAAAAGATATAATTAAAATTAGCAGGGCCTTGAAAAATGTATATACACGGCTTGGTACTTGTTAAATAAGATAAACCAGCGAATAAAATTGTATTTAATGCACACGATTTTGCTTAGCATAAGTACGCGATTCGACCGCATTATACGATATTTGCATTGTTTACTGACATGTACAGATTTTATAAATAAACTGACTAATTTTATTATTTTTAATTATTGTTAATTAATATAAGATGAGAAATGAATCTCAAAAGACAAAATAAAAATCGTAAAAAGAATACAAATTAATGATAATTATATATGTGCGAGAGATTTTTGTTTGTTATTTTAATTATTCTGTTAAGATAATTGTTTTAATTAATATTTGTCTGTAGAATTGCCAGATAATTAAACATTGTAGTTTATAATTTTTTGAATTTCCTTTCATTATATATCAGTTCAGCAATATGATATCCCTATATATATACAAACATCATACAGTCACAAGAGGAATTATTTTTTCTTGGGTATCATTATTATAACAAATACCTCTTTGCTCTTAAAATTATTTTAACGTTATCAAAAAATTTTAATTTATTATTTAAACTACATATATAGTATATGACTAAAAGATATAATTATCGGTCAACATCATCAAAAAATTTCAAATACGCAATAGCAAAATGATTAAACCGACAGCGTCAATGATAACTGAATTGTCCTATTTGAATAAAGAATTTGTGTCTATCCGTCCCTTTATAAATTTCGCAAAAAACCTTAACAATTAGCTCAATTGACTAATCCGTCCAGTGGTAGACAATTAAAAAAATGGCGTGTCAGACTAACTCAATGTAAGCAAGGCCGTTTCAAGATGAAGCGGAAATAAAATGAATAAATTGAAAACTCCCAATAGTAACCAATACTTTCAGTCATTTTTATAATGGCTAAGGTCATACTAAATCTACATGGGAAAATTGAAAAAATCTATTGGTTAAAATTTTAGCTATATTTTTCTGATTTTCGCCGGCCAAATAAGTTCATATTAGTTTCTGGCCAATATCTAAAAACCACCATAAGTAATGCATACTTTATCTTTTTCTAATAAATAAGGCCATACTGAGACTAAACAGAAAATTTGGAAAAAATTCACTAGATAGAATTTTCAATAAATTGGTTTTGTTTTCCTTCTAACATTTAAAATCTTTTCTGTTTCTGGCCTTAGAATGTAAAATTAAAACATAAAACTACTAATTTAATATCTAAATTTAAATAAATCAATACCTGCCTTTATTATGCTTCACAAAGGGTATAAGTTAAACAGTTATTGACTTCATCAAACAAATCGTTACACGCACGAAGTGAATATAAAACTTCCTTTACTAAAACTTAATAAGTAAGAGAAACAGAATTAAGAATAGTTTCAAAAACAATGTTTTAAAGATTGTGCTGCAATGAAGGCCCAAATATAATAGGAATTTAATTATTACATGCAAGAAGTAAATACTTAGACGTAATATTAAAACACATTTATTTGATAATTAAGCACAAATGGATCAACAGCGAATATTAATATGCCGCGAATAACGTTTAATCTGAATATATTTTGATTATTTCATCAAATATACAATTACATGCACGAAGTGAATATTAAACTTAATTTACTAAAAATTAATAAATAAGAGAAACTGAATTAGGAAAAGTGTTAAAAATAATCTTTTCAAACATTTTTCTGCAATATCGGTTCAAATATAATAGGATTTCAATTTTTACATGCAGGAAGTAAATCCTTACAAGTAATATTAAAACACATTTATTTTATAATAAAGTTCAAATGGATCAATAGCGAATATTAATATGCCTCGAATATCGTATTATCTGATTTTTTTTTTGATTATTTCATCAAATAAACAATTACATGCACGAAGTGAATATAAAACTAAATTTACTAAAATTTATTAAATAAGAGATACAGAATTTCAAATAGTTTCAATAATAATGGAGTCAAACATTTTTCTGCAATATCGGCCCAAATATAATAGGATATCAATTATTACACTCCGGAAGTAGTAAATCCTTACAAGTAATATTAAAACACATTTGTTTTATAATAAAGTTCAAATGGATCAATAGCGAATATTAATATGCCTCGAATATCGTAAAACCTATTTTTTTTTGATTATTTCATCAAATATAGAATTACATGCACGAAGTGAATATTAAACTTAATTTACTAAAAATTAATAAATAAGAGAAACAGAATTAGGAATAGTGTTAATAATAATCTTTTCAAACATTTTTCTGCAATATCGGCCCAAATATAATAGGAATTCAATTATTACACGCAGGAAGTAAATCCTTAGAAGTAATATTAAAACACATTTATTTGATAATTAAGTTCAAGTGGATCAATAGCGAATATTGATATACCGCGAATATCGTAAAATCTGATTTTTTTTGGTTATTTCATCAATCAAACAATTACATGCACGAAGTGAATATTAAACTTAATTTACTAAAAATTAATAAATAAGAGAAACAAAATTAGGGATAGTGTTAATAATAATCTTGTCAAACATTTTTCTGTAATATAGGCACAAATATAATAGGTTTTCAATTATTACATGCAGGAAGTAAATCCTTAGAAGTAATATTAAAACACTTTTATTTGATAAGTAAGTTCAAATGGATAAATAGCGAATATTAATATGCCTCGAATACCGTAAAATATGATTTTGTTTTTATTATTTCATCATATATAGAATTACATGCACGAAGTGAATATTAAACTTAATTTATTAAAAATTAATAAATAAGAGAAACAGAATTAGGAATAGTGTTAATAATAATCTTGTCAAACAATTTTCTGCAATATAGGCTCAAATATAATAGGTTTTCAATTATTACATGCAGGAAGTAAATCCTTAGAAGTAATATTAAAACACTTTTATTTGATAATTAAGTTCAAATGGATCAATAGCGAATATTAATATGCCTCGAATACCGTAAAATCTGATTTTTTTTTGATTAGTTCATCAAATATAGAATTACATGCACGAAGTGAATATTAAACTAAATTTACTAAAAATTAATAAATAAGAGAAACAGAATTTGGAATAGTGTTAATAATAAATAATCTTGTCAAACATTTTTCTGCAATATAGGCCCAAATAATATAGGATTTCAATTATTACACGCAGGAAGTAAATCCTTAGAAGTAATATTAAAACACATGTATTTGATAATTAAGTTCAAGTGGATCAATAGCGAATATTGATATACCGCGAATATCGTAAAATCTGATTTTTTTTGATTATTTCATCAAATAAACAATTACATGCACGAAGTGACTATTAAATTTAGTTTACAAAAAATTAATAAATAAGAGAAACAGAATTAGGAATAGTGTTATTAATAATCATGTTTGTCAAGTTTCTGCAATATAGGCACAAATATAATGGGATTTAAATTATTACACGCAGGAAGTAAATCCTTAGAAGTAATATTAAAACACATTTATTTTATAATTGAGTTCAAATGGATCAATAGCGAATATTAATATACATCGAATACCGTAAAATCAGTTTTTTTTTTATTATTTCATCAAATATAGATTTACATGCACGAAGTGAATATTAAACTTAAGTTACTAAAAATTAATAAATAAGAGAAACAGAATTAGGAATAGTGTTAATAATAATCATGTTTGACAAGTTTCTGCAATATAGGCTCAAATATAATAGGATTTCAATTATTACACGCAGGAAGTAAATCCTTACAAGTAATATTAAAACACATTTTATTGATAATTAAGTTCAAGTGGATATATAGCGAATATTGATATACCGCGAATATCGTAAAATCTTATTTTTTTTGATTATTTCATCAAATAAACAATTACATGCACGAAGTGAATATTAAACTTAATTTACTAAAAATTAATAAGTAAGAGTAACAGAATTAGGAATAGTGTTAATTTAAATCTTGTCAAACATTTATCTGCAATATAGGTCCAAATAATATGGGATTTCAATTATTCACGCAAGAAGTAAAACAATGAGATAATTTCACGCAGTAAGTAAATCCTTAGAAGTAATATTAAAACACTTTTATTTGATAATTAAGTTCAAATGGATCTATAGCGAACATTGATATGCCACAAATAACGTTTAATCTGAATATTTTTTGATTATTTCATCAAATAAACAATTACATGCACGAAGTGACTATTAAATTTAATTTACAAAAAATTAATAAATAAGAGAAACAGAATTAGGAATAGTGTTATTATTAATCATGTTTGTCAAGTTTCTGCAATATAGGCACAAATATAATGGGATTTAAATTATTACATGTAGGAAGTAATTCCTTAGAAGTAATATTAAAACACTTTTATTTTATAATTGAGTTCAAATGGATCAATAGCAAATATTAATATACATCGAATACCGTAAAATCAGTTTTTTTTTGATTATTTCATCAAATATAGAATTACATGCACGAAGTGAATATTAAACTTAATTTACTAAAAAATTAATAAATAAGAGAAACAGAATTAGGAATAGTGTTAATAATAATTTTGTCAAACATTTTTCTGCAATATAGGCCCAAATAATATAGGATTTCAATTATTACACGCAGGAAGTAAATCCTTAGAAGTAATATTAAAACAGATGTATTTGATAATTAAGTTCAAGTGGATCAATAGCGAATATTGATATACCGCGAATATCGTAAAATCTGATTTTTTTTGATTATTTCATCAAATAAACAATTACATGCACGAAGTGACTATTAAATTTAATTTACAAAAAATTAATAAATAAGAGAAACAGAATTAGGAATAGTGTTAATAATAATCATGTTTGACAAGTTTCTGCAATATAGGCTCAAATATAATAGGATTTCAATTATTACATGCAGGAAGTAAATCCTTAGAAGTAATATTAAAACACTTTTATTTGATAATTAAGTTCAATTGGATCAATAGCGAATATTAATATGCCTCGAATACCGTAAAATCAGTTTTTTTTATTATTTCATCAAATATAGAATTACATGCACGAAGTGAATATTAAACTTAATTTACTAAAAATTAATAAATAAGAGAAACAGAATTAGGATTATTGTTAATAATAAATAATCTTGTCAAATATTTTTCTGCAATATAGGCCCAAATATAATAGGATTTCAATTATTACACGCAGGAAGTAAAACCTTAGAAGTAATATTAAAACACAATTATTTGATAATTTAGTGCAAGTGGATCATAGTGGTTAAATCTGATTTTTTGTTGATTATTTCATCAAATAAATATTACATGCACGAAGTGAATATTAAACTTAATTTACTAAAAAATCATAAATAAGAGAAACAGAATTAGGAATTGTGTTAATAATAATCTAGTCATACATTTTTCTGCAATATAGGCACAAATATAATAGGATTTCAATTATTACACCCAGGAAGTAAATCTTTAGAAGTAATATTAAAACACATTTATTTGATAATTAAGTTCAAATGGATCAATAGCGAACATTGATATGCATCTAATATCGTAAAATCTGATTGTTTTTGATTATTTCATCAAGCAATTAATTACATGCACGAAGTAAATCATAATGTTGATTTAGACAAATAAATATGTTAAACAATAAACAAACTAACCAAATTCTAGAAGAGTTTTACTTATATGTTTTCAACCAAATATTTTTTTATATATTTATATTGCTGAAAGCAGATTATATTTATGACTTGCAGGAAGTGAATCTTTTCGTTTATGCAGCCATGGGCTGCTGTTAGGCGTAAAATTAATTATATAAATTTATTATCTAAATTTAAATTTGCAATATAGACTCAAATATAACTTGATTTCAATTATAACAAGCACGAAGTAAAATTAGCTTATGAGAAGTAATAATAAAAAACAAATGAATTTATTTAATAATCAAATTTAATTGGATTAATAGTGAACCTTAATGCCGCAAATGACGTATAGTCTTAATAATTTTTGATTATTTCATCAAACAAATGATTACATACACGAAGTGAATATTAATGTTCAGTAAGACAAATATACATGTTAACATTAAACAAACTAACCAAATTCTAGAAGACGTTTGCTAATAATGTTTCACCCAAACATTTTTTAAATGTATATTTACATTGCAGAAGTAACTTCTAAATTTATCCTAAATATCTTATGAAGGCCCATCCATCATGAGCTTGTCTATTAGAAAGAAAACAGAAATATTGGTTACTTGTGAAAAATTTTCAGATATAAGCGATAATCTGAAACTCCTAATTATTTGGCAAAAAATAAAAAAAAAATTAAATTTAAAAATCTGTACCACAATAAGTGTATACTATATCCTTCTTGATTTTCTTATTAGGTTCGTAAGTTTTCAATTCAAAATTTAAAACAACCCTGTATAGGAACCAAACGCAAATTTTAGTGGAAAGAAAATTCGAAATAATTGAATATGATGCTTTTTTTTACACGCACAATTGTGATCACAGGCCGGACAAGGGATAAACAAGAAGAAAAATATTCAAAAACTGTCCTTTTACAATATCTCTGGAAAACCTCATCGACATGCGGAAAATTGCAGGTGATAAGTAACAAACTTTTACATAATCAAAGTAGATATGTTGGCCAGCATATTTTCTGAGTCGTTTTGCGATTTTTTATATAAAAGTTCTCACGGGACTACACAATATCCCGAGATCGCATTTATGTCGCAATTCGTTGGCCCATTGCAAATAACCCGCTATATAAAGATGTTACGATCAATCAGTAGGTCAGACTTGATGCACAATACATTATTCGTGTCATTCCACCTGAACAACAACACCAACAAGGACATGTTATTCATGAACAAGGTAATGACGTAGAAATACGAAATGCCTACATTGCTCTCGATAGAAATGTTAAAATTTCAAGAATTGTTAGAGCTGCTTGGAATCAAAGCAGCAGCGAAATTTTCCAGTCTGGATACGCTGGTGTTCAGTGCTTTGCAATGGTTCTTGCAAACATTGTAAGAGCTGTTATTATTTCTCCAAGTCAATGGAACACAAACATATTGAATAGCAATATGTATGCGGGAGATGAAATATATGCTTTGATACGACATAGGACTGATGAAAATAACCGAATAGCACATCATATTCCAATAAGTGGATACTTAAATTTGTTGAATTTAGATGTGATTAAAAAAGATTTTCTAATGTATAAGAAATCATTTTCTCTTGATTATGAAGATAATTGGCTTAGTCTTGGAAATTTAATGGATAAGAGAAACGATGGTGAAGATTTTAAAACATTACTGGCTGCTCTTGTAGAATTGTTTTCAGAGCATATTGCAGGAGTTATAATTGAACACTCAAAATCTTTAGGTCCCATGCATTATGATGGTAAATATTACTTAACTGATTCACATTCATGTGGACCTAAAGACAAGCCTTTAACTCACAATAAAGGTCAAGGATGCATTATCGAATGTGATACCATTGAAGAACTTCATCGTATCTGTAGACGTGTGTTTAAACAAGATAATGAGCAATTTTCTATTCATTACATCAACGTAAATTTTAAAGGTGATTTCGTTCAGATGGATGCATATTTAAGGCAGCATTCACCCACACATCAAGCTCTAATTGGGTTTGCACCAGAGCCAAGTTTTTCAGTATTGAAAGAACATGTCCATGTTCAGACATTTGTCATGGCTCCAATTGATGTTGTGCAACCAGATGTTGAACATGAACTTGTTGAAAGTTCAAATGTCAATGAAATTGTTCGAAAGACAAGAGATAACATTGTTAATGTTAATCATGAAAAAAAGGCAGAAGAATTTTCATGGTTTTATCTTTTCCCAAAAGGAGTCAATGGTTTGAATGAGCAACGCTATGTTAACATTTCACCATTGGATTACTTTCAATCGCGAATCTTCGGAAAAGATACACGATTTCAACGCAATGATTATCTTTTCTATGCGCCTGCAATGTTTGAGTATGATCGAGTGAAATCTACAATTTCTGCTTGTGTTAAGAAGGTCAGAGAACAAGAAGGTTTAGTTGAAGATTTTCATATTTATATGAGAAATTTGAGAGGATCAGCAGCTTATTGACGGAGTGCAAACAGCGAATTAGTTGCACAGATTCGATGCCTTGGTCCACCAACTTGGTTTTTGACATTAAGTTGTAATGATCTAAATTGGTTAGATATGCGTAAGGCATTGTCAATCGCTGACAATAGACCCAATGAAGATCTAGCAAGCATTAGCTTAGATAAGGCTCAACGTCTCATTGAGCGTTATCCAGTTGTTGTGAGTCGACATTTTCAAAGAAGATTGGATGCTTTGATGAAACATTTAAAAGCAGATGATAAGATTCTTGGTGGAAAAGTAAAAAACTTTTGGTGGCGGATTGAATTTCAAAATAGAGGCAGTTCTCATGTCCATGTGGTCATTTGGATTGTGAATGCGTCATCATTTGAATCAGAACAGGAACTAAATTAATTGATGAGGTCATTTGTTGTTATTTTCCCTCAGAGGAAGAAAATTCAAATTTACATAAGTTTGTCAAAAAGAATCAAATTCATAGACACACACACATTCAAGAACAATTCGGAATCATATCGATTCGGATTTCCACGACAAGCATGTGATCAAACCAAAATCATTTCTCAAACATCTGATGAATTTATCAGGTAGAATATGCGTTTTAAAGAGACGACTCCAAGACAAATGTGTAAATAATTACAATCCTGCAATACTTCAATTATGGGATGGTAATATGGATGTTCAGCCATGTAGAACTAATGAATTTATCGCGCACTACATAGCTAAGTACATTTCAAAGTCGGAACCTACTAATGTAAATGAGAGTGTTGCACAGGCCATTAAACAAATTCGCAGAGAAGAAACAAACGTTTCAAGAAAACTGTTTAAGGTATGCATGCGTATACTAAAAGTTAGACAAGTATCTGCATGTGTATGTGCATACCGCCTATGTCATCTACCGTTCAGAGGAAGTTCACGCAGATGTGTATTTTTAAATACAAGACACCCTGAACAACGTTTTCACGTTTTACGGTTCGAACGTAATCAGGCTACGGGAGTATGTTCCAATATTTTTGAAAAATATGAGAATTGCCCTAAAGATCATTCTGTTTACAATTTCAAAGACATGTGCCTTATTGAATTCGCAATGCTTTTTGAATCGTATTATGCAAAAAAGGCCGATGTTAATGAAGAGAGTTTAGATGCTGAGATCGAAGAACCAGGATTAGTGAGACGGTTTATCACTCTCACTGATAATTCTTAAATGCTGATAAGAACTATTCCTGCTGTAGTGAGAGTTCCAAATTTTCAAATGCATACTGATCCGCACGATTATTTCTACAGCCTTCTACTTCAATATGGTCCATATTACTCTGAAAATAAGCTTTTGCTGGGATTTGAAAACCTACAGGAAGCATTTTTTTCTCGTGAGGAAAGATTAAAAGAAACAAGCAGATACATGGAAACTTTTCGAGAAAGAGATAGACAACTTGAAAATGCATTCAATATTCTCGAACAACCTGAAGAATATGTTGATCCAAATTTTGAAGAGGAAGTTCCCGAACAGAATATATCTGGTGAACAATTGCAAACAATTTACAATAACATGAATGCAAAACAACAAGAACTTTTCCAACTATAAGACAAAGCATTCAAGAGCAGTTGAACGGAATGAGACAACAAATGAGATGGTTTGTCACTGGTGAAGCAGGAGTAGGCAAAACATTTACGTTTAATGCTCTTAAGAATTTGGTTAAAAACTGTTTTGTTGGAAAATCAGTGGTCAAAGTTGCTGCCTTAACTGGTGTTGCAGCTAGACTAGTAGGAGGTTCAACACTTCACAGTTTATTGAAAATGCCTGAAAAGATGGATTTCTTACCACAAATATGCCCCAATTGGCAGGAAATTTTTTGAAGATTATGCGTCAACAGTAGAAAGATGTCGGGTACATTTTCATTGATGGGATAAGCATGGTTCCTTATGAAATGCTTTGCATGATTGACTCACTACTGAGACAATTGAAAAATAAATAGAACGAAGTGTTTGGGGGTATCAATATAATTGTTTTCGGTGACTTGATGCAATTGCCTTCCGTAAAAGGAGCACAAATTTTCAATCAGCCAACTCGATTCTTGCCAGCTACTCATTTGTGGTGATTGTTTTCTTTATGTGAGCTGACAGAAAACATGCGGCAGCAAGGAGACAACACATTTGCTGATCTTTTGAATGCCCTTAGAGTTGGAAAATTAAATGGTCAGCATTTTGAGCGTCTTATGTCAAAACAAATGACAGAGGCAACTGGAGATTTTGCATTGGATAAAGCCATTCGAACTTATCCTTTAAGAGCCCAAGTAGATGCCCATAATCTTGCTGTACTTGAGCAATATCGAGCTCAATAAGTGCGTATTTTCAAAGTTCGATCACAGGATCAAATTATTGATGCAACAAGAAATGTTGATAATGTCAACATGGTTATTATCGTACCAGCAGATGTAAATAAAACTGGAGGATTGTCCAAAGAGCTTAAAATATTTGTTGGTGCCAAAGTGATGTTACGCTCAAACATCAATATTGAAAAGAGTCTTTGGAAATATTACAGAGATTATCTGGCCGCATTTCCGCAGAGACCAAATGTACGATACCGACGTTCCATCAGTTAAAATAGATTTTGGCAATGAGAATATTGAACTTATCCAGCCGAAAGCTATACAACTTCCTGCTAAATATATTTATGGAACAATTGAGCGTAGACAATTACCAATAATTTTGTGTTGGGCATGTACAGCCCACAAAATGCAGGGATGTACCGTCGATCATGCAGTCGTTTACTTAGGAAGATCACTTTTTCAAGACGGTCAAGGAAACGTCACATTAAGCAGAATGAAATCTTTAAATAAACTGCAAATTGAGGAATTGGACTGTAGCAAATTATCAGGAAAGAAGCCTTGTAATGAAAGTGAAATCAGAGAAATGGAAAGAATTTTGGTTAACTTTAAGTTTCATTACACATTTATTTATGTTTTTGTCCTTGTTGGCGTTTGTTTGTAAAAATTGTAATTAATAATGTAATTGTATAAATTTAATTGAATAAAGAGATGAAATCTATTTTAAAAAATTATTTCAATTGATAACAAGATTCAAAATTCGTACAACTAAAAAGACTACAATAACATAAAATATATAAAAAAAACTTTTTAAAATACCACATTTTTCTAATGCACTATAAAGGAGAAATTTTTGTTTTGTGGTATATAGAATTATCTGGGCATTTATACTTAAAACTAGCACCAATTTTCACCTTGTTAAAGTTAGCCGAAAGTTGCCAGCCAAAAATAAAAAAAATGATAATGCAGATTGTGTCCTTGGTTTGATAACCTAAAATAAAAATTCAACAATGTTGATCAATATATTTCAGCCGAAAGTTCCGATACCAGCCGATATTAAAGAAAACTTATTTTTTCCTTCATTTTATTTACTTCTTTAAAATGATATTAAAAATAAAAGTTATGTCTACATTTGGTCCGGAAATTGTAAATTTTTTATGAAAAGGATCAATTTGTGAATAAATTCGTTGAATGGCTTATCGCTCTTGTTTAACCTTAATTCGCATTGATGTCACCATGGCTATTTGATAGGCCCTAATGCCTGTTAACGACTTTCCAATTTTAAAGAAATTCCGATGGGGATACAGTGGTGTATTTTGAAAAAAATTCTATAGTTCAGTTTCCGAAAAATTCATTGAATGGTCTGGCGCTCTAACCTTACCAAAATTCGCATTGATGTAATTATGGCCATTGCCCTAATGCTTGTTAACAACAGTCTAGTTTTGAAGAAATTCTTATGGGGATACAGGGGTGTAATTTGAACAAAAGTCCATTGTTCAATTTCTGAAAAATTCATTGAATGGCCTGGCGCTCTTGTTTAACCTACATTCGCATTGATGCCGCTATGGCCATTTTTTAGGCCCTAATGCCTGTTAACAACAGACTAATTTTGAAGAAATTCTGATGGGAACACAGGGGTGTAATTTGAAAAAAATTCCATAGTTCAATTGCTGAAAAATTCATTGAATGCCCTGGCGCTCTTTTTTAACCTTAATTAGCATTGATGCCACTATGGCCATTTGATAGGCTCTAATGCCTGTTAACAACAACCCAATTTTAAAGAAATTCTGATGGCGATACGGGGGTTTAATTTGAAAAAAATTCCATAGTTTAATTTGTGCAAAATTCATCGAATGGCCCAGCGCTCTTGTTTAACCTACATTCGCATTGATGCCGCTATGGCCATTTTTTAGGCCCTAATGCCTGTTAACAACAGACTAATTTTGAAGAAATTCTGATGGGAACACAGGGGTGTAATTTGAAAAAAATTCCATAGTTCAATTTCCGAAAAATTCATTGAATGTCCTGGGGCTTTTGTTTAACATGAATTCGCATTGATGCCACTATGGCTATTTGATGGGCCCTAATGCCTGTTAACAACAGTCTAATTTTGAAGAAAAGTTGTTGTTAACAGGCATTAGGGCCTATCAAATGGTCATAGTGGCATCAATGCGAATTTATGTTAAACAAGAGCGCCAGGCCATTCAATGAATTTTTCAGAAATTGAACTTTGGACTTTTTTTCAAATTACACCCCTGTATCCCCATCAGAATTTCTTCAAAATTAGAATGTTGTTAACAGACATTAGGGCCTATCAAATGGTCATAGTGGCATCAATGCAAATTACGGTTAAACAAGAGCGCCAGACCATTCAATGAATTTTTCAGAAATTGAACTTTGGACTTTTTTTCAAATTAGAGCCCTGTATCCCCATCAGAACTTCCTTAGAATTAGGTTGTTGTTAACAGGCATTAGGGCCTATCAAATAGCTATGGTGGAATCAATGCGAATTAAGATTAAATAAGAGCGTCAGGCCATTAAATGAATTTTTCAGAAATTGAACTATGGGAATCTTGTCAAGTTACACCCCTGTATCCCCATCAGAATTTCTTCAAAATTGGACTTTTGTTAACAGGCATTAGGGCCTATCAAATGGCCATATTGGCATCAATGCGAATTTAGGCTAAAGAAGAGCGCTGGACCATTCAAAGAATTTTCCAGAAATTGAACTATGGAATTTTTTTTCAAATTACCCCACTGTATCCCCATCAGAATTTCTTCAAAACTAGACTGTTGTTAACAGGCATTAAAGCCTATCAAATGGTCATAGTGGCATTAATGCGAATTAAGGTTAAACAACAGCGCCAGGCTATTCAATGAATTTTTCAGAAATTGAACTATGAAGTTTTGTTTAAATTACACCCCTGTAACCCCATCAGAACTTCTTCAAAATTAGACTATTGTTAACAAGAATTAGGGCCTATCAAATGGCCATAGTGGCATCAATGCGAATTTAGGTTAAATAAGAGCGCCAGGCCATTTAATGAATTTAGCAGAAATTGAACTATGAACATTTTTTCAAATTACACCCCTGTTTCTCCATGAGAATTTCTTCAAAACTAGACTGTTGTTAACAGGCATTAGGGCCTATCAAATGACCATAGTGGCATCAATGCGCATTTAGGTTAAACAAGAACGCCGGGCCATTCAATGATTTTTACAAAAATTGACCAATTGAAATTTTTTTTAAATTACACCCCCGTATTCCCATCAGAATTTCTTAATTGGACTGTTGTTAACAGTCATTAAAAGTCAGCTGATATCTTTCGGCTGAAAGAAATCAATCAACATTGTCCAAGTTGTTTACTTACGGCTGGGATAGCGAAGAAACTATCTGCATTATCGAATTTTTTATCTTTCGGCTGGAATCGTTCGGCTAACTTTAATAGTATCCAATTTTCTACAACTAAAAAAGTGGGCGCATTTTAGAAAAGAAAATTGATATCATATATGAAATTGCTAATATTTAAAAAAAAAAAGTAAAAGTTCCGTAAATCAATTATTTATAAAACAAAATAAGTTCTTGGTGTCCTTAATGTGAAAATTTAGGGCTTTGATACTAGCATCTTATATTTGTCAACTCTCGTCAAAATCTCTCGTATATCCTGCATATACAAGATTGAATATCGAGACGACTGAAAAATATTTAGAAGCAAAGCATAATTAAAAAAATTATAATTTCCTAATTTATTTTATCACATACCCGAGTGGACACTGGACGTATTTGTTTAGTAAATGTCTAGTTGTAAGCATGACTAATGACATGTAAAGCAGACTTAAAGCATGTCAATAGTCCTCCCTACGACTAGATATTTATTAGACAAATACGTCAGTGTTCACCCGGGACACATACGCCTTAATCATAAATTAGGTACAGGAAGGTTCTAAGCTAGCAAAATCACATTTATCAATTTTCTTTTCTAAAATGCGCCCCACGTTTTTAGTTGTAGAAAATTGGTGCTAAACTTAAGTATAAATGCTCAGATAATTCTATATGCCAGAAAATAATTATTTTCTTCTTTTAGTGCATTAGAAATCGTGGTATTTTAAAAAGTTTTTTTTATATATATTTTTATGCAAATATTTATAAAATTGTATCGTTTATGGAAAAAAATTCGAAATAAGGATTTTTTAATGAGAGTAGCATTTGGCAACACAGCCAAGTAAGCTGATCGAAAAAACTTGTTCGACGAAAAAAAAGAAAATATTATAAATGATTCACCTAGTTTTACCCGTCCTTATACAGTCAGGTATCACCAAATTAAAAGTATGAGGTAATTGAAAAAGAAAAATTTTCCACAACCCTGTGAATCAAAATATTATTGATACGCGTGTGCGACCTTTCCAATGAAAATTTATATTCTACAAACGATGAAAATATTTACCAAGCAAATTAACATTTAGTAGAAAATTATATTTTAATAAACTCATCTTAATTAATCTGGGCCATAACAAAATAATTCTGATGAAAACTTTTCTGTTAAATTTGTAACACACTCGAAACCTTAAAATTAAAAATTAAATGATCAGATCACGATTTATTTTGTTACAATTACAAACATCCGCAGTATATCATTGAACATCATCGTAATAATAATGATAAATTATCACAATTCACTTAATTATACTAATTTTTAGATATAATTTAATTAATGTACCATATTCCTTCTGTATATATGATGTATCAGGTACACGTTTAAATACCGAAATATTATATGTTCTTGCCTCAAGTTTTCTACAATTTCTAAAATTATATTTTTGTGTAAAGCTAAATTATTATAGATTATGTATGTAATAATGATGAGAGGCCGCAACTCAGGTGGTCAATACACGGGCATATAATATTAATGTATATAAGATTGAAATAAATGATTTTGGGTTCCTCGGACCACCACCACAATTTATTAATTTCGGTCGGCGTTACTCGTAGGCTCCATACACAAAAAAAACTTTTAAAAACTTTTCATAATTTAAAGTGGCACTTTGTGTGTGAAGTTCGTATTATAATGGGTCTGTAATACAAATTAAATTAAATTCTGTTGAGTAAATTAATATAACGTTAATTATATATTGTTTTATGTGCGGTTTGTATGATGGATACCAAATTACCGATCATTTATCTAAATTTTTATTGAGATCGATAAGTATTTTTTTTTTGTTTTCGTTATACACATTTGTTCATAAATATGCGAAGATTATTTTTATGAACAGTAAGCAATTACTCTAATTTATTGTTTTAAATGTACGTTCACAAAAGATGTAATTAAAGTTCACAGCAGCAGTTTTCAAATCGATTTAATTAATTTTAGAAATAAATTTATTTACAACACCAGATATTTTTCATACTATTTTGGCATCACCTTGACAGGTGTACCTATACACGTATACAGATCATGTATATTAATTAGACGGTATTATAAAAATTAATTACACAAGATATCGTTATTAATTTGTTGATCACGATCCCGAGTGACTTCAAATGAAATAATTATTACGCATTTAACATGTGTGTTCAAACACAGAGATGTGATGATGAATGCATCGCTCGCATGTATAAATCTAATGATTGATCTTAATTTACTATATAGTAGATCACGTAATTTTCTCTAAAATGTTGATTTTAATAACAACACGGTAATGGTGCTAACACATTTTGTTCCGTCATTATTATGTTATAATTATATTAATATATTTAATATGAGAGTTATGGTTTCGTTTCAACTTTCTGGATAAATACCAGGAACTGGCTAAGTGCAGTCACGTAAAATGTTATCGATAATTAAAAATAATTATCATCAAAGTCTATTTCAACGAACAATATGTTCTCCATCGATTTTTACATTAACTTGGGCGACGCAACTAACTGACCCGGCAAACGTTGTCCTGCCTAGAACAATTATTTTATTCCAAGATTTGTTTTGATATGTATTTTAATTACAGTAGGATTTTTATTAATAAGAACGAAATGGAATTCATTTTGTTATTTTAAATGCAAATTTTATTTTCGATTTAATAAATTCAATTTTGTTTCACATGCAATGTTCGTGGACGTGTGGACAATATTTTTTGTTTCTCAATTTTCGACGTTTATAAACAAATCGTTCGGCTTACCAACTCTGGAGGCTACATATAATTGACCAAGAGCAAAACATGAATTTTCCAAATCCAAGCCGCAGACTTGCCTCGACTGGGCTTGAACCGTTTAAATGCAATTGGAGAATCTATTGGAATTATCGAGATTTTTGGCAATAAAACATGAACTCCTTTAAACTTACCCAATATTTTCTTCGCAACCAAACGCGTTCCGTGTTGGAAGACCTGGCAAATCAAGTGAATTTAAAAGTTCAGTTGAAAAATTCACTCCTTCATATTTTTCTACCACAGTATCAATTGACTTGCAGGAAAATGACGGAGATTCCAACATATTTTGAATGTAGATATTTATGGTATCGACGTCAATATTTTTTGCTGCTAAAATTGATTTTTCTCTCAGCCATCGATGATTGTTGATATTATCTCGGATGTTTGGAAACACATTTTGAATTAATGCATCTCTAGATTGTAAAATCATCCAAAAATTATCTGGTAACTTGCTTGTCTAGGCACATTGGATTTACATTAATTTTGCCTTCTTCAATATCAAGCAATTACTTTGAGAATAACGCAGCAGATGGTTCATTTAAAAGTTGAATATGCAAATTTGTTGTTAACTTCAATATGTGAACACAGCTCCATAATGATGAAGCTTTGCAGCAGGCTTTTATTTCATCTGCATAGTTGAAACGTGGAGTAATCGGAAGTGTTTGTCGAAAATCTCCTAATAGTCAAAAAATTTTCAATGGGGCATTTGATTAGCGCATAGTGAGCCTAAAATCATTTGTTTGTAAATAGATCTTGTTTTGTGTTCTAATTTCGGCGTTTGTCCGATTTTCGATTTTGGTTCTGCTAGCTTTGAAATGATAAAGCCTTTTTCATTTTCTAGATCAAACAGAATAAAAAAATTTAAATAGGTAATTTAATTAGCCTAAAATTAACCTTTGATTTGCCAATTATTTTTAAATCAGTTTTTGATATGGGTTCTGCTAAGTTTTTCTAAAGCTAGCAGAACCCGCGTTTTAGTTGGAAGGGATGGAGCCCAAAAAGTTTTAATGCGGCATTTAATTAGCCTATAATTAGCCTATAATTATCCATACTATCTTGTCACTAAAATCTTTCACTATGTTGGTGCTACAAATATTTCGGAAGCTGATTTTAAATATGTTCATCGTACAAGGTCTAGATCAAATGCTAAACCTATAACTGTGGAATTTATATCTAAGTTCAATAAGGTCTATGCCCTTCAGTGTTTCAAGTTAAAAAAAAGTTTTGAAGCGTCCAATATAGGTTTTACAGCTGATTCCCGTATCTTCATCGTCGAGCATCTTTTACATACCAAAACACTTTTGTTACATGAAGCGAAACAATTATTGCAGATTAAGAATACTGACAACCGTTATAAATATGTCTAGGTCTCAAATGGCAATATTTTTTGTAAGAAATCTGATTCAGATAAGCTGATCGAAATATCATCTCGTGGTGATTTATTACAATTGAATTAATATCTATCTAAATTATTATATTATTATTACTATATATTATTATTATTATTATTATTATTTCTGTTATTATTACTTTTTTTTTATTATTGCTCAATATCCGTATAACATTATTATCTAACTACATATTTTTACCATTATAATTTAGTAATATTTTTTTTTGTTTTCTTTTTTAAGATGACAGGGATTGAATTATATTATCAGAACACAAGAGCAGCGGTTTTAATATAATTTGTTTAACGGAGAGTCCATAAATTCGTCAGAACTTTTTGATGCGAGTTTTAAAGTTTATCGGAAAGATCGTAATGTTGCCCACTGTAATAAACAAGATGGAGGTGGAGTTCTTGTTGCTGTTCATAATAATTGGGATGTCGTGAGGCTTAGCGGGTTAAATAACTGTTATGTTATTGATGATGTTTGGATCAAAATTAAATTGAAAAATGGATCAACTGTAATTATTTGTCTTGTGTACTTCAACATCGGGATTACTTTTCCGGATTATAAGTTATTTTGTGATCATATGCCAAATTTGGTTAACTCATGTAAGGCTAATTCGAGTTTTATTATAGCGGGTAACTTTAATATACCATCAATTGAATGGAATACTGATGATCTTCAGAATATATTTGCTTCGAATTACGAGGGATGTACAGCCGAATATTTGATTGACACTATGGAGTTGACACTTTTATCGCAATTCAATTACGTACGAAATGCTCAAAACCGGTTTCTTGACCTATTCCTCTGAAATATTGATGTTAATAACGTCAATGTTAAAAAGGCCGATTACATACTAACTCGGGTTGATAGTTATCATCCGCCAATTACAGCCTCAATCAATCTAAACGTTCTTAAAAGGCAACTTTTACATACTAATTCTAAAATAAACTTCCGTAAAATAGACTATATAAAACTAACAAATGATCTGGCTGGTATTGATTGGCACTCTTTATTTTATAATTCATCAGTTGATAATGCTATTGGCATTTTTATCGTAAAATTTTTTCTTCTATTTATAAATACACAGATTATTATACTAAATCACTAAAGCGCTTTAAGTTGTACAAAAATAACCTTGATTATTCAATGTTTTCCAACTATCGGAAAATAGTTATACGCGAAACTTCGAATTGCTGGAAGCTGTATGTCGAGCGTATTGAAAATAATGTACAAAACAATCCAAAATGCTTTTGGAACTATCAGAAATTATTTAAGGCCAAATCAGAATATCCTAGTTGTATGTTCTATAAAGATCAAACATCTAACTCTCAAAGTGAGATCTGTAGTCATTTTGCCCAGCATTTCAAATCGGTATATGTACAGAACACGATATCTAGAACAGCCTCAATCTGTTGTGCTAATGTTAATTTCTCTTTAATCTCTGACACCGAAGTCCTGACAGCGTTGGAATTACTCGATATTAATAAAGGTGCTGGTCCCGATCAGTTAACCAACTTATTCTTAAACAGTTTAAGGGAGGCACTTGTTATTCCATTGGCACTACTATTCAATATGTCTGTAAAAACTGCAGTCTTTCCCTCAAAAGGAAAGAATCCTTTTTGGTTCCTATTCATAAAAGCGGTGACTAGGCTAATGTTGAAAATTATAGGCCTATATCCATATTAAACACGGAACCAAAATTATTTGAGAAGCTAATGTGCAAAGTCGTTTTTAACTTAGTTCAAAACCAAATCACACCTACCCAACATGGTTTCCTTCCCAAACATTCAACACTAACCAACTTAGCCGAGTTTTCTGAGTTGGCATATAACACTTTGGATAAAAATGGGCAATTGGACTGTATATACACAGATTTTTCTAAAGCTTTTGATAATGTTTCTCACTATCTATTATTGCAAAAGCTTGCCTCTTTTAATATTTTACCAATCTTAGTCAAATGGTTCCAATCCTATCTTAGTAATAGAACTCAATTCATAAAGTTTAATGGAGCTGTAACGAATGGTTTTGAACCTACGTCAGGAGTCCCTCAGGGGTCGGTTTTGGGCCCCTTATTGTTTATCATTTTTGTTAATGATATCTCGGAAGTTATTCAGTCAAAACACTTGCTCTATGCAGATGATCTAAAGATCTTTAGTGCAATTAACAATGGAAATGATGTGGTAGCTTTGCAAACGGATCTTAATTCTGTTTATAATTGGTCTGTCAATAATCAGTTGCCTCTTAATGTGACCAAATGTGTTTCTATGACTTTTACCAGAAAGGTTAATAGGATTGAAAATACTTATTCTATTGGCAACTCCCCATTATTTAAGGTTGCAACAGTAAAGGATCTAGGTATAACATTTGACTCAATATTGCGTTTTGATAAACATATTGATAATATTTGTTGCAAATCATACAAGACACTGGGAAACATTTATAGGCGTGCCAGAGACTTTAGGAATCCTTCGATATTCGTATTACTTTTCTTGAGCTTCATAAGGACTAATTTGGAATACTTATCACAGATTTGGAACCCCTTCTACTATCAGTATTGCAACAGAATTGTAAGTGTTCAACGACGATTCTCGAAATTTTTATGTTTTAAGTATGTTCCTTCGAATGGTTATATGGCGTATGAGACTCGTATTGAGAAGTTCAATTTGATGACACTAGAAAGCAGAAGAATCCTACATGATGAAAGTTTTCTCTTTAAATTGATCAATGGTCTGTTTGAGACACCGCTGTTATCAAGTATAAACTTATATGTACCAGCCTATAGAACACGAAACTAACAATTGTTTCAAGTAACAACTTCTAGAACAAATCTCGGTCTGGCATCAATTACTAATCGAGTTCTATCAAACCATATTCTGTTCTTTGGTGATTTGGATCTGTTTAATATGTCTCTATTAAAATTTCATAGAAAATGTAACGTACTCCTGTCCAGCAACAATCGCGGTGCTTGACGTAGATTCACTGAAAGCTTGTTTCATATATTAGTATAGATATCATATATTATTATTTATTGCTTTATATTTTTATATCATATATTATTATTTATTGATTTATATTTTTAATATGATTATTATTTATTATTATTATCAATATTATTACAAATGGGTTTCTGGTTTTAGTAATTTATATTCTTTCTCTTCTGTTTAATTACTTATGTATTTATTTATTATTTTTTTTTTTTTAATTCGATTTTACTGTAAATTTTTATTTCTTAATTTTCGAGAGGCAGCATGTAAATGGGTTAACCTGTTTGCTGCCCAGTTGTTATATATAAAATAAAAAAATAGAATATAAATAAAATGTTCTGCTGTATGGGTTATGCTAGATTAAGGGACGTCAAAAGAGATTACTCTCGAAATCGATATTTCTAAAAAAGTTAAAAAATTGGCACAGTTAGTAAGGACTAAAAACTGTATAATTAAAAATAATTTTTTTTTATCTAAATATATAAAGTGACTAAAGAACATAAAAAATAAAGTGAAAATCATCTTATTAAATCTGGTGAAATAAATAATATGGATAGGTGTTTTAAACTCAAGCGCTTTTGTTATGTGTGTGGAAAATTTACAACTATGAGCAATCGTCGCAAAATAAGTGATTAAACCGCTGATTTATATCGACTATACTTTTCACAAAATGTTATTAGTGGTGTAAATTGGACGCCGTCTTTTGTTTGTACAACATGCGTTTACCATCTGCATAGATGGCAAAACACTGGAGGTGCAATGCCATTTGGTGGGGAGTTATGCAGCAAGGATATGATGCAGTTCAACGTTATGCAACGACAAATGCTTAACTACTCAACTACCGCCACCGCATTCACATGAAATTCCTGTTCCGGAAAGATTAAACCCAATTGAGGAATATTTACCAACAATATTTGAATCAGGTGAAACCTGAGAAACATCTGCATATATCAACCATCAAATGTCACTGCGCCATTCAATCACATTGAAATCTAGTAAAATCGTTTGGATATTATGGTACGACGCCTGAAACTATCGCAGCGGCAAGCCATTCTTTTGCCAACGGATTTAAAACAAGTGAACATTTTTGCTCCAAATTTTCGGATATGTGAAGCAATTAATTGTCATCGTCATTTTTTCAATTCCGAGGTTTGGTGTTCCATTCCAATTGCGCTCAGCACAAACACAAAGGAAATCTATGCAACAATGAAAAAAAATCATTAATTTGATTAAATACAATGACCATCCATGAAAAGTTTGTGCAAATTTAAAAGTGATACCTCTTTTAAGTGGCATGCAATTGAGTTATACTAAAACCATGTAAAAATCTGGCCTCTGCCTAGATTTTGTATATTTAAGTGAATATTTGTTTTATCACTGGTGAGCTCCAGTGTATATTCTGCGCGAGAATTAAAACTAACTGTTGTAATGCGTTAATAATTCAATTCTGTTTTATTACCTCAATAAACCGGGCTTTTATTCATAAAATTTTGCTTACGCATGAAATTAAGAATATTATTATAAATTAAAATTGTTGAATTTGCTACAATATACAATATTCCACCCGTGTCGTTACTGTGCCATTGAACGTTTGGAATTATGTATTATTGCGCATGTTGACGTTGTTACAATATATTCCCGGACTTTACTGATATCGCACATCTATTTAGGGCTGTCCCTCCAATAGAACAGTATGAACAGCTTGCCGGGCGCAAACACTTCAGGGCGCCAATATATTTAACAAAAAAATTATTTATTAGAAAACATTTAATTTTAAATTACATTTTACTATACTGCACAACTCTATTAAAATTTACAGAATAGCTTTACAGTCATTACATTACCATATACACAAAAATATTTTCATTTTCAGCACAGAATTGTTACGTTGTTGATAGTTCATATGTAAAGAAAAATATCAATAAAAATTCCCCACCATTCCTTATATAAAAGGATCTCGCTCATGAACAGTATTTTTATTCTGTGCGCAAGTGCAACGGCTTGTATTTATACACTTGCGTGGATTTTGAATGAACATAATTTTACGCATACATAGATAATTAAAAATAATATGCCTAATAATGGAGAGCGAATAAAGAGTATTCAATATAGAAAAAGAGGAATAGAAAAAAGAGCAAGTCATTTTTTCCACGTCGGTTTCTCTCAATTTTGTGTTTACACTTTCCGTTTGCACAATGCACAGAATAAAAATACTGTTCATGAGCGAGTTGTTTTTATATAAGGAATAGTGGGGGATTTTTATTGATATTTTTGCTTTGCATATGAACTATGAACAGTGTTAAAATTCTGTGCTGAAAATTTTTTGAGTGGTACATTGCATTTTTAAAATGTTGTATTTGTAATATAATTTTTATTTTTAATTCAAAATAGACGCATTGAATAAAAATGAATCAATCATATTTTTATTTACTGATAATGTGAAGTTAAAAATAATGATGTGATTAAAATTTTATGCAAATTTTAATTATGTATATTTTTTATAAAATAATAAATAAGTTTCATATGATTGTTGTTCATGATTGTCTGGAGGAAAAGTATTGTATTAAAAAAGTTAAGTTTTGTGATGTCGTCAAGATATTCATCACATTCATAAAATTGGAAATACATAACTAATTTTTATATCATTATTATTATAAATATAAGAAGTAAAATTATTTTAATAATTTAATAAAAATTCCAAAAACTTAATTCCAAGAATCCTAGTTTCCACAAACTGTAAAAAAAATAAAACAGAAAAATATTTTTTACGTAAATCTGAAAAAAAATGTTCGGGTAGCGAAAATCATACTTCTCCTTCTACTATTATTACCCAGTATGCAATTTTTCCACTGTGTGGAAAAAACTGCTCAAATGTCGTACTAAATTCCGTACTATAAAATATCAAAGACAAAAAAATATTGATTTTCGGCAAAAAAAAAATCTTTCTCTTTCTGTTTCGCGGTAATATTATTTTCGTTTTATAAGTTTCGATTGTATCTTTTATTTTCAGTTTCTTCTGACAAGTCGACGTGCACGGTTGCACTCCATAATTAGATTTTTTTATTTAAAGTGTTGTGTTTCATTATGTTTTTCTATTTGTTAAAGTAAATAGTTTTAAATTTAAGTATAAAATAATAATTATTAAGTTATTTAGTGATCGCGATGTACAAATTTGGACTAAAAAGGTAATAGAAATCTGTCTCAAAATGGCGTCGTCGCGAAATACATTTACGTTGTAAATTTTCAATGCATTTTTTTCTTTTCAAGATCGGTTGTGCTTGTTGGGATGTTCAATTGGATGCGCGTATGGTGAACAAACCAGACGTATGGTGAACGTGCTTAAAATTTAATTTATAAAATTTGTGTTATAAAATTTAATTGTGTATTTTTGTGCTAATAAAAAATTAATATTTATTTTATTATAAAAGGAAAATTTTGTTTTATTTCAAATAAGAATTATTATTTATTCCAATAGGAAAATATATACATACACGTGCTTTTGGTTTCTGTGTTTTTTTTTCTCTTTTTAGTTGGGATTCACACCGACACCGGAATTTTTGTGACACTTTTCTTTGGCGGGGAGTACGAATTTCCGCGTGATACACATGGTTCTTTCCATAGAAGCAGTGTGGTTTAGACCGCGAATGTGAATGGAATTCCGTAGTCATTGCATATTGGGTAATGAACTAAAACTAATTGAAGAAAAATCAAAAATAAAGTATAAAACCAAATAAACCGAAATACCCTCTAAGGAAGGCGTAACGCAAGCATAATAAAAAATTTGTAAATGTCATATGTAAGACTTCGCAAACGTAGCGCTTTTGCGGTAGGAAAACGAATCGTATGCGTAAATTTTGGACTATGAATTTTAAAATGAAAAGCGAATCGCTTAACCATAACGCATTCGTAACACTTAAAGCGAACTTATTTTATATCGTCAAAACGGAATGTTTCTATAACGAAAATGCGGAATGTTGTTATAACATTAAGGTGGAACAGTTTTGTAGTGGAAAAAGTCTTTTTACCCAAAAAAAGAAACAGAATTAATTAATTTTAAAATATAAATATATTTTTATAACTAATAATAAAAATTTGTATAAAAATTGCTTATTTGCGATTTCATAACAAAAAAGGACATGAATTGAATTCCACAATAATTATGTATATTATTTAAGATTCTTAAACTATATTTAATGTCCGTTTATCACAAAAATCCATGCCTTATAAATTGAATTCAACTGTTTATATTATACATAAACTATAAAATAAATTTAATTCAGTTATCACATTATATAATATTTAAAAATAATTCATTTATCATTTGATATTATCATAAAAATTCAATTTCAATATTTTAATATTAACATACAACTTAAAAACTATTAAAAACTATTGAAGTTAATAAATTCTTGCTATTCAGCAGCACGTGCACTAATAATCATACTCTTTCTCTTGCGGTCTTTAGCATATTGAAACCAGCGCTTGATGATGTTTATGATATCAGAAACTCTAGCTGTTGTAAATTTCTCCATGGCGCTTTCTGAAAATAACAAATACGTTTAAAATTGTGATTCATTCAAAAAGTTAAAATTCAATACAATTGTAACTACGAACCTTTGATAATTTTCATAACAGTATATGATTTTACAGGTATATTCGAATTATGCCCAAACCATGAGAATTTACAAGCCGTTTCATTACTGATAACCAATTTTAAGCATCCACGAACATATTTATCGAGCGAAGAGTCGCTTAACAATTTAAAGGTGTCAGTCTGTGAATTGAAAATAAAGAAATTAAAACGTTAAATACATTAGAAACGTGATTTCTATCTTACTAAAGCCTTTTGATATTCGAGTGTTTTCAGTTGTTCCTCGAGCTCTTGAAATCCGTCAACTGTTGAGCGTGGTATGTCAAGAATTAATATTTTGGAGGATTCTGATAATCTTGTATTAGCAGCCTGAGATTTTTGATGCTCGTGTCTTAAAAATTTCACAGCTTTCAATAAGATATTATTTTGCTGACAAATTTTATTTTCTTGACATGGCGTGACATCTGTTTGAGTTCCGTTGTTATATGTTGTTGGAATTTTATTATTTGGTGATGTCAATTGAACAATATTCCTTTTATTTGAGTAGGTAAACTTTTTGTGAGTGGGTTTTTGGGTACTGGTTGCTGGTTTCATTGTACTGTCGATTTTAAGAAAGTTTATATAATTATTGTTTTCTTGATCATCGAACAAATCTGATTCTTCGTCAGTAAAACGTTGAGAGTATTGGGCATCTAAATTAAAAATAAAAATAAGGGCAGTTAATTTAAAACATTATAAATTATTAAATATATTTATAAATTATTTAGCATATTTATTTATAATTACCACACATTTCCATTTTATTATATTCATTCATTTTAGTTAACTGCAAGAAAAATATTTGAAATATATCAATGTTGCAGTGACATATATATAAATTTAGAGTCGGTTATTAGTTTAACAATTTTGTTTGTGATATCAACTATTTTATATGTTGTTAGTTCAGTGGTACATTCTTCTGCCTGTGTATTTCTGGAGTAAATGGACAAATTGGAAGATTCCAAAGGATATTCAAAATAGTTTTCGAGGTTTAACAGCGTACATGCTTTTATATAACCTAGATCTTTGTTGATTTCTTCTATTTTAAGAATATTTTCATCTAGTATGCAATAATTATTCGGATACGAATTTGACAATGTAAATATTTGTTTAAATATTGGTTCAGGCTGAATATCTAAGAAATTCTCCTTTTCCTTTATCCTGTTGATAATTTGTTGAATGGGATGTGCACCTTTTCTCACCATTTTCTTCACGTTTTGCATGAAGTTTTCGAACCTGAACGCACTATACATATCGAGATTTCCGAAAGCTTTTGCGTCGTGCGATAAATGTAATAAATTATGTACATTGTAGGACATATTCTCTTTTCCGTATAGCTCCTCAAATTCTGTAACAAACTCTTTTAGTAAATCCGAAGCACACACATTATTCGTATAGCAGTCTGTTGGTTGACATAAAATGCGTATGGCACACACTAACAGCAGAAAATGTGCGTAATATTTGTCATTCAAAACACCTTTGAATACAGCTATGCCTGTGTAACACAGAAACATTCGTAATTCAGTGGCTTTCCAGTGATCAATTTCGGCTAAAGTCCTTTGTTTTCGTACAAATTCTGATGGCATACTTTTGCGAATTGCTTTTAAACGTTCATTTATTACATTTATTGCATCGCTTTTTAAAGAAATTTTTTTTTTCTTTGTTTAATTATGCATATTAACATCTGTCGCATTACTCCTAGGACCACACAATGCATATAATCAATTGGGAATTGACTAACGCAACCGATATTCAGAGATTCGATTATATTATCCAATCGATTATGATGGTCCAGTTTAGTTTTCTCTCTAAAACTTTCATCGGTTCGAAGAGAATTCTCTATGCCTAGAAAACATACTTTATGTTGAAAATATGTTCCTTTTATTTGGCATTTCATACAACTGAAGTAGCCAGAATGGGATTTGACACCTAAAATACATAATCCATTTAGAAATATTTATTTTAGTTTTATGTTCAAAATTGTTAACTTACCTAGAATATATGACCTTGCTGGTGCATCGCATATGATTGATCGGATCTGTACATCTATTTTTTTGATGTGGAACATTATATGGTTTTTCTCCAAATCTTTAAATTCGGTAACAAATTTGTTTAAAAATGCATTGGCACAATATGGTTTTTTGTATCCCTGGAATACTCCGATTAAAAAAACCTCTTTAAAAGGTACGATATTGCCCAGGATTGGCCATAGTTGATAAGTCGAACTTTTGGTTAATGGAATTCCGTCAATCCCTATATCGACGTGCACTACATTTTTATCAAATTGGTTCCTTTCCAATAAATTTTCTACATATTTCCGCAAACCATTGTGGAAATAAAATCCTTCGCCCATTGGCAGCATTTCAGAAGATGTTGATGATTTTCCTGTCCTTTTTAAAGTCCTCATATTCATTGGAACATTGAGGTTATATTTCTTTAAAATTTTTAGCAATGCATTGTCTGAAATTTTAAATTCAATGCTCCATTTTGCAATATCATTTGCAATATTTCCTATATCACGGCTATTTATTATGTTTGGATCTTTACAATTTGAATTATCCGAAACACATTCACTTTCACCTGAGTTCTCTTCAACATATGACATCTCTTCCAAATATTCTTTGGCTACTTCGTTATGCTCAACCATATCTGAAGTTGTATCTTTATTTGTTAAACAGCTAATATTGAAGCCACTATTTGTTTGTCGAGCACTATTTTCACAGATATTCTCGATATCTTTTTTTATGGCGTAATACGCTTTATTATCCATTTTTAATTAAATTAACCCAACACTTAGAATTAATTATATTAAAACTATACAGTAGTAAATAAAACAAAAAATAAAATAAAAGAATGAATAAAAATTATATTAAATGAATTTTAAAATAAAAATTCCAAAATGGCTTCCACAATACACTGTTTACGATTACTATATGAAAATGAAACATGAACGCGAATAAAAATTTGACAATTGTGTGTACTAAAATCGGGTACGTTCACGAACCGTTTTTATTTCGCCTCAAGCGAATTCGCTTTTTTCCTTAGAGGGTATGCACAAAATCAAAAATGTACTAAACTATGTACTAACAACGGTTAACGAGTAGCGAAATCATTTGTTTCATTTCATTACAAAAAAATTAAAAACGAAGTAAAAACAAGAAACGAAATGAGTGAGATACACAATAAAATCATATGAAAATCCTGTGCGAAAGACAAAGGAACTTATACGTACTCGGTACTATTTGCTTTTAAATCTGGCCTTACACATACATTTACTATTTCACAATTTAGACACAGGCGATTGGCGAAACAGAATAAAAATACTCACGTTAAATTTATATAAGCAAAAAGCAACGGACAGTTGAGTTCAGTGAGTGAGACTTTCAGTGGTGCATATGCAATTATTAATGTGATTTTTCAAAAAAAAATAATATTTGGTAAATATTTGATTTGTAATTAAATTTTTATTCATGTTTTGAACTGTTTGTTGTGTTTGGTGCATTTTTATATCTTAATAAACATAATGTTGTCCCAGACAAAAAAAAAAGCAATTGTCGTTTTCTGTCAAATAAACAACAAAATGCTCTAAATAAATTTTTTAAAGCAGGAAATGCAAACATACAGCAACAAACCACCACAAAATAATTCAAGTTGTGATTATAGATCTGTACTAGGTAGATCAGAAGACGCTGAGGTTTCATTTTCTGAAACTAATCAAACAAAATGCCAATTAGTTCAAAATTAGATTTAAATGATCCGGCAGTCTGGCCAGATTTAAATGATAGAATTTTAACCTACCTTGTTGAAAAAGGCCCCAAACAAATTAAAGATATTTGTTATCCTGTGACGTCCGGTAGGAAATTTAATAACAAATATTATACAAGGATTTTGTCAAATAGGGAAACAGTTGTACGATCGTGGTTAGTGTATTCAGTTTCAAGTGATTCCATTTTTTGTTTTTGTTGTAGGTTATTTAAGAAAAATTCTCTTATTCCAATTAGTAGTATAGGATTCAACAAATGGAATCATATAACTACGGTTCTTAAAGAACATCAACAGGGGGTCGTTCACATAGAGAATTTTAAAAAATGGAAAGAATTTGAACTAAGACTTTAGAAAAACTCCACAATTGATAGCACTTTTCAAAATACAATGTCCAAAGAAGTTCAACATTAGAGAGACGTCTTGAAACGACTTATTATTCTCGTTAAATTCCTTTCAGTGCAATCTTTGGCATTCAGGGGTTGGTCAGACAGATTATACGAGAAAAATAATGGTAATTTTCTAAAGTTAGTGGAAGCTATAGCTGAATTTGACGTTGTTCTTTCAGAACACCTACGGCGCATAACTAACGGTGAGACGCAAAACAGATATTTGCATAAAAGCAATCAGAATGAGCTTAATTCGATCGTTTCTAATGTTATTGAAAAAAAAAATAAATAACATCATAAAAGGAGCAAAATATTTTTCGATAATTGTTGATTGTACTCCAGATCAGAGTCGCAATGAACAATTAATCACTCATTATTAGAGTTGTTCATAGAAATCAAAATAATTTTGAAATTATGGAGCTTTTTATGGGTTTTTTAAAAGCTAGAGACACAACGGGTAAGGGCTTGACTGATTTAGTTTTAGACCGACTAACTTCTCTACGATTTTCAATTAGTGACTGCAGAGGGCAAGGTTATGATAATGGCTCGAATATGAAGGGAAAAAACATTGGAATGCAAGTTCAAATTAAGCATTTAGAACCTAGAGCATTTCTTGTGCCATGTGCTTCACATTTAGCTAACCTAGTTCTTTTGGATTCAGTTCAATGTTCAATTCAAGCTGTAATTTTTTTTGATACTATCCAATGTTTATATGTTTTTTTTTCTAGTTCTGTTTCAAGATGGGAAATTTAAAAAAAATGTCAAAACACTAACTCTAAAACCATTATGTACGACAAGATGGGAAAGTCGCATAGAAGCTTTAAAACCCTTAATATATAGTTTAGATAATATTTATGACACTTTATTTGAAATAGGAAACGACACGGATAAGGATGGAATAACAAGAATTAACGCGAATAGTTTGTCTCTTAAAATTATTCAATTTGAATTTATTTGTTCTGTATTTATTTGGTATAGTATTTTAGAAAAATTAATATATTTAGAAAATATTTACAATCACCTACTATTTGCTTAACGACGGCAGTAAATATGTTACGGGATACAAATCAGTTTTTAACAAATTTAAGAAATGAGGAAAAATTTCAGGGGTTTATCCTTCAAGCTAAAGAAATGGCTCTAACATTAAATGTTCCACACATTTCCCTGATGCTCCACGACGCCCCAGTCGAAAACCTCAACTTTTTTCATACGAAGGTAGAGACGAGACTATATCAAACCCTGAACGAAAGTTTAAAGTTGAATTTTATTTCCAAATCCTTGATAGGGCTATTCAATCTGTTAGCAAACGGTTTGAACAAATTTCGGAACACAATAATATTTTCAAATTTTTGCATGATATTTCTGTAGTTTCATTAAATGATCCTGATCTTTTACGTAAATGCCTTTCCCTAGAAAAGCATTTAACTTTCAACTCAAATTCCGATATAGCAGGATTAGAACTATTAGACGAAATTAAAATATTTCAAAGTACAGTTTCAGGAATTTTTTTTAAGCCCTATAGAATCGTTAGATTTTATATTTAATAAGAAATTAGAGTCGATATTACCAAATCTAGCAGTAGCACTTAGAATTTTATTGACAATACCAGTTACAGTAGCTTCTGGAGAACGTAGCTTTTTTAAGTTAAAAATTATTAAAAATTATTTACGTAGTACCACGGGACAAGAAAGACTTGTAGATTTAGCTAGAATATCTATAGAAAGTGATTTTCTGAGCAACTTGGATTATACTGACTTGATAGACGATTTTGCAAAACTTAAAGCACGGAAAGTAAACTTTAATGAATTAATTAATCTATTTTTACAAAATATTTGTTTTATTTATGTATTTTAATGCACCCGTGAATTTTAGTGCGTTTTGTACAAATATTTTTAGTTTATTTTTTGTTATAGATATTTTGTATATATTTTGTTGTGTATTCGTACGCTAAATTAGTACGATAGTAATATTTAACCTTTTTATTTATTTTTTAAATATATACTTTTGAGGACTAAACCTACGTGGGACACCTCGTTAAAAAAAATGCATTGCAAGTCCTACCTCACGGGTGATGTGGAAACGGATTATTTAATGCAAACCTTTCCTTAGGGCGGCATTTTTGAAAAATGCACTGGGCGCCAAAAGGCCTAGCGCCGGCCCTGGCCATTCTTTTACTAGATTCAGTGTCCCTAGCGTCAAAGGTGCCGTTGGATTGTCACATATCTCTTAACGAGATGAATGAACTATTCAATATCCAGTTGGTCTGGGTTCCGGGCAATTCTGATTTTGAGGGAAATAACAGGGCAGACAAATTTCCAAGGTTTGGTATGACTCTCCAAATGGAACCTTAGAGAGAATGTGTATGAAAGCCTATGTCTGTGCTGAAAGCAGGAAGCAATAGTAAAGTAGTTGCCTTGGCAAATGCTATTTGGCTCGCTAGTCCGACTGGTAGG